>JAQOOD010000003.1:28662988-29226648 GCA_029633175.1 Citrus glauca
AGCTAGTTATCTTGCTTATTAGTCCAGTAGTGGTGCAGTCAATTAAATGAGCTAACCCGGGGATCATTTGGGAACATACAATAGTGGCTACAATAATTAGACTTGCAATTAAACTAGCCCAATTATTTAATTCCAAATCTACTCCACTAAAAGATTGGAACTGACTTCCATAATTGTATGCTCGAATAATAATTCGTCCCAAGCCACATTGATTTCTTTACTGCACAATCATTTGTACCACGTCGTTAATTAAATTAATATCTCAACTGTCCAATCAATTTAATAACATCTTATTCCTCGATCTTTACTAGTTTTCTTTAATGATCATTTTCAACATACTAAATATGTTGACACACTCTGGCCAGAGAATTCTATGATCAAGTGCTGAAAACCTATCAAGAGATGTGTTGTACAAATTCTATATTGTTAATCTATAACTCCAATACTCATAATTGTTCCCACCAAGATACCGGGTAATCTTGACCACAAGGATGTGTCGTGCCCATTGGTAACTCAAATGGAATAACAATCACAATCATGAAATCATAATTAACTCAAGATTAAGATTACAGTAAAATCAACGCCTATGAGATTTAATAAGTCTGACAATTATTACAAAGTTAATTAAATCTCATATGTGATCCAGTTCAATGTAGTCGTACTACATCAATAAATTCATACATGATTAAGAGAAATCATTCAATGAATTTATTATAGTTTATACCTAAATAAAGTGCCAAACTTTATTCATCAATTGCGAACTAAATTTATTTAATCATAAGATAACTTGTATTTATGTCTTCTGTGAATCCACATGGTGATCACATAAATATATATTATGATTAAATGGACTTTAATACAAATGTAAATGCAATTAAGATATTTGAATAAAATATCTCATTAATTTTATTAATCAGGGAAAAATGTTTATTACAATTAAATAAACACATATGCTTTTAAAGAGTATAATTTCCCAATAATCTCCCACTAGCTCTCAAAGCATATCTAGCATATTGCTCATGCTCTAGGGCTCTATGTGCAGGTTATAAAGGTTTCCCACTCATGGCCATTGTAATAAGATCTGCCATTTAGCATCTAATGCCATTTGGGGGTACTGTCATACAACCTTTCTACATTATTCCCTTATGAAATGATACTTCTTGTCAATATGTTTTGTTTCTTGTGGTTTCTTGGTTCCTTAGATTGAGCTATCGCACCACCATTATCACAAAATAGTTTCAGGGGGTACAGTTACAACAGGTACCACCTCAAGATTTCGTAAGAACTTGCGGAGCCATATAGCTTCTTTTGCAACTTCAGATGTAGCCATATATTTAGTTTTTAGTTATTGAGTCTGTGATACAAGATTGTTTCACACTCATCCAACTAATAGCTGCACTTCCTATTATAAACACAATAGCCGGAAGTTGTTTTTCTAAAATCCTTATCTGACGAAAAATCAGTATAACCCACTAGTATAAGTTCATCACCAGAATACACAAGCATATAATTTTTAGTTCTTTTCAGATACTTTATAATATGCTTGACTGCAATCCAGTATTGAGGTCCAAGATTAAATTAATATCTACTAACCATCCCTACCACAAAACAGATGTCTGGCCTAGTGCAAAGCATGGCATACATAAGACTTCCCATAACTTCTGCATAGGGAACTCGTCTCATTCTCTCTATCTCTTTAGATGTTTTAGGTGATTGATCCTTAGAAAATGTAATTCCATGTCTGAATGGTATTAAACTAGTCTTGGAATTTTCCATGCTAAATCTAGCCAATATCTTGTCGATATAGACCGCTTTGAGACAAGGCTGAAGTTTTATTCTTCTGGTCTGGTAGTAACTTGATACCAAGAATATAACTTGTCTCTCCCAGGTCTTTCATATCAAATTGTTTTGCTAACCAAATCTTTATTGTAGTCAATACTACTATATCATTTCCAATCAGGAGAATATTGTCTACACAAAGAACTAAGGAGGCTATAAATCTTTCCTGAATTTTTTTGTACACACATGGTTCATCAATGTTCTAAATGAGTCCAAGCGATTCTGATCAAATCTAATGTTCCATGATCGGGATGCTTGCTTCAATCCATAAATGGATCCCTGCAACTTACATACCATGTGTTCTTGGCCTTTTTATTATAAATTCATCTGGTTGCTGCATATAGATGTTTTCTTCAAGATGCCCGTTAAGAAAGGCAAACTTGACATCCATTTGCCAAATTTCATAATCTAGCACTACAGCAATTGAGAGCAGAATCCTGATGGATTTAAGCATAGCAACCGGAGAAAAGGTTTCCTCATAATCGATTCCTTCTTTCTGAGTTAAACTCTTCGGCTACTAATCTTGCTTTAAATGTTTCCACCCTTCCGTCTACTCCTCTTTTTCTCTCGTAGATCCACTTGCACCTTATAGGTTTTACCCCATTTGGTGCCTCTATAAGTTCCCAGACTTTATTTGGAATGCATAGATTCCATTTCTTTATTCATAGCCATTTTCAAATTTCAACATCTCTATCTATTAGAGCTTCGTTGTAACTAGTGGAATCTTATACATGTTCATCTGAGATAGCCTTATAGGTTTCTCTCAAAAGCATGTATCTCGCAGGTAACATAGTTACCCTCCCACTACGACGGGGTTCTAAAAGTAATGGTTGTTCAAGGATAATCCTGTGCGATCAGCTGGTTGTGGCTGTTCTTCCTGTTCTATAACAGGTGTTGAAAGCTGAGTAACAACCTAATCTCTTTTATTTCTCTAGTTTTACCTTACTCTTAAGTTATAAGTCATTATATAGTCCTTCCTCAAAGAAAGTAAAGAATATTTCTATAAATCCATTCCTATCTTGAGGACTATAATTTAGACTTTCCCTTATTCCTTTTAGATACCTAAAACATGCAAGCTTTTGAACACGAATCCATCTTTTCTATCTCTGATTCTAGTAGAAATACTAGCAAACTCCAAATACGAATGTGTCTTAAACCATGTTTGTGACTTTTTTTATAATTTCTCGGAGTAGTAGACACTGAGATAGATGAAATTAAGTTTAATAAACTTTGTAGTTTCAAATACTAGTATCTGGAATAAAAAAGGTAAATGATAAACCACTTAGTATATATCTTGTTTTATCCAAAAGAATCATGTTTCTCCATTTAATTACACTATTGTATCATATTGTTCATTGACAACCAAATAGTGCTAGAATTACCCATAGAGATATTCCTTGTTTCGATCATATCGAAGTTCTTTTATGTTCCTTGTCTAATTGCTTCTGTCTTATCCACGTTCTCTTTTGAATTTCAAAAGCAATGGAATCATGACGTATTTAGACAAACATAAATTAAAATGATTCATCAACAAGATTGATAGAATACTCATAGCCTCTTATAATATGTAAACTGATTAGTCAGTATACATTTGTATGCGCTAAATCATCAAATATAATATTATGCTTTTAGCTCAAAAAGAGCATCCTTGTCATATTACTTTTCTAAATAAGATTTATAGAGTTACAATGATCAATCTTAATAGCCCTACAAGTCTATCATTAATTATTCTCTTAAAATCTTATTATAGTTTATATGACTTAAGCATAAATATCAGAGGTGATTTTGGTTTGAAGAAACATTTCTTTTCTTAGATATATGCATATACTCTTTATCATTATATCTTGCTTTGAATATATCAATAGACTTATATGATATAAACTGTCTTTATAAACAGAGGATCAAAAAATAACAGTGTACTTCTGTTTAGTAAAACAAGTCACCGAAATTAAATTCCTCTAATATTTGGAAAAATAAAGACAAATATCAAAACTTTAAGTCTTGTAAAATTGATCTAGCCTTTCAATTGATATAAACTAGCATGTCTTCAACTGCTGTTTGAAGCTTTCTTCACTTAATCTCTTGGTTTCCTGAAAACCAAATAAATGAATTACAAATAAGATTAGTTATCTTAGAATTCATCATTGTATGAATCAGTAGAAATCTGAACTAATTAGGAAGCTTAAAGATTTCCTATACCTGATTTTAATAATCTTAGGACAATCTTTCTTCCAATGACCCTTCTGTCCACATTTGTAACACTTGCCTTTTGGCTTGCCACTTCTTTTAGTGGACAGTTTGTCGATCCCCACTCTTGCTTGCTCATTCTTGTCTTTCGACTTAAGCTTTGAAGAGAATCATTTTTCAGGAAGTTTTCTGCTATGATAAAATTCTTCTATAGCATGTAGTTCATGCATTAATTCAATTAAGGTCATATCTTTGTTGTTTAAGATATAGCTGACCCTTATACTCTTTGAATGTATCAGGTAAAGATTCAATCACTATGTTAATCTTTGATTTATCATTGATTTGAACACCATGAATCTCTATCTCATTCAAATAGTCCATCATTTTAAGGACATGATCACGAACTTTTGTGCCCTCTTCCATCTTAGTATCCGTAATACGTTTTAATGTTGCTTCTCTGGCAAAATGGGTATTTTGCCCAAACATCTGATGAAGACTAGCCATTATTTCAGTGGCTGTTTCCATGCTTCGATGTTTCTTATGCAACTCCACAGAAATCAAAGCCAATATATAGCGCTTAGCCATTTGTTAGCTTCGCACCATTTCTCATAAGGCTCCCTCTGATTTCTATAATTGTATAATGATGGTTCAGGAAGGCAAGGCTGGGTCAACACATATTTGCTTCCCTTAGCAGTGAGAATATTAAATAGATTACGTTTCCAATCTAAATAATTTTTACCAGTGAGTTCATTTTTAACAAGGATAATTAATAATGGGTTGATGGAAGACATTTTTAATTATACAAAATAAAATAAACATGCATAAATATTTTGAAACTCAATTCACAATAAATGACAAAAATGCAAAAAAATCATATATGCATTTTAATTTATTGTAACGATAATCTAGTACCGCTTTGACAAGCTATCTATTGGGGAAGTCATGTGTACACTTACTAGACCCAATTATACATTAGATTATTTACTTTCATGTAGAGACATGATAAATAATTATCGTTATCCTTTTGGGCTTTAATTTGTTAACAGAGCTTCGTTGGGAAGGTTAATAACAAATTTTAGTTGAGTCTATAACCATTATTTCAATCTACGTATTTCTCATATCAATAGTCACCGTTGGGGCGAACAATTGATTGAAAAATATTTCAATTTAATCTTTGAAGAAGTTCATCAAATAAAATATCTAATATATATACCCTTCGTAGGGAGCATCACCATGTCATGAAGTCAAGGTATATATATAATTTTATTATTGAACTAACAATGGAGCCCGTGAGAAAAATTATCTTGAATTTTCCCTCTCCCACTCAATATTTTAAAATTGATTTTTCCTTTTAAAATATACATATTGTTAATTGCATGCTTCCTATAATATTATCTAGATGATATCAAATATTATTAAGCATTTGCAAATTTCAAACAATATAATGAAATTCATAATTAATGAATGACATATATCATTATGCATAGAGTGGCACTACCTATTCAATATGACATGTTATCATGGCATGTTATCATCTAAAATATAACATATAGAAAAACAATTAAATAATCTTAATTCATGGCTTTCCTAATAATGAAAAATACCTTAACCCTAAGCCTAATCTTAATTGGGCTTCTTGTCAATGTCCATCTTCCATAAGCTTGTCTTTGTTATGAACTAGGGGAAACTAGGCTTTTAAATTTATAATTGGTCCAATTTTTATTTTTGAAAGGAAAAAAATAAATAATTTTTTTTATTAAAATAAAAATTTTGGACCAAAAATAAATTTAATGTATTTAATTGTCTATGTATTTTTAATCTATTAAGCCCAAATTTCAATTGGGCCTAAATTTTGGATTCATTAAGTCCAAAATAGTTTTTAGACTTAAATACAAAAAATTAATACTTGACTGCGCAAGTGAAAAATTATGAAACCATAGGGAGCTCCATGATAAAAGCCATGAAGCCCTAAATCCATATTTCTCTTTCCTTCTTCTTCCCCAGCCACCATGTTCACAAAGCCTCCGCCACTGTTCAGACGCCAGCTGACCTCCAACGCCGAACCATCCACCGCCACATCGCCATAAACGCACCAAGCTCGGGTGTGCAACTGGCTGCTCGTGCAGCGCGCGCGCGACCTGTGCTAGCGCGCGCTGCGTGGCCTACAGCCTGTGCCAGCGCACGTGCACGGCCAAGCCACGCTTCCCGCATGCGCTGCCTGCTGCGCCCTGCAGCTGCGCGCGTGTTGCTGTCTCTAGCAAATTTACGCAATTTTCCAGCAAGCTTCTAGTAAGTTTCCGTAATTTTCCCGCAAGCTTCCAGCAAGTTTCCGTAATTTTCCAGTGATGAATTACAAATTTCCTATGCCAATTTTGGCTTACAAAATTTCTATTACTGTAGAATAAATCAAGAGGGAATTATGGTGATAAAAAACCACCCCTCTTGTTACAGATCCAAACGGAAAAAATACAACAGAAAATCTAACCATGAATTAAGACAAACCATAACATGCTTTATTCATATATTTAAACAATTAATATATATGTGAATAAATTGTGCCACTCTAATACATAAATTTCAAGAATGATTTCATACGAAATTCTTATATAGTAATATGAGATGGCTCTGATATCAATTGTTGGGGAAAAATCAGGTTTTAAAACTTTTATAAAACCTTTTAAGGACCACTCTCATATAATATATAAGAATACGTAATCTAGAAATCGTACCTTGAAATTCCGACTTGGCTTTTTCCGTTGAAGTGATTTAGACTCCTAGATCACGATCTGCCACCACCACTCTTGTTAGAGCACGATCCGTCACTACCACGCTTGTTGGATCACGAACTGTCACCAATGATCTTCCAGGTTATGACTCAGGTTCGATCTGCACTTGACGTGTGGGCGCCTTTATCACCACCAAAGCAACTAGCACAAGAAAATTTTTCTCTTAATAATAGAGAGAAAAATCTTATTCTCAGATTTGTATGAAGTGGTTTTCTTCTTTTCTTAGGAGAAAATAAGCCTTATATATCTCCCTTTAGTGAAAACCCTAGAGTCCAAATAATGCCCTATTTAAAACTCACGTTTCTTTTTCTTTTAATAAGAAACCCACCATGTAAAATAACATAAGGCCCCTTACACATAAACTAATTAAATGGAGCCTCCCACTAAAAGATATAATTAGGTTTTTGACCCAAATAACTAGTTAGCTTGCTTATTAGTCTAGTAGTGGTGCAGTCAATTAAATTAGCTAACTTGGGGATCATTTGGGAATATACAATAGTGTCTACAATAATTAGACCTGTAATTAAACTAGCTCAATTATTTAATTCTAAATCTACTCCACTAAAAGATTGGAACTGACTTCCATAATTGTATACTCGAATAATAATTCGTCCCAAGCCACATTGATTTATTTACTGCACAATCATTTGTACCACATCGTTAATTAAATTAATATCTCAACTGTCCAATCAATTTAATAACATCTTATTCCTCGATCTTTACTGGTTTTCTTTAATGATCATTTTTAACATACTAAATATGTTGACACACTCTGACCAGAGAATTCTATGATCAAGTGCCGAAAACCTATTAAGAGATGTGTTGTACAAATTCTATATTGTTAATCTATAACTCCAATACTCATAATTGTTCCCACCAAGATACCGGGTAATCTTGACCACAAGGATGTGTCGTGCCCATTGGTAACTCAAATGGAATAACAATCACAATCATGAAATCATAATTAACTCAAGATTAAGATTACAGTAAAATCAACGCCTATGAGATTTAATAAGTCTGACAGTTATTACAAAGTTAATTAAATCTCATATGTGATCCAATTCAATGTAGTTGTACTACATCAATAAATTCATACATGATTAAGAGAAATCATTCAATAAATTTATTACAGTTTATACCTAAATAAAGTGCCCAACTTTATTTATCAATTGCGAACTAAATTTATTTAATCATAAGATAACTTAAGTCTTCTGTGAATCCACATGGTGATCATATAAATACATATAATATGGTTAAATGGACTTTAATACAAATGTAAATGCAATTAAGATATTTGAATAAAATATCTCATTAATTTTATTAATCAGAAAAAATGTTTATTACAATTAAATAAACACATATGCTTTTGAAGAGCATAATTTCCCAACAGATGGCAAAATGATTAAATATTTAAAAAGAAAGATTCTAATTGAAACTTATACATATGTAAGATATAATGGAGAAAGAAAGATGCAACGTCAATATTGTGAGATACCATTAATGATTAAAGGAATAGATTTCATCTTTCCTTTTTTCATAGAACCCAACTATGAAATAGAAATAAGTCATTCATTATTAGAGATGAACTTTCTTGAAAATTTCTCTCATTACTGTATGGAAGACAGTGAAATAAATATTACAATTGATGGGATTAAACAAACCATGTCAAGATATGTCTAATCCTTTTATAGTATATGTAAAAGTGATTATATAAGCATAAGCCAGAATGGTTCCATACTTTAATTGATACTGGTTCAAGAGTTAGTCTAGCTAATTTCTAGGATTTATCCAAAATCTTATTGGAAAGATTATAAGCCCTTAATAGGATAAGGAATAAATGGTGAACACATCACCTTGGAAAATGTAGGATTAATTTCCTTTGTTAGTTCATTTATATAATGACTAATGAAACAATTATTCTTAAACACTATGTAATCATTCCATTACAACACCTAGGATTTATAATCAATAGATGAACAACTCGAAAATTACATTTTTAAACAGCCAATATGGTGATTTCAATATAAAAATCAATCAAATTATTTATGATTATGAAAAAATCTTAGAAAATCTTTAGGAAAATTTTGGTGAAAATCCAATTCAATTATGGAAAATTATAGAATTAAAAGACCCAAATGTCATTAGAAGAGTCAAGTTAATGAGAAATGGGCAAGAAGATAGACTAGAATTTGATAAATAAATTAAAGAGTTATTAGACCTCAAGGTTATTAGCCCAACCTTTATGGTTAGGAATCATGTAGAGATTAAATGAGGAAAAGCTTGTATGATCATTAACTACAAAGAATTGAATAAATATACTAAATTTGAAGGGCATTTTTTACCTCATAAAAATACATTAAATACTTTTGTATTCAATAAAAGGTATTTAGCAAGTTTGATTGCAAATCTAGATTTTGGTAAATCAAACTTGAGGAAGATAGTATACCACTAACTGCCTTCAGTACATCTCAAGGACAATATGAATGGATTGTAATGTCTTTTCAATTAAAAAATGCACCACAAATATTTAGAAAATGATGGATAAAATTTCAAAGAATTTCATGAATTTTGTATTGTTTATGTAGATGGTATTCTAATATTTTCAAATAGTGAAGTTGATCATATTAATTATCTTGTTTCTTTTGGAGAAATGCAAGAAGCATGGAATTTTACTTTCTAAAAAGCAAGTTGAAATAATGAAACCTAGAATAGAATTTGTAAGGTTTATAATAGATGAAACAGGAATTGAGATGCAACCTCATATTTTGGAAAAAATATATTTATTTCTAAATAAGTTAGAATCTAAATAACAGATTCAAAGATTTTTAGGATGTCTAAATTATGCTGAAGTTTTCATAGAAAACTTAGCAAAAGACAGACAACCCTTACAATGATTATTGAAAATGAATAAAACAAAATCTCGGAAAGATCATCACACTAGAGTGGTAAAAAGGTTAAAAGAAAAATGTAAAAATCTACCAAGATTAGAATTTCCTACTTCTGGTGATAATTTAATCCTTGAAACTGACAATTTAGATAATCACGGGAGTGCGGTATTAAAAACAAATCAAGAGAAGATTTATAGATATACCATCGGAACATTTAAACCTTCAAAAAGGAATTATCATAGTAATGAAAAGGAATTGTTAGCTATTAAAAATAAAATAACTAAATTTATTTTCTTTTTATTACTAAAACAATTCAAGGTAAGATCTGATAACACTCAGGTCAAAGGATTTACATTTAATAAATTACCTAATTTACCTCAATATAAAAGATTGATTAGACGGCAGCAATTCTTTGCAAAATATGATTTTGAAATTGAGTATATTAAAGGAACTAACTGAAGGACAACATTTGTCCATGAGGTTCCTAATAATGCAACTTTTGCGTAGTAAAATTAAAACAGATGGCGGAAGCTCTAGAAACCTCGGATCGACTTCATTCAAAAACGAATATCAAGAGGACAGATTGAAGTTTAATTACCTAACTTTTAGTTTCAGAAAAGGCTTCGTGAAGTAGGAGAAAAAGACTGAAAACAGCAAGCTACGAACACTGTCCTGAAAATACAGCTCTGCACGAACAGCTTCTGTTTTGCCACGATCTGAGATTCTTTAAGCACCCCAATTATGATGCCTCTAATTCGTCCACACTTATAAATGTTCTAGGAGTTCAAAGGATTTGGAATCTCGAAATATCATTAAGAAATGAGAGAGATAATGAAGAAACATGAATGCTAGCTCATGATCATCATTTCACTAAATAAATCCACCATTATCTCTAATAATGGCACCAAACATTATCATGAGTTAGACCCACCCACTTAGCCATTATTTATTGAAAGTGATCTCATCACTTTAATAAATTTATTTAATTAAATAAATAAATAGCTAAATTAATTAATTTTCGGAATTAATTAATTAACCCCATTTTGATTACATCAAATGGTTAAATGTGGGCTTCTCTTGTGACATGTTCTAATGCTTTCATTTAATCCATATTAGATCCAATAAAAGCCCAAAATTCTAAACCCAAAATTGGTCTAGAAGTCCATAATCATATATGAACCTGAACATGTCCAAAATGATCATTTTACGTGCTCGATATTACATAATGTTTAATTGAGAATTTATGAAATTTATTTTGTTCCTTAAACTTTTTATGGAACATCTAAATTTCTATCTTAAATCATATTAAAGATATATTTATATATATATATATATATTCATTCTCAATGAATTATAGTATAAATATTGATTTTCCTAAAATTAGGAAATATAACTTCTCATTTTTTAGTAGCTCCTTTTTTATTTCTATATTGTGTGTGACCTTTTAGGTTCTTAGTTATAAGGTAGTAGAACTATTTTAATGATAACTCTTTATTCATTAAATGATGCTAAACTCTTTAGTAATCAATTAGAACCTTTCTAATGACCTTAAGATGCATTGGTAATACACTTTACCAATATTGATCTTAAGGTTTCTACAAGTCATGAGTGACACCTAGCAGTATATCACAACCATCCAAATAACAAGAATTGCTGGATCTACATAACCTATTCCATTGTAACTTTATGTCTTGGTCTCTTCATCATCCATGTCTAGAGAAAAGCACGGCTTATGGTTTATAATGTTAAGCAGTTGTGCTTTATCTCAAAATAAATATAAATGAACTTGGCATGAAAATATAATTTGAACCACTCCAAGTTGTTGAATAAACTTCCGTATCCAAACAGCTTCTTTTGCTCCATCTGATGCGGCTATATATTCCGCTTTAATGGTAGAATTTGCAGTAGTTGCTTGCTTGGAACTTTTCCAGCTTACTGCTCCACCATTGATAGTGAATAAAAATCCTGATGTAGATTTTCTGTCTTCTACATCTGACTGGATATCTGAATCTGTGAAGCCTTCAATTTTTAGCTCACCCTCTCCATATGTTAAGAACAAATCTTTAGTTCTTCTTAAGTACTTAAAGATATTCTTAACTGCGGTCCAATGTTCCTTACCCGGATTACTCTGGTATCTGCTAGTAACACTCACTGCATAAGCTATATCCGGTCTAGTACATACCATAGCATACATAAGACTTCCAATTGCAGAGGCATATGGAATCTTATTCATTCGCTCTCTCTCGTTATAAGTTTTAGGAATCATGCTTTTAGAGAGATGAATTCCATGTCTGAAGGGTATAAAACCCCTTTTGGAATCCCACATATTAAATTTCTTTAATATCTTTTCTATGTACTTAGTTTGACATAGGCCTATTAATCTTTTGGATCTATCTCTAAAAATCCTGATTCCCAAGATATACATTGTATCTCCTAGGTCTTTCATGCAGAAGTTTTGAGAAAGCCAAATTTTGACAGAAGACATTTGTCCAATGTCATTTACTATAAGCAATATGTCATCCACATATTGTTAGTAGTATGCCCTAAAAGCCAATCGAATGGTGATTTGATTGTTTAGGGAATGATTATATTTGAATAGCATTTTGATATTTATTAAATGGCAAAGTTATTAATATTCATATATTAATATAATGAATATAGTCCAAGAAGTAAAATAGTTAAGGAACACATTCTCGAGTATGTCGAGAATATGAAATGCGTATCCTTTGTACTATACTTCTAAAATAGTTCCTAGTGGTGGATTTATGATTGGACATTATAAATTCCTATAAACACTAGTATGTGTTATGACTCCTTATGGTATGAGATACTAAAATGGATGGTGAGTTTCATATCATTGACATGAGATGTCAAGTCAAACACATAGGTACTTGTTAAGAGAACAAGTTTACTGAATTTGACCAAATATAGTAAGCCATATGGTTTTGAGAGTTAATAGCTTATTATACATTGTATCAGATACTATGTTTAGTAATGGTCTTTAGACCTGAGGCATAACAGATGTCTTATACATAGACATCTTTGATATGTGAATGCATAAAGATTGATTCCTAATCACGGAAGAGATCTAGCAATAGCTGTCATGGTTGGCTATGTATGAAGACAAGTGTATGGCCAATATGGAATTCATCACTTTGTAATATAAGAAAAGTATGTCCTTATGAGATAATATGAATTGGCATGAGAAATCATTGGCCAAGGTGAAATATATTTGAAGGAGTTCAAATCATATTTTCATGCCAAGTTCATTTATATTTATTTTGAGATAAAAAACAACTGCTTAACATAATAAACCATAAGCCTTGCTTTTCTCTGGACATGGATGATGAAGAGACCAAGACATAGAGATACAATGGAATAGGTTCTATAGATCCAACAATTCTCGTTATTTGGATAGTCGTGATATACTGCTAGGTGTCACTCATGACTTGTAGAAACCTTATGATTAATATTGGTAAAGTGTATTACCAATGCATCTTAAGGTCATTAGAAAGGTTCTAATTGATGAATAAAGAGTTTAGCATCATTTAATGAATAAAGAGTTATCATTAAAATAGTTCTACTACCTTATAACTAAGAACCCAAAAGGTCACACACAATATAGAAATGAAAAAAGAGTTAACTACAAAATGAGGAGTTAAATTTCCTATTTTTAGGAAAATCAATATTTATATTATAATTCATTGAGAATGAATATAAATATAAATATAGCTTAAATATGATTTAAGATAAAAATTTAGATGTTCCATAAATAGTTTAAGGAACAAAATAAATTTCATAAATCCTCAATTAAACATTATTGAATGTCGAGCACGTAAAATGATCATTTTAGACATGTTCGGGTTCATATATGATTATGGACTTCTAGACCAATTTTGGGTTTAGAATTATGGGCTTTTATTGGATCCAATATGGATTAAGAGAAAGCAATCGAACATGTCACAAGAGTAGTCCACATTTAACCATTTGATGTGATTAAAATGGGGTTAATTAATTAATTCCGAAATTAATTAATATTAGCTATTTATTTATTTGATTAAATAGTTTATTGAAGTGATGAGATCAATTTCAATAAATAATAGCTAAGTGGGTGGGTCTAGCACATGATAATGTTTGGTGCCATTATTAGAGATAATGGTGGCTTTATTTGGTAAAAGGAATAAACATGAGCTAGCATTCATGTTCCTTCATTATCTCTCTCATTTCTTAATGAAATTTTGAGATTCCAAATCCTCTGAACTCCTAGAACATTTCTAAGTGTGGACTGATTAGAGGCATCACAATTTGGGTGCTTAAAGGATCTCAGATCGTGGCAAAACAGAAGCTGTTCGTGCAGAGCTGTATTTTCTGAACAGTGTTCGGAGCTTGCTGTTTTCAGTCGTTTTCTCCTGCTTCACGAAGTCGTTTCTGAAACTGCAAGTGAGGCAACTAAACTTCAATCTTTCCTCTTGATTTTTGTTTTTTATTGAAGTCGATCCGAGGTTTCTAGAGCTTCTGCCATCTGTTTTAATTTTACTGCGCAAAAGTTGCGTTATTAGGAACCTCATGGACAAATGTTTTCCTTCAAGTGGTATCAGAGCCAGGTTCATTCAATTTCGAATTTTTGAAGCATGATTTATGTTATTTCCATTTATAAGAGCATGAAGGATGATAATGGAAAGACCTAGATATATTTATGTCATGTGATGATTCAATATATGTGTGATTGAGTGAGCTATTAATCTATTTGTTGATTTGGCCAATTTCTAAAGGCTTAAATGGTTGTAATAATTTTAAATAGGGACTTGCATGTCCCTCCTTCTATTAAGATCTGATTGTATTCCATTACCCTTGAGATTTGTGCCCTAATTCTTCTAAATATGTAATTACTACAAAGTGAGATGATTGCCAAAGGAGGGACGACGTATTTACGATGCGTTGGAGGATTGGAGCAAGAAGACTTCATGGATCGTTGCAGCACTTCCAATGATTTTTGGCCTCTCAAATAGAAATTAATAATTGTAATAATTTGAGGCATTAGATGTCTCATAATCATTATTGTTTGCTTGATACCTAGGTGGACCTTAAAACCAATTTTGGCTCAAATTGGTTTTATTAGAAAATTCCATGATCATCATTGGTTGGTTTGTCTATAATATGAATGAGATGTATATTAGGATGCTTAGACAAATTTGAATATTGAAAATGGAATAACATGCTAAAAAGTGAGACCAAAATAATGACCAAATACTCCCTAACTAAATAAAAATAATTATTGTTAAGTTGTAATGATGGATATTGGGAATATTCATCATGGCCTACTAATACCAATGGAATATTTAAAATATTTTATGCTTGGGCTAGTTGTTATGGATACATGGGCTACTCATTCATTAAAATATTGAAAATAAACCATATATCATGCGATAATGCATAATTCATACATTAAGCTACCAAGAACTGTTAGGTGAGGTTAGTAAGATGTTTTGAAATACGCAAGGGTATTAGGGTAAACTTAACTAAATCATTTATACCAAGAATTGTTAGGTGAGGTATTAATGATTTAGAGGCCGAAGGATAATTGGTACATGCATGAGATGCATTTGGTAAAGAGTTACCTACTCATTATAATAAGTAAGCCAAGAACTGTTAGGTGAGGTAAACTTATGCTAATGAGAATTCGATTCCTACTAGAAACTTTTACCAATGAGAGTTTCCGTTTCTTACATGTGGGAGTGTATTGAAATGATAAAATAGTGGGAGGTACTATTTGATTTAAAGACCAAAATCAAATAGATTATAATAAAATGCTAATAATTTAATTTAATATTTTCTGTAGAAATATTTAATAATGAATAATGCGCTAGCACGAATTATAGAAAACTACCGTTTGACGGGACCCAATTACGTTGATTGGTTAAGGAATTTAAGATTTGTTCTTAATTATAAGAAAATTAGCTATGTTCTTGTTACACCTAAGCCAAACAAAATTCCTGAGGGAGCAAGTGAGGAAGAACGTGTCACTTATCAGAAGTGGCAAGATGATGACCTCAGTGCTAAAAGCTATATATTGGCATCGATGTCCAATGAGCTACAAAGGCAACATGAAAATATGCCTGATGCAAGTTCCATGATATTTCATCTACAAGAGTTGTATGGTGAACAAAGTAGAACAGTTACATATGAGATATCTAAGAAACTGTTCAGAATGAGAATGACTGAAGGATCGGTCAATGAGCATGTACTCAAAATGATTGACTACATAGAGCAGATAGAAGCTCTTAATTTCTCAATGGATGGGGAATTAGCTATCGATCTTATCCTAAAATCCTTGCCAGACTCATTCTCTCAATTTATCATGAATTTAACATGAATAAAATTGAGTGCAGTCTTGCTAAACTGCTAAAGATGCTTAATACTGCTGAAACTTGCATAAAGAAGCCAAAAAATGTTATGGCTATAAAAGGGCCCTCAACTAAAAAGGGTAAAAAGAAAAAATTTCAACCCAAGGCTAAAGATGGGATTAAGAAGGGGAAAGCTAATAAGCCCAATGACAAAGGAAAATGTTTCCATTGCGGTAAGGATGGGCATTGGAAGAGGAATTGCAAAGCTTACCTCAACAGCTTGAAAGTCTAGCCTAAAGAGAATCCTTGTGAAGGTATGCTCATTATTGAAACTAATATTTCAATTATTCAATCTACTTCTTGGATTTTAGACTCTGCTGCAACCGCACATATTTGTATGTCAATGCAAGATCTAAAAGGAAGTAGAAGACTTAAACAAGGAGAAATGTCTCTTAGAGTGGGAAATGGAGCAATGGTTGCTGCCTCAGCTATAGGGACATTTTTCTTAAAAATGACATCTGGGCATGTTATAAGTTTGAATGATTATTTATTTGTTCCTTCTGCTGTAAGGAACATAGTTTCAATTTCATGTTTATGCAAAGACAATTATGAATTTTATTTTAGAAATAAAATTTGTAATATTTATTATGAGAATAAACATGTTGCACATGGTACTTTAGATAATGATCTTTATGTACTAAACATGAAAGAAAATAATGAGCATGTTGTGAATGTAAATACCATAACACATAAACGTGAAAGAGAAGAAATACACCCCAAATATAAGTGACATTTAAGGCTAGGTCATATTGGAGAAGATAGAGTCACAAAATTGGCTAAAGATGGACTAATAGGTCCATTTGGTTTAGAACTTTATCCAACTTGTGAATCATGTCTTGAAGGAAAAATGATCACGGCACCCTTCGTTGGACGAAGTACAAGGGCCACTAATTTACTTGAACTTATACATACTGATGTATGTGGGCCATTTAATGAAATGGCAAGGGGTGGATATTACTACTTCATAACTTTTATCGACGATCACTCAAGGTATTGTTCAGTATACTTAATGAAGTATAAATCTGAAGCCTTTGAAAAGTTCAAAGAATACCGAAATGAAGCAGAGAAACAGACTGGAAAAGTTATTAAAACCCTACGATTAGATCGAGGTGGTGAATATCTCAGTGGAGAATTCCAGTCTTACCTTAAAGAAAATGGTATTGTTTCACAATGGACACCTTTAGGTACACCAGAACTTAATAGAGTATCTGAGAGAAGAAATCGCACACTGTTAGACATGGTGCGATCAATGGTGAGTTATACAGACTTACCAATTTCTCTTTGGGGATATGCTCTCCTTACTACAACATATGTACTAAACAGAGTACCTTTCAAGTCTGTACCTAAAATACCATATGAGATATGGTATGGTAAACAACCAAGCCTAAATCATCTTAGGATTTGGGGATGTCCTGCTTTTATCAAGAGACTCAAGAGTGAGAAACTTAAAGCTAAAGCGGATAGTGGGAGGTTCATTGGATACCCAAAGGAAAATTTGGGTTATTACTTTTAAATCCAATCTGATCAAAGGGTATTGGTCAGTAGAAATGGCATATTTCTTGAAAAAAAGGTTATTCAGGAAGGTGGGCAAGGAAGAAAATTAGAATTTATTGAGAATTCTAATGAGGATATATCCAATGAAGAGCCTGTTCAAGTACAAACACAAGGAACACAACAACTCCGTAGATCTAGTAGGATAATTCACCCACCAGAAAGATATGGTTTTCTTCATCAGATGAATGACATATTTTTATTGGGTGATTCGGATCATAGAGATGATCCTACTAGTTACGAAGAGGCAATATCAGATATTGAATACATAACGATTGATTCCTAATCACGGAAGAGATCTAGCAATAGCTATCATGGTTGGCTATGTATGAAGACAAGTGTATGGCCAACATGGAATTCATCACTTTGTAATATACGAAAAGGATGTCCTTATGAGATAATATGAATTGGCATGAGAAATCCTTGGCCAAGGTGAAATATATTTGAAGGAGTTCAAATTATATTTCCATGCCAAGTTCATTTATATTTATTTTGAGATAAAGCACAACTGCTTAACATAATAAACCATAAGCCGTGCTTTTCTCTAGACATGGATGATGAAGAGACCAAGACGTAGAGATACAATGGAATAGGTTCTATAGATCCAACAATTCTCGTTATTTGGATAGTCGTGATATACTGCTAGGTGTCACTCATGACTTGTAGAAACCTTATGATCAATATTGGTAAAGGGTATTACCAATGCATCTTAAGGTCATTAGAAAGGTTCTAATTGATGACTAAAGAGTTTAGCATCATTTAATGAATAAAGAGCTATCATTAAAATAGTTCTACTACCTTATAACTAAGAACCTAAAAGGTCACACACAATATAGAAATGAAAAATGAGTTACTAGAAAATGAGAAGTTAGATTTCCTAATTTTAGGAAAATCAATATTTATATTATAATTCATTGAGAATGAATATAAATATAAATATATATTAAATATGATTTAAGATAGAAATTTAGATGTTCAATAAATAGTTTAAGGAACAAAATAAATTTCATAAATCCTCAATTAAACATTACGGAATGTCGAGCACGTAAAATGACCATTTTGGACATGTTCGGGTTCATAAATGATTATGGGCTTTTATTGGATCCAATATGGATTAAGAGAAAGCATTAGAACATGTCACAAGAGAAGCCCACATTTAACCATTTGATGTGATCAAAATGGGGTAAAATAATTAATTCCGAAATTAATTAATATTAGCTATTTATTTATTTGATTAAATAGTTTATTGAAGTGATGAGATCAATTTCAATAAATAACGGCTAAGTGGGTGGGTCTAGCACATGATAATGTTTGGTGCCATTATTAGACATAATGGTGGCTTTATTTGGTGGAAGGAATCAACATGAGCTAGCATTCATGTTCCTTCATTATCTCTCTCATTTCTTAATGAAATTTCGAGATTCCAAATCCTCTGAACTCCTAGAACATTTCTAAGTGTGTACTGATTAGAGGCATCACAATTGGGGTGCTTAAAGGATCTCAGATAGTGGCAAAACAGAAGCTGTTCGTGCATAGCTGTATTTTCTAGATGGTGTTCAGAGCTTTCTGTTTTCAGTCGTTTTCTCCTGCTTCACGAATTCATTTCTGAAACTGCAAGTGAGGAAACTAAACTTCAATCTTTCCTCTTGATTTTCGTTTTTGAATGAAGTCGATCTGAGGTTTCTAGAGCTTCCGCCATTTGTTTTAATTTTACTGCGCAGAAGTTGCGTTATTAGGAACCTCATGGACAAATGTTGTCCTTCACATATAGCACAAGGAAAGTTATTTCACTCCCACTGACCCTTTTGTAAACACATGGTTCATCCTTATTCTTGATGAAACCAAATGATTTGATTGCATCATCGAATTAGATGTTCCAACTCCTGGAGGCTTGTTTTAGCTCATAAATGGACTTTCTTAGCTTGCATACTTTATGAGAATTTGTCTTAGATTCAAAACCACAAGGTTGTATCATATATATATCTTCCTTAATGTACCCATTAAGAAATGCAGTTTTGACATCCGTTTGTCAAATCTCATAGTCATAATATGCTACTATAACCAATAAGATTCTGATGGACTTTAGCATGGCTACTGGTGAAAAACCTTGCTTTATAGGTTTCTACCTTTCCATCTAAGCCTATCTTCCTCTTGAAGATCCACTTGCATCCAATAGGTATAATACCTTTAGGTGGATCCAGTAGAGTCCAGACTTAGTTGGTTCTCATAGAGTCCATCTCTAAATCTATGGTTTCAAGCCATTTCTTAGAGTCAATATCTGATATTGCCTCTTCGTAACTAGTAGGATCATCTCTATGATCCGTATCACCCAATAAAAATATATCATTCATCTGATGAAGAAAACCATATCCTTTTAGTGGGTGAATTATCCTGCTAAATCTACGAAGCTGCTGTGTTCCTTGTGTTTGTACTTAGGCTCTTCATTGGATTTATCCTCATTAAAATTCTCAATAAATTCTAATTTTCTTCCTTGTCCATCTTCTTGAATAAACTCTTTTTCAAGAAATATGGCATTTCTACTGACAATACCCTTTGGTCAGATTGGATGTAAAAGTAATAACCCAAAGTTTCCTTGGGTATCCAATGAACCTCCCGCTATCCGCTTTAGGTTCAAGTTTCTCACTCTTGAGTCTCTTGATAAAAGCAGGACATCCTCAAATCCTAAGATGATTTAGGCTTGGTTGTTTACCATACTATATCTCATATGGTATTTTAGGTACAGACTTGGAAGGTACTCTGTTTAGTACATATGTTGCAGTAAAGAGAACATATCCCTAAAAAGAAATAGGTAAGTCTGTATAACTCACCATTGATCGCACCATGTCTAACAGTGTGCAATTTCTCCTCTCAGATACTCCATTAAGCTCCGGTGTACCTGGAGGTGTCCATTGTGAAACAATACCATTTTCCTTAAGGTAAGACTGGAATTCTCCACTGAGATATTCACCACCTTGATCTGATCGTAGGGTTTTAATTACTTTTTCAGTCTGTTTCTCTACTTCATTTCGGTATTCTTTGAACTTTTTAAAGGCTTCAGATTTATACTTCATTAAGTATACTGAACAATACCTTGAGTGATCCTCGATAAAAGTTATGAAGTAATAATATCCACCCTTTGCCATTTCATTAAATTGCCCACATACATCAGTATGTATAAGTTCAAGTAAATCAGTGGCCCTTGTACTTCGTCCAATGAAGGGTGCCCTGGTCACTTTTCCTTGAAGACATGATTCACAAGTTGGAAAAGGTCCTAAACCAAATGGACCTATTAGTCCATCTTTAGCCAATTTTGTGACTCTATCTTCTCCAATATGACCTAGCCTTAAATGCCACTTATATTTGGGGCTTGTCTTCTCTTTCACGTTTATGTGTTATGGTATTTACATTCACAACATGCTCATTATTTTCTTTCATGTTTAGTACATAAAGATCATTATCTAACAATTCTTAAATTTCTTAACCAATCAACGTAATTGGGTCCCATCAAACGGTAGTTTTTCAGAATTCGTGCTAGCGGATTATTCATTATTAATTATTTCTGCAGAAAATATAAATTAAATTATTAGCATTTTATTATAATCTATTTGATTTTGGTCTTTAAATTAAATAGTATCTCCCACTATTTTATCATTTCATTACACTCCCATATGTAAGAAACGGAAACTCTCATTGGTAAAAGTTTCTAGTAGGATTCGGCTTCTCATTAGTATAAGTTTACCTCACCTAACAGTTCTTGGCTTACTTATTATAATGAGTACGTAATTCTTTACCAAATGCATCTCATGCATGTACCAATTATCCTTTGCACAGTAAAATTAAAACAGATGGCGGAAGCTCTAGAAACCTCAAATCGACTTTATTCAAAAATGAAAATCAAGAGAAAAGATTGAAGTTTAATTATCTTACTTGTAGTTTCAAAAAAGGCTTCGTGAAGTAGGAGAAAAAGACTCAAAACAGCAAGCTACGAACACTGTCCATAAAATACAGCTCTGCACGAACAGCTTCTGTTTTGCCACGATCTGAGATCCTTTAAGCACCCCAATTGTGATGCCTCTAATCCGTCCACACTTAGAAATGTTCTAGGAGTTCATAGGATTTGGAATCTCGAAATTTCATTAAGAAATGAGAGAGATAATGAAGAACATGAATGCTAGCTCATGATCATCATTTCACCAAATAAACCCACCATTATCTCTAATAATGGCACCAAACATTATCATGAGCTAGACCCACCCATTTAGCCATTATTTATTGAAAGTGGTCTCATCACTTTAATAAATTTATTTAATTAAATAAATAAATAGCTAAATTAATTAATTTTCAGAATTAATTAATTAACCCCATTTAGAGCAATGAAAGAACTCGGTCAGAATTCTTTATTCTTTGAAGATTTCATCGCCGTAAAGCTTCTCCTTAAGCTTAATCTTAATCCGTCTTTCGCTCTCGGGTGTTCGCAATCCGATGGTTTCCTATGAACATTCCTCGCAGATTTGAAACGTGATTATGGAATGAAAGATGGAAGGACATCACTTGGTTGGGCTTCGATAGGTGGAAAGGGGATCGCCCGAGAAAGCATTGGATCTAGCAGTCAAAGGTTCGAATCCGTCATTGGCCTGTCTAGATGCGGAAGGCCAAGGGCTGGCAAAGTGGAATTCTTTACTCCTCGGCTCACTGCGTTAAGTATTAGGCTTTCTGCTTCTTGACTTCTTGACTGATAGTGAGAGATGGGGAAATAGTGAAGAGCAGCAGAACGTAAGAAGATATGGATATCTTCTATGAACTTGAATGGAACTTTCAGACGCTCAGCTCAGTTTCAAAGTGCAGGGTGGACGAAGTGAAGCTGAAGATCAGCCTTGTCCGCTGATAGTGAGAGAACGAAATCGGGATAAATACCAATACCTATTACGGGTAGAAGAATCGAGATCAAAACAAATAACTCCCGTGGTCCAGAATCAAAAAAATAAGAGTTTGGGGCATTAAATAGCTTGTACCCATAGAACATTTGCCCTAACATAGATAATGAATAAACAGATCAAATGGTTAAATGTGGGCTTCTCTTGTGACATGTTCTAATGCTTTCACTTAATCCATATTAGATCCAATAAAAGCCCAAAATTCTAAACCCAAAATTGGCCTAGAAGTCCATAATCATGTATGAACCCGAACATGTCCAAAATGGTCATTTTACATGCTCGATATTACATAATGTTTAATTGAGAATTTATGAAATTTATTTTGTTCCTTAAACCTTTTATAGAACATCTAAATTTCTATCTTAAATCATATTTAAGATATATTTATATCTATATTCATTCTCAATGAATTATAATATAAATATTGATTTTCCTAAAATTAGGAAATATAACTTCTCATTTTCTAGTAGTTCCTTTTTCATTTCTATATTGTGTGTGACTTTTAAGGTTCTTAGTTATAAGGTAGTAGAACTGTTTTAATGATAACTCTTTATTCATTAAATGATGCTAAACTCTTTAGTCATCAATTAGAACCTTTCTAATGAGCTTAAGATGCATTGGTAATACACTTTACCAATATTGATCTTAAGATTTCTACAAGTCATAAGTGACACCTAGCAGTATATTACAACCATCCAAATAACAAGATTGCAGTTTTGAAAATGACTTCGTGAAGTGGGAGAAAACAACTGAAAACAGCAAGCTACGAACAATGTCCAGAAAATACAGCTCTGCACGAACAGCTTCTGTTTTGCCACAATCTGAGATCCTTTAAGCACCCCAATTGTGATGCCTCTAATCCGTCCACACTTAGAAATGTTCTAGGAATTCAGAGGATTTGGAATCTCGAAATTTCATTAAGAACTGAGAGAGATAATGAAGAAACATGAATGCTAGCTCATGTTTTTTCCTTCCACCAAATAAAGCCACCATTATCTCTAATAATGGCACCAAACATTATCATGTGCTAGACCCACCCACTTAGCTATTATTTATTGAAATTGATCTCATCACTTCAATAAACTATTTAATCAAATAAATAAATAGCTAATATTAATTAATTTCGGAATTAATTAATTAACCCCATTTTAATCACATCAAATGGTTAAATGTGGACTTCTCTTGTGACATGTTCTAATGCTTTCTCTTAATCCATATTGGATCCAATAAAAGCCCATAATTCTAAACCCAAAATTGGTCTAGAAGTCCATAATCATATATGAACCCGAACATGTCCAAAATGGTCATTTTACGTGCTCGACATTCCATAATGTTTAATTGAGGATTTATGAAATTTATTTTGTTCCTTAAACTATTTATGGAACATGTAAATTTCTATCTTAAATCATATTTAAGATGTAAATTTCTATCTTAAATCATATTTAAGATGTAAATTTCTATCTTAAATCATTTTTAAGATATATTTATATTTATATTCATTCTCAATGAATTATAATATAAATATTGATTTTCCTAAAAAATTTAACTTCTCATTTTCTAGTAACTCCTTTTTTTCATTTCTATATTGTGTGTGACCTTTTAGGTTCTTAGTTATAAGGTAGTAGAACTATTTTAACGATAACTTTTTATTTATTAAATGATGCTAAACTCTTTAGTCATCAATTAGAACCTTTCTAATGACCTTAAGATATATTGGTAATACGCTTTACCAATATTGATCATAAGGTTTCTACAAGTCATGAGTGACACCTAGCAGTATATCACGACTATCCAAATAACAAGAATTGTTGGATCTATAGAACCTATCCATTGTATCTCTATGTCTTGGTCTCTTCATCATCCATGTCCAGAGAAAAGCACGGCTTATGGTTTATTATGTTAAGCAGCTGTGCTTTGTGTCAAAATAAATATAAATGAACTTGGCATAAAAATATAATTTGAACTCCAAATATATTTCACCTTGGCCAAGGAGTTCTCATGCCAATTCATATTATCGCATAAGGATATCCTTTTCGTATATTACAAAGTGATGAATTCCATGTTGGCCATACACTTGTCTTCATACATAGCCAACCATGACAGCTATTGCTAGATCTCTTCCGTGATTAGGAATCAATCTTTATGCATTCACATATTAGAGATGTCTATGTATAAGACATTTGTTATGCCTCAAATCTAAAGACCATTACTAAACATAGTATCTGATAAAAAGTATAATAAGCTATTAACACTCAAAACCATATGGCTTACTATATTTGGGCAAGTTCAGTAAACTTGATCTCTTAACAAGTACCTATGTGTTTGACTTGACATACTAGTGTTTATAGGAATTTATAATGTCCAATCATAAATCCACCACTAGGAACTATTTTAGAAGAATAGTACAAAGGATACACGTTTTATATTCTCGACATACTCGAGAATGTGTTCCTTAACTATTTTACTTCTTGGACTATATTCATTATATTAATATATGAATATTGATAACTTTGCCATTTAATAAATATCAAAATGCTATTCAAATACAATCATTCCCTAAACAATCAAATCACCGTTCGATTGGCCTTTAGGGCATATTACTAACAATCTCCCACTTGCACTAAAGCCAATCGCTATGGTATCTCATACCCATCTTCTCAAGATGACGATCTAACTGCTGTTGAGTAAGTGCTTTGTTTAGAGGATCCGCAGTGTTATCAGCGGAGGCTACTTTCTGTATAGTGATATCACTCCTTCTAATGATTTCTCTGATAATGTGTTTGGACTTCTGGTGAGACCTTGGTTCCTTAGCTTGTGCTATAGCTCTATTGTTGTCACAATATAATGATATTGGCAACGCAATGGTTGGAACCACTCCGAGTTGTTGAATAAACTTTTATATCCAAACAGCTTCTTTTGCTACATCTGATGCAGCTATATATTCCGCTTTAGTGGTAGAATCTACAGTAGTTGCTTGCTTGGAACTTTTCCAGCTTACTGCTCTACCATTGATAGTGAATAAAAATCCTGATGTAGATTTTCTGTCATCTACATCTGACTGGAAATCTGAATCTGTGAAGCCTTTAATTTTTAGCTCACCCTCTTTATATGTTAAGAACAAATCTTTAGTTCTTCTTAAGTACTTAAAGATATTCTTAACTGCGGTCCAATGCTTCTCACCCGGATTACTCTGGTATCTGCTAGTGACACTCACTGCATGAGCTATATCCGGTCTAGTACATAGCATAGCGTACATAAGACTTCCAATTGCAGAAGCATATGGAATCTTATTCATATGCTCTCTCTCCTCATAAGTTTTAGGACTCATGCTTTTAGAGAGATGAATTCCATGTCTGAAGGGTATAAAACCCCTTTTGGAATCCCACATATTAAATTTCTTTAATATCTTTTCTATGTACTTAGTTTGACATAGACCTATTAATCTTTTGGATCTATCTCTAAAAATCCTGATTCCCAAGATATACATTGTATCTCCTAGGTCTTTCATGGAGAAGTTTTGAGAAAGCCAAATTTTGACAGAAGACATTTGTCCAATGTCATTTCCTATAAGCAATATGTCATCTACATATTGTTAGTAGTATGTCCAATGTCATTTCCATCTAAGCCTATCTTCCTCTTGAAGATCCACTTGCATCCAATAGGTACAATACCTTCGGGTGGATCTACTAGAGTCCAGACTTGGTTGGTTTTCATAGAGTCTATCTCTAAATCCATGGCTTCAAGCCATTTCTTAGAGTCAATATCTGATATTACCTCTTCGTAACTAGTAGGATCATCTCTATGATCCGTATCACCCAATAAAAATATTTCGTTCATCTGATGAAGAAAACCATATCTTTCTGGTGGGTGAATTATCCTACTAGATCTACGAAGTTGTTGTGTTCCTTGTGTTTGTACTTGAACAGGCTCTTCATTGGATTTATCCTCATTAGAATTCTCAATAAATTCTAATTTTCTTCCTTGCCCACCTTCTTGAATAAATTTTTTTTTCAAGAAATATGACATTTCTACTGACCAATACCCTTTGATCAGATTGGATTTAAAAGTAATAACCCAAAGTTTCCTTTGGGTATCCAATGAACCTCCCACTATCCGCTTTAGCTTCAAGTTTCTCACTCTTGAGTCTCTTGATAAAAGCAAGACATCCCCAAATCTTAAGATGATTTAGGTTTGGTTGTTTATCATACCATATCTCATATGGTATTTTAGGTACAGACTTGGAAAGTACTCTGTTTAGTACATATGTTGCAGTAAGGAGAGCATATCCCCAAAGAGAAATTGGTAAGTCTGTATAACTCACCATTGATCGGACCATGTCTAACAGTGTGCAATTTCTCCTCTCAGATACTCCATTAAGTTCTGGTGTACCTGGAGGTGTCCATTATGAAGCAATACCATTTTCTTTAAGGTAAGACTGGAATTCTCCACTGAGATATTCACTACCTCGATCTGATCATAGGGTTTTAATAACTTTTCTAGTCTGTTTCTCTACTTCATTTCGGTATTCTTTGAATTTTTCAAAGGCTTCAGATTTATACTTCATTAAGTATACTGAACAATACCTTGAGTGATTGTCGATAAAAGTTATGAAGTAGTAATATCCACCCCTTGTCATTTCATTAAATGGCCCACATACATCAGTATGTATAAGTTCAAGTAAATCAGTGGCCCTTGTACTTCGTCCAACGAAGGGTGCCCTAACCAAATGGACCTATCAGTCCATCTTTAGCCAATTTTGTGACTCTATCTTCTTTAATATGACCTAGCCTTAAATGCCACTTATATTTGGGGCTTATTTCTTCTCTTTCACATTTATGTGTTATGGTATTTACATTCACAACATCCTTATTATTTTCTTTCATGTTTAGTGCATAAAGATCATTATCTAAAGTACCATGTACAACATATTTATTCTCATAATAAATATTAAAAATTTTATTTCTAAAATAAAATTCATAATTGTCTTTGCATAAACATGAAATTGAAACTATGTTCCTTACAGCAGAAGGAACAAATAAACAATCATTCAAACTTATGACATGCCCAAATGTCATTTTTAAGAAAAATGTCCCTATAGCTGAGGCAGCAACCATTGCTCCATTTCCCACTCTAAGAGACATTTCTCCTTGTTTAAGTCTTCTACTTCCTTTTAGATCTTGCATTGACATACAAATATGTGCGGTTGCAACAGAATCTAAAATCCAAGAAGTAGATTGAATAATTGAAATATTAGTTTCAATAATGAGCATACCTTCACAAGGATTCTCTTTAGACTTGACTTTCAAGCTGTTGAGGTAAGCTTTGCAATTCCTCTTCCAATGCCCATCCTTACCGCAATGGAAACATTTTCCTTCGTCATTGGGCTTATTAGCTTTCCCCTTCTTAATCCCACCTTTAGCCTTGGGTTGAAACTTTTTCTTTTTACCCTTTTTAGTTGAGGGCCCTTCTATAGCCATAACATCTTTTGGCTTCTTTATGCAAGTTTCAGTAGTATTAAGCATCTTTAGCAGTTCAGCAAGACTGCACTCAATTTTATTCATGTTAAAATTCATGATAAATTAAGAGAATGAGTTTGGCAAGGATTGTAGGATCAGATCGATAGCTAATTCCCCATCCATTGAGAAATTAAGAGCTTCCAGCTGCTCTATGTAGTCAATCATTTTGAGTACATGCTCATTGATCGATCCTTTAGTCATTCTCATTCTGAACAGTTTCTTAGATATCTCATATCTAACTGCTCTGCTTTGTTCACCATACAACTCTTGTAGATGAAGTATCATGGAACTTGCATCAGTCATATTTTCATGTTGCATTTGTAGCTCATTGGACATTGATGCCAGTATATAGCTTTTAGCACTGAGGTCATCATCTTGCCACTTCTGATAAGTGACACGTTCTTCCTCACTTGCTCCCTCAGGAATTTCATTTGGCTTAGGTGTATCAAGAACATAGCTAATTTTCTCATAATTAAGAACAATTCTTAAATTCCTTAACCAATCAACGTAATTGGGTCCCGTCAAATGGTAGTTTTCCAGAATTCGTGCCAACGGATTATTCATTATTAATTATTTCTGAAGAAAGTATAAATTAAACTATTAGCATTTTATTATAATCTATTTGATTTTGGTCTTTAAACCAAATAGTACCTCCCACTATTTTATCATTTCATTACACTCCCATATGTAAGAAACGGAAACTCTCATTGGTAAAAGTTTCTAGTAGGAATCGGATTCTCATTAGCATAAGTTTACTTCACCTAACAGTTCTTGGCTTACTTATTATAATGAGTAGGTAACTCTTTACCAAATGCATCTCATGCATGTACCAATTATCCTTCGGCCTCTAAATCATTAATACCTCACCTAACAGTTCTTGGTATAAATGATTTAGTTAAGTTTACCCTAATACCCTTGCATATTTCAAAACATCTTACTAACCTCACCTAACAGTTCTTGGTAGCTTAATGTATGAATTATGCATCATCGCATGATATATGGTTTATTTTCAACATTTTAATGAATGAGTAGCCCGTGTAACCATGACAACTGGCCCAAGCATAAAATATTTTAAATATTCCATTGGTATTAGTAGGCCATGATGAATATTCCCAATATCCATCATTACAACTTAACAATAATTATGTTTATTTAATAAGGGAATATTTGGGCATTATTATGGTCTCACTTTTTAGCATGTTATTCCATTTACAATATTCAAATATGTCTAAGCACCCTAATATACATCTCATGCATATTATAGACAAACCAACCAAGGATGATCATGGAATTTTTCTAATAAAACCAATTTGAGCCAAAATTGGTTTTAAGGTCCACCTAGGTATCAAGCAAACAATAATCATTATGAGACATCTTATGCCTCAAATTATTACAATTATTAATTTCTATTTGAGAGGCCAAAAATCATTGGAAGTGCTGCAACGATCCATGAAGTCTTCTTGCTCCAATCCTCCAACGAATCGTAAATACGCCATCCCTCCTTTGGCAATCATCTCACTTTGTAGTAATTACATATTTAGAAGAATTGGGATACAAATCTCAGGGGTAATGGGATACAATCAGATTTTAATAGAAGGAGGAACATGCAAGTCCATATTTAAAAATATTAAACCATTTAAGCCTTTAGAAATTGGCCAAATCAACAAATAATCAATAGCTCATTCAATCACACATATATTGAATCATCACATGACATAAATATATCTAGGTCTTTCCATGATCATCCTTCATGCTATTATAAATGGAAATAACATAAATCATGCTTCAAAAATACGAAATTGAATGAAGATGGCTTTGATACCACTTGAAGGATAACATTTGCCCATGAGGTTCCTAATAACGCAACTTTTGTGCAGTAAAATTAAAATAGATGGCGGAAGCTCTAGAAGCCTCGGATCGACTTCATTCAAAAACTAAAATCAAGAGGAAAGATTGAAGTTTAATTATCTCACTTGCAGTTTTGAAAATGACTTCGTGAAGTGGGAGAAAAGGACTGAAAACAGCAAGCTACAAACACTGTCCAGAAAATACAGCTCTGCACGAACAGCTATTGTTTTGCCACGATCTGGGATCCTTTAAGCACCCCAATTGTGATGCCTCTAATCCGTCCACACTTAGAAATATTCTAGGAGTTCAGAGGATTTGGAATCTCGAAATTTCATTAAGAAATGAGAGAGATAGTGAAGAAACATGAATGCTAGCTCATGTTTATTCCTTCCACTAAATAAAGCCACCATTATCTCTAATAATGGCACCAAACATTATCATGTGCTAGACCCACCCACTTAGCTATTATTTATTGAAATTGATCTCATCACTTCAATAAACTATTTAATCAAATAAATAAATAGCTAATATTAATTAATTTCGGAATTAATTAATTAACCCCATTTTAATCACATCAAATGGTTAAATGTGGACTTCACTTGTGACATGTTCTAATACTTTCTCTTAATCCATATTGGATCCAATAAAAGCCCATAATTCTAAACCCAAAATTGGTCTAGAAGTCCATAATCATATATGAACCCGAACATGTCCAAAATGGTCATTTTACGTGCTTGACATTCCATAATGTTTAATTGAGGATTTATAAAATTTATTTTGTTCCTTGAACTATTTATGGAACATGTAAATTTCTATCTTAAATCATATTTAAGATATATTTATATTTATATTCATTCTCAATGAATTATAATATAAATATTGATTTTCCTAAAAATAGGAAATTTAACTTCTCATTTTCTAGTAACTCCTTTTTTTCATTTCTATATTGTGTGTGACTTTTTAGGTTCTTAGTTATAAAGTAGTAGAACTATTTTAATGATAACTCTTTATTCATTAAATGATGCTAAACTCTTTAGTCATCAATTAGAACCTTTCTAATGACCTTAAGATATATTGGTAATACGCTTTACCAATATTGATAATAAGGTTTCTACAAGTCATGAGTGACACCTAGCAGTATATCACGACTATCTAAATAACAAGAATTGCTGGATCTATAGAACCTATTCTATTGTATCTCTATGTCTTGGTCTCTTCATCATCCATGTCCAGAGAAAAGCACGGCTTATGGTTTATTATGTTAAGCAGTTGTGCTTTGTCTCAAAATAAATATAAATGAACTTGGCATAAAAATATAATTTGAACTCCTTCAAATATATTTCACCTTGGCCAAGGAGTTCTCATGCCAATTCATATTATTGCATAAGGACATCCTTTTCGTATATTACAAAGTGATGAATTCCATGTTGGCCATACACTTGTCTTCATACATAGCCAACCATGACAGCTATTGCTAGATCTCTTCCGTGATTAGGAATCAATCTTTATGCATTCACATATTAGAGATGTCTATGTATAAGACATCTGTTATGCCTCAAGTCTAAAGACCATTACTAAACATAGTATCTGATACAATGTATAATAAGCTATTAACACTCAAAACCATATGGCTTACTATATTTGGTCAAGTTCAGTAAACTTGTTCTCTTAACAAGTACCTATGTGTTTGACTTGACATCTCATGTCAATGATATGAAACTCACCATCCATTTTAGTATCTCATACCATAAGGAGTCATAACACATACTAGTGTTTATAGGAATTTATAATGTCCAATCATAAATCCACCACTAGGAACTATTTTAGAAGAATAGTACAAAGGATACACGTTTCATATTCTCGACATACTCGAGAATGTGTTCCTTAACTATTTTACTTCTTGGACTATATTCATTATATTAATATATGAATATTGATAACTTTGTCATTTAATAAATATCAAAATGCTATTCAAATACAACCATTCCCTAAACAATCAAATCACCATTCGATTGGCCTTTAGGGCATATTACTAACAGAAATTTTGTGGAAAATTTTAAAAGGGGAAATGCATGCATCAAGACAAAAAAGGAAATTTCATGCAACAGGACAAAAGAGGGAAGGGCATGAGAAATTTCCTACAAAAGGACAAACTACTTTATGGACAGGAGAGGTTCATGTAGTCATCTTCAGAGTCGCTTTCGATTGCATCAGGGTCATCGTCAGATGGTGGAGGGAAAAAGGTCTTAGAAAACCTTGGATGCTTGTAGATGGGACCACTGTACGGTAGATGTGGGCAGTAGTGTTCATACACTGGTCTGGATGACGGCGGAGAAGTCCTTGGGGTCGTCTAGGTAGCTTTGTCTGGTTTGGAGAGTCGGGAAAACATATCAGGAATGTGGTTTTGGGACCCCTTTATATGCTTAATTGAAAAGTCATACTTGGAAAACCAATCTTTTAACCTGAGTAACATTTTTTCAGGAACAGTTTTACCTTTGAAATTAAGGATATTGGGGAAGGCTGAACTGTCCATTTTGATGAGAAAATGATGTCCAATCAAATGATACTTAAATTTCTTGATGCCATTCTTTACCGCTAAGATTTCTTTGAACACACTGTGGTAATGCGTCTATGAGTCAGAGAAATGTCCACTAGCGTAGGCAGTAAAGCTTTCTTTTCCATTGATTTCTTCGAGGAGGATGGCACCCCATGATTTATCACTTGCATCTGTCTGTAGTATGCGCTTGCCATCTGCAATCAACTTTAAAGGAGGCGAATTTTACGCAATATGCTTTAATGTAGTGACAGCCTATGGCGTGGTTCTCATTCCACTCTGGGGGCTTCTTTTTAAATAAAGCCGAAAGGTGTCGAGTGTATTGGTCCACGTGTGGGATGAAATCACGGATGTAGTTGATGATACCGAGAAACTGTTGAACTTGCTTTTTTGAAAGGTGCTGATCTGGAAATTGAAGCAACTCTTAGGCAATGTGCTTTCCAGGCTGATAATGGCCGTCTTTTATGACCATTCCGAGAAATTCAATAGTGTCTATAGCAATGGTGCTTTTCTTGGCTGATAACATAATTTCATGACTTTGGACAATATCATAGAACTGAGTTAACAGCTGGTGATGTTCTTCATGCGATCCTGAAAAAAGTAAAATGTCATCAATATAAATCAAGGCGTGATGGAGGATGGGCTGGAAGATTTGGATCATGGATTTTTGGAATATTAATGGGGTAGTTTTAAGGCCAAAGGGTAAGACTGTCCATTGGAAATGGGCATTGGGGATACAAAAGGCAATTTTCTACCGTTCTGAGGGTTCGATGCCTAATTGCCAAAAACCAGATTTTAAATCAAATTTGAAAAGATCTGGGCATTTTTGAGAAAAGTAAACATGCTTTGTCGGCTTGGCAAAGGGAATTTGTCATCTTGTAAAAACATGTTTAAGGGCTGATAGTCAATGACTAAGCGTTTCTTTCCTCGAACAAGCTCAGCATGCTTTTCAACATAAAAGGCTTGGGAAGCCCATTGAGAAGTTATGGGCTCAATTAAACCTTGGGCTAACAGTTGTGAACATTCTTGTTGGGCTAGGAGTAAGTCAGAAGGACTCATTCCTGGATGGGTAGCTTTGGTTGGGTTAATGTCTTCATTGAGTTTAAAAGGTACTTAATGAAGAAAGATTTATTTTTCCATAATGGGTTTGGATGAGTGAACTGAGAATGGGACTCTGGACACAGACTCAAAAGTTTGGTAGAGATATCCTGATAAGACTGAGGGGTTTCAGACAGATTATAGAGTTTTAGAATGTCTGTAAAAGGTTTGAACATTGACTTGACTCGGATTCCAGTGGGAATGATTTGGAGGTGTTTGATCTGGTGCAAGATGTCAAAACCTAATAAGATATCCTTATTAGGAAGAGTTGATCCAATGACCTTGGTCCATATAACACAGTTGGGGAAAATTTGAATACCAATGGGTTTTTTAGTAATTAAAGAAGTGGTGAATAATTTGCCATTGACAGCTTTTAAATGTTCCTCAGATTCTGTCCAATATTATGGTGGAAAAATATGCGGATTTAACATGCTGCGTTGATCTCTAGTGTTAATGAGACCAATTGCTGAATGGGCCTTTGGAATTTGGAAAGCAAGATTTGGAGTTTGATGGAAGATATGGGAACAGTAGTATCAAGGGACAGCAACTGTTGGTGAAAAATCACTTGGGACTGATCACTATCTAAGTCATCAGAAGAGTTCTCTAGTGCGAACACTGTTTCATCATTGGGTTCATCTTGTTCTGAAAAATAGAATTCCAGTTCATCCTTGTCTAGAGAGAAATCTGTGGTAGCTTGAAGATGTTCAAGTAGCCGAATAGATTTTTCCCGTTTGTTGGGACAATCCTTAGCATAATGACCTTTCTTCTTGCAGATAAAACATCTGCTGGACTTTCTCCTTTTAAAGTCTCTGGATGAAGATGACTTTTTTCTGAAGAATTGTAGGACTTTTTGGACCGGCGAGGCTTAGATGAGTATTCCGGTCATTTGAATTTCTGAAAACGCCTTTTCTTTTTAGGACTGCAATGGAGCTATAGCACAAGCTAAGGAACCAAGGTCTCACCAGAAGTCCAAACACATTGAGACATATCACATTATTAGAGAAATCATTGGAAGGAGTGATATCACTATGCAGAAAGTAGCCTCCGCTGATAATACTGCAGATCCTCTGACTAAAGCACTTACTCAACAGCAATTAGATCGTCATTTTGAGAAGATGGGTATGAGATACCATAGCGATTGACTTTAGTGCAAGTGGGAGATTGTTAGTAATATGCCCTAAAGGCCAATCGAATGGTGATTTGATTGTTTAGGGAATGATTGTATTTGAATAGCATTTTGATATTTATAAAATGGCAAAGTTATCAATATTCATATATTAATTTAATGAATATAGTCCAAGAAGTAAAATAGTTAAGGAACACATTCTCGAGTATGTCGAGAATATGAAACGTGTATCCTTTGTACTATACTTCTAAAATAGTTCCTAGTGGTGGATTTATGATTGGACATTATAAATTCCTATAAACACTAGTGTGTGTTATGACTCCTTATGGTATGTGATACTAAGATAGATGGTGAGTTTCATATCATTGACATGAGATGTCAAGTCAAACACATAGGTACTTGTTAAGAGAACGAGTTTAATGAACTTGACCGAATATAGTAAGCCATATGGTCGTGAGTGTTAATGGTTTATTATACATTGTAACAGACACTATGTTTAGTAATGGTCTTTAGACCTGAGGCATAACAGATGTCTTATACATAGACATCTCTGATATGTGAATGCATAACGATTGATTCCTAATCACGGAAGAGATCTAGCAATAGCTGTCATGGTTGGCTATGTATGAACACAAGTTGATGGCCAATATGGAATTCATCACTTTGTAATATACAAAAAGGATGTCCCTACGAGATAATATGAATTGGCATGAGAAATCTTTGGCCAAGGTGAAATATATTTGAAGGAGTTCAAATTATATTATCATGCCAAGTTCATTTATATTTATTTTGAGATAAAACACAACTGCTTAACATAATAAACCATAAGCTGTGCTTTTCTCTGGACATGGATGATGAAGAGACCAAGACATAGAAATACAATGGAATAGGTTCTATAGATCCAACAATTCTTTTTATTTGGATAGTCGCGATATACTGCTAGGTGTCACTCATGACTTGTAGAAACCTTATGGTCAATATTGGTAAAGCGTATTACCAATGCATCTTAAGGTCATTAGAAAGGTTCTAATTGATGACTAAAGAGTTTAGCATCATTTAATGAATAAAGAGTTATCATTCAAATAGTTCTACTACCTTATAACTAGGAACCTAAAAGGTCACACACAATATAGAAATGAAAAAGGAGTTACTAGAAAATGAGAAGTTAGATTTCCTAATTTTAGGAAAATCAATATTTATATTATAATTCATTGAGAATGAATATAAATATAAATATATCTTAAATATGATTTAAGATAGAAATTTAGATGTTCTATAAATAGTTTAAGGAAGAAAATAAATTTCATAAATCCTCAATTAAACATTATGGAATGTTGAGCACGTAAAATGACCATTTTTGACATGTTCGGGTTCATATATGATTATGGACTTCTAGACCAATTTTGGGTTTAGAATTATGGGCTTTTATTGGATCCAATATGGATTAAGAGAAAGCATTACAACATGTCACAAGAGAAGCCCACATTTAACCATTTGATGTGATCAAAATGGGGTAAAATAATTAATTCCGAAATTAATTAATATTAGCTATTTATTTATTTGATTAAATAGTTTATTGAAGTGATGAGATCAATTTCAATAAATAATGGCTAAGTGGGTGGGTCTAGCACATGATAATGTTTGGTGCCATTATTAGACATAATGGTGGCTTTATTTGGTGGAAGGAATCAACATGAGCTAACATTCATGTTCCTTCATTATCTCTCTCATTTCTCAATGAAATTTCGAGATTCCAAATCCTCTGAACTCCTAGAACATTTCTAAGTGTGGACTGATTAGATGCATCACAATTGGGGTGCTTAAAGGATCTCAGATCGTGGCAAAACAGAAGCTGTTCGTGCAGAGCTGTATTTTCTGGACAGTGTTCAGAGCTTACTGTTTTCAATCGTTTTCTCCTACTTCACGAAGTCGTTTCTGAAACTGCAAGTGAGGTAACTAAACTTCAATCTTTCCTCTTGATTTTCGTTTTTGAATGAAGTCGATCCGAGGTTTCTAGAGCTTCCGCCATCTGTTTTAATTTTACTGCACAAAAGTTGCATTATTAGGAACCTCGTGGACAAATGTTGTCCTTCAAGAGGGGTCTCCAAGGAATTGATCATGGATAACCGCAATGGCACTAGAGATTTCTACCAATTGAACAAACTGCAATTGTTGGTATCGCCCTAGAGATTCAAACCAATCTCTGAGAGCACCCGTAAAACTAGTGGCAAATTCTAGAATGACCGATTGAGTTGTGGCTCTTGGCCTTAACATTTGTAAGTCAAGCCAAGCAGACATTTCATTAAGCCGATCATGCCATTTTGAGGATGGAAGATCATCAAATGCGAACCATAGACCATTTGACGATTTTGGACCAGTAGGACCAGTTGGGCTTGGGCTGGAGGAGGTTGGTTTGAGGTAGAGAATTCAGGCATTTCTTCGTCAACTTCAGAAGGAATGTCATCATATGGTTCTGTGTGAGAGGTTTGGCCTTGATCGGGATTTTGGTGATATTAGCATAGGACTTTTCAGAGTCACTGGTGGAAGCTGATGATTCTGTGTCTGTCTCAGTATGGCTATCTGAAACTGTAAGATTTCAATTAGAAGTTTGATCATCTATGGTGGATGTGTGGTCAACTGTGTGGGCACTGAACTGATGCATGGGTTGTTTATCCTTGGATTGGATAGGAGGTGGAGAAGGAGCTGGTGGTGGAGGTGCTGATGGAGGTGCTAGTGTATAGCCGAGGGTTGGTTGTTTAGGAGTGGAAACAGCAGGTTGGGGAATAGTGGCTGGTCGTAATTGAGGTTTAGGCTTTGGTTTAGGTTTAGGTGGAGGTGGTAATGGATTATCTCAAAAAAGAGTATGAGTCATACCAAATAATTTGGAAGGTTCATACTATCTGATAGGGGAAAGCATAGAGGCAAAAGGATGATAAGTTAGGCCAATGGAAGGCATCAGAGGTGAGGAAGTAAAAAAGGGTAGGTCGTTGTTTTCCTGATTCTATTTGGTCAAGCTCAGCTTTCAAGCACCGGATCTCTCTTTCCTTTTGGTCAAATTCAGGGCCATAATAGCGTTGAGCAAGCATGGTTCGTAACTCAGAATCAAGTTGAGCAATTCTAGACTGTAGATTTTGGTGGATCTGCTGCATTTGTGTAGTGATGGAATCAACTTTGGTTTCAAGCTTTTCAGTTCGTAAACTGATTTTTTCAACTTTGGAATTGATGTTAACCAAAGTATCATTTTGTGCTATGGCGTTTTGGGTTTGCCAGTTGAGGACTGATTCAAAAGGTTTAGGGGGTTCAAGGTGTCCGGTAGAGGTTATGGCTGAAGGGATAAAGGGTTTAGACACAACACTTCGTTGGGAATTTATGTGGGTGTCTAAAGGAGGAAAGGCAGAAGAGTAGTCTGAAGAAGTAGATGAAAACATCATACAACTCAGTGGTGGTGTTGGATTTGGATTGGTGATGGCATCTCGGATTTGCAATATTTTGCAATCCAGTTGAGCTCTTTTTGGTAAAAGGGTAAAGGAACTGGCGGAGAAGGAGGGTCGTGTGGTGGTGTATGGTCAGTATGATGGCATGGGACTGGAGGTTTTTTCTTTTTGGGTTTCTTTTTCCTCGAATAATCATCATCGTCCTCATCCCAATCATCCCAGCAGGGACAATTTGGGTCACACATGCCTGAGCCAGGGGCATCCCATAAGAAATGACCATTGAGCTTTGTTGGATAAACAGGGTAGCCTTTTGAGGTGAACCCTGTAATGGGTAGATCTTCTTGAGCTGTCTGCACAACTGTGATCATAGAAGAGTAGGTAAAGGAGAGCCAAGGAGGCTCTTGTGGAGCATTGGGAGGAGGTTTGAAAGTCATTCTGACTGTTCCATCTGGCCGTCTATCAAACATGCTTTTTGATGTCTGAATCGGAGCTGTATTAGTATGGAATTGTTAATAGTTTAAGATCCATTCAAGAGGCATAAGCTTGACGAGCTCATAACGGGGAATTTGTCTTGGGATCTGGATGATTGTGGGGATCTGGTCAGATTCAGTTAAGAGCATGAGAGTGCCAGAGTGATGGTCAGGAGTGGGTAGATCTAAGGCATGGTTTTGAAGCCTATAGACTAATTGGTGATGGAGAGTGGCAATTTTGGCAGAGGAGATTTGTTCTGCACCTTGGATCTGGACTTGGACTTTTAAGGTTGTGGGTAAATTTGTGTCTTGGAGAGAAATGTTGAAGTTTGGGTAGAAAGTGAGTAAAACACTTCCTATATGGAGGGTGGTGAGAACAGTGCCAATAACAGCATCTTGGTACTGTTTGAAACGAGTATCAAGGAGGGCAAGGCGAGCTGTGACGGATAATCCTTTTCTGTCATGAAGGGTGAGGATTAATTTAATTCCTCCAAAATGGAGATGGGTATAACTTTCTCGTTTCCAATTAGAAATCAACTCTGAGGGAATCTCCAGAGTGACATATTGTTTAGCAGAAAAGGCTTGAAGAGCACACTGATCTAGGCGAGAGGACTGGATATATTCTTTAGGGTGAGGCTGTCTGGTAGAGATGAGGGTACAGATACTGCGGGTAAAGGAACTAGGTCGTTTGTACAGTTGGTAAGGACTAATGCGATGGTAGGATGACTCACTGATTTGGGCTGATTCAGGGATGTAGGAGTATTCTACAAAGTTTTCAATTTTATTAGTTGTATGTGAAGTGCAAGATTTAGGGAGAGAAAGAGTAGAAGACAAAGTAACAGGATTGGAAGATGAAGTGGAAGCCATGATTGAGAGGTTCTCTCTGCTCCTGAAGTCTAGAGATTAAAACAAATCAAAATACTTAAATTATACCATTTTGAGCAAGAAAACGAGGTTTAGAAAACATAGAATTTTCAAGGACGAGTATGGCTTTGATACCATAAAGAGTACGTGGCTTGTGATCTCTCAATGCAGACCAGACTAACGCCCATTCAGGTTTGCCTCTAGAATTTACGTCGAGAGTGCCTTTGGAATTTGGAAGGCAAGATTTGGAGTTTGATGGAAGGTATGGGAACAGTAGTATCAAGGAACAGCAACTGTTGAGAAGCTCCTTTTGGATTTCTTTCATATTGTCCAGGAACATGGAATCATGCTTTCTGAAAAGAAAAACAGCATAGCAAATGAATCAATTGACTTTCTTGGCATGGTTATTAAAGATGGCCATTATCAACTGAATTATTAAAGTTTTCGGACACAAATCTCAACAAAAAGTAGATCCAACAATTCCTCGAGATTGTTAATTATGTCCGTGATTTCATCCCTAAAGTTGCAATCCACACAAGCCAGTTGTCCTGCATTCTCAAAAAATAGTACCCTCCATAGGGACCAGCACAGACATAAATTGTCCAACAACTAAAGGTGATAGCCCAATCACCTCCTCCTCTCCGAATCCCCACAACTGGACAACGCATTCTACAAGTCGTTGCCAGTGATGATTACCGGAGTGCTATCCTTCTTGAAGAGATAAATGGTGTACATCACTTCTGTGCACATGCAAGTGGATAATTCAAAGAATCTAAAAAGAATTACCATGTGATCTACAAAGAGATTTTGGTGGTCAAGTGGGAAAAGAAGAGTTATCCATGTTGATAAGAAATTTATGGCTGACGAGATGAAATTTGAATTCTTTACTCTTTTAGGAGTGGTCTTTTTGTGGAGATGAGGGTTCTAATACTTCTGTTGAGAGAAGTTTTTTGTTTCTAGAGGTTGTAGGGACTCATGATAGGAAACTGTGATTCATTGATTTGGGCAGATTCATGAATATAAGAATACTCGACAAGGTTTTCAATTTTAGAGGCTACATGTTTTTGACATGATCTTGGAAGAGAGAGATTGGAGGAAAGAGAAATATGGGATGAAGACAATGAAGGTGTTGAGGCAGAAGATGAAGTTGTTTCAATGATTAGGTAATCTTCTTCTACGAGATCAAATAAGATTATTTGGAATTCCTAATGATACCACCTCTGCATGAAGTGTGGCTCTGATAACAGTGGGTAATTGTACGTGGCGTTGTTACACCAGATTTATAACAGAACGAAGTCTGTCCTTAGGGACAATAGCCCACAAGTTCTGTTTTCCAGCCGATATACACTTATCCATCAAATACTAAATCCGAAAATCATATTTAAAAACAGTTTTTCACAATATCACCTGAACACACGGTACTCATGGGTCTCAAAGAGGGTGAACGTTGGGAGAAAACACTTTCATTTTATAAAAATCAGTTTTGGAGCATAAAACAAGACCTTTCTGATGCACAAGATCTTTAGGCTTAAGGCAAGTACAGAGTATACTCAGTATAAAAAATTAGAGGCGAGCGTATCATTATTAACCCAAATAATTCCTTTGAGCCCTAGAAGAGAGAAAAGATTTAGAGAAACATGATGTAAGGAAACAGAAATGTTTATTTTTAATTAACTCGTGCCTACAATAGAAGCATAAGGTGCCTTATGTAGAAAGTTATCAATGATAAGACCCCTTGAATGATTAGAATCGAAAAATAGGCACATGCTGTTAGAAAAGTAAAGCACACTGACTAAGACTTTTACATAAGACAAAGGAAAACAGAAAGTAAAGCACACCGACTAAGACTTTTTACACAAACATTTAAAGCATACAGGAGACACATGGGCTTATTACATTAAAAGCAATGTGATGGTGACAAGTTGTCATTATGGAGTAGAGGGATAGCACGATGGTAACACGTCTCCTGTCGCTTTCTCATATTGGTGCTTGTACCGACATATCTATCCCGGGTTGAGATTGGCCTCAGCTTGCTGATATTTGTCTTCATCAGCGTCAGTCATGTGCGGTGATGTAGATGCAGTAGGAAAGTCTGGGTTGATGACGGTATAATAAGGATTTTCAGTATGGAGAAGGAACTGAAAATCTTCCCATGGGTCCTGAGCATCCTGGAATAAGACGGTGATGTAATCAGGACGTTGTTCCATGACATGAATTCCTTGAGAACTTGAACTTGAACCCAAAGTACAGCCTTGTGTTTTTGGAATTATTTCAAGGGTGTGTGATGGTCCAATAAAGGTGTGGTGAATGTTTATGGTAGGTGGAGTAACATTGTTAAGTTTTATGAGGTAGGCTTTGAGAACGAAGGTGACCGATGTATCATGGATGAGGGTATAAGGATAAGGGTAAGTTCTCCATTCATATGCCATTTCTTGTGTCCAGTAGTCTCTTGTTTCTGGGTGCTGGAAGTAGGGCCTGTGGATGATGAAAACTGTAGCCCACATGTTAGCTTTATGTTCTGGCATTCTGTTTAATCCGTGAAAGGTACACAGATTCTGGAGTTGTTTATGCCACCATGTGAGGGGAGAATACCATTCGAGGAGAGTCCATAGAAGGTCGGGTGAGAACTCAGGAGTGGTAAGTGAGCCAGGACTGGTTTGATGGGGAAAACTAGCTTCGTAAGCATACAAGGTGGTGAGACACCACATGTACTAAAGCTTATCTTCGTAGATGGAAAGAGAATAGAGAGTGAGGCTGGTGAGGAATAGGTGTTCCATGCAAAGGTTAGAAAAAGGGTCAGGTCTTTTGGTTTAAACATTAAAGAAATACCTGTAAAGGAACTTTTTTGCAAAATCTTGCAGCTAGTAAGCCAATTGGAAAGAGATGTTCATGGGGAAGTTTCTCTTGTTGAGAGCTTTAAAAGCAAGTTGGCGATGCATGGCTATTACTGGAATGGTATGGATTGAGGAAATGAGTGAGGGTTTATTTATAGCTGGACGTGTGATGAAGTTTGGAATGAGGTTTTGGTTGCCTTTTATATGTTGAACTGTGAAATCATATTGAGCAAACCAGTTTTTGAGATTGAGCAGTTCCTTGTCAGGGAGCAACTTGTTTTTGAAGTCAAAGATTTAGGGAAAAGAAGAGTTATCCATGTTGATGAGAAATTTGTGGCTGATGAAATGAAATTCAAATTTTTTAATTCCATACTTGACTGTCAAAATCTCTTCGTAGATCAAATGGTAGTTCTTTTCAGAGTCTTTAAATTGTCCGTTTGGGTGTGCATAGAAATGCCACACGCCATTATTTCTTCGAGAAGAATGGCACTCCAGTAATCATCGCTGGCATCAATTTGGAGGATGTGTTGGCCAGATGTGAGAATTCAAAGTGGAGGAGGTGACTGGGCTATCACCTTTAGCTACTTGATAGCTTCTATCTATATTGGGCCCCATGGAGGGAATTGTTTTTTGAGCATGTGCGACAGCTGGCTTGTGTGGATTGCAACTTTTGGGATAAAATCACAGACATAATTAACAATCCCGAGGAATTATTGTATCTTCTTTTTGGTGAAATTTGTGTCTGGGAACTTTAATAATTCAGTTGCAATGTGTGGACCAGGTTGGTAGTGGCCATCTTTAATCACCATGCCAAGAAAGTCAATGGATTCCTTGCCTATGCTGCTTTTCTTTTCAGAAAGCATGATTTCATGTGCCTGCACAATATGAAAGAAATCCAAAAGGAGCTTCTGGTGGCTCTCATGATCAGAGGAAAATAACAAAATATCATCAATATAGACTAGATCATGGTGGAGGATAGGACTAAAGATTTTTGTTATGGCCTTTTAAAATAATAAAGAAGCAACTTTAAGACCAAAAGGCACAACAGTCCATTGATAATGGGGCATCGGGAATGCAAAAGGCAGTTTTGTGACAGTCAATTGGTGAAATACTAAGTTCAAGAAAACCAGCTTTTAAATTAAACTTAGAGAAAATACAAGCCCCTTGAAGATGGACAAATAGGGTCTGGATTTTTGGAAGGGGAAACTTATCATCTTTAAGAAAAGAATTAAGGGGGCTAATAATCAATAACTAATCTCTTTTTACCACGAACTAATTCAGATCGTTTTTCAACATAGAAGGCTTGACAAGCCCAATATAAATCAGTAGGTTCAATTAGACCTTGTTAGAGTAACTGAGAGCATTCTTGCTTGGCAAACAAGTGATCTGAAGGAGACATACCCGGGTGAGAAGCTTTTGTGGGATTTATCTCTTCATTGAGTTTGAACGGGAGATGGATAAAAAATTGTTCATTCTTCCAAAGGGGTGAAGGATGGTGAAACTGTGAATGATTTTTTGGACAAAACTCTAAGAACTTATGGGAGAGATGACTGTATGGAGATGGTGTTTCTGAAAGTGCATACAGACGGAGAGTATCGGTATAGGGTAAGAACATTTGTTTGTTGTGAACTCCAAAACTGGTGAGGAATAGGTTTTCAACCAAATAAAGAATGTCAAGACCTATGAGGAGATCTTTATCAGGGAGTTTGGAGGCTACAATCTTTTTCCAAATTATACAATTCGGAAAGAATTGAATACCAATGGGTTTTTTGGAAATCAAAGTGGTCTCAAAATTTTCTCCATTAACAGCTCTGAAAAGCTTTGAATGAGGTCCCTAATAGTCTGAGGGAAGAACAAAAGCGTCAATCATACTGGTATCTGCACTAGTGTCAATAAACCTGATGACAGGAACAGGTTTATGAAACTTGGAAGGAAGGATTGACATTTTGAGTGAAGGTTTGGGAATGGTGGAAACATGGTTGACATTTTGAGCTGTAGAGATGACTGATATATCCTCAAAATCTAAAGATTCTACAATGATGAAAGCAGTTTGGTCATCTTGTTCTGATTGTTCAAAAAAGTTTGATTAAACATCTTCATTCTCAGATAGCAGGGAAGAATGTTGAAGGTGCTATATGAGACAAACAACTTTGGAAGACTTATGGGGATAATTTCGAGCAAAGCGACTACTTTTTTTGCAGATGAAACAATAGTTATGCTTTTTCTTTCTGTGCTAGGAGACATCCTTTTTTCTTAAATACCGGAAAGGTTTTTGGAGGATGATTTTTTGAGGAAGTGTTTTTGAAAATGGTTTTTCTTTTTGGGTGAACAAACACACTTCTTTTCATCTTTGCACTCCATCTTGAGATAAAGTTTTTTACAAGCTTCAGAGAAGGGTTTTATGTCTGCCATGAGATCTTTGAAGAATTCCTTCTGCTCATAGATTTTATCCAGGCATAACATTGCCATCTAGAAAATATTTCCCAAAGAGACGTCAATAATGCTGAGATTAGTGCCTATGAGTTTTCTTCAAAGATCAGGCTATGAAGACATGTTTTAGAGAAGGTTCGTTGAATCCATTCAGCTTGTAAAATAGAATACTCATTCTTTTGTAATGAGATTCCAAAAGATGTCTTTTGAGAGAACAACATTTCATCGTAGATGTTGTTTTTTCGCCAATGAATTGTTCATGGATGATGTTGAGTGTGGTACGAACATGTGATTGTATAAATTGGAGTTGTCTATATTCTCTTAAGCTTTCTAACCAATCTCTCAAAGAACCCGTAGATCGGGCCATGAATTCGTGAAGGACAGCTTGAGATTGAGCATTTGGCTTTCTTCCTTGGAGATCAATCCATGCAACAAATTCTTGAAGTATGGCAGACCATCTGTGATGGGGAATGTCATCAAATGTGAACCAAGATGCTGAAGATGCTTTTATGGAGTGATCATGAGCTGGTGGTGGCATAGGTGGCACTAGTTATATGTGAGATGCTTTATGCTGCTCATCAGAAGAAATGTCTTCAACAATAGGTGTAGAAGTTGAAACACTAGGATCTTCAGGTTTAGTTGCCATCAATATGCTTGTAATGTTAGCATATTTTGATTCAGAGTCGGTGGAGGTACTGGTAGAGTTTGTGGATGAGGAGGATGAGTGTGACTATGACAGATTGGACTCACATACTGCTTCTGGTTCAAAGGATTCAGAAGATGAGTCATGGATAGTTTGATGATGATACTGATCCATTGGTCTTTTATTTTTTTGGGAGGGTCAGGAGTTGCTTGTGGTGAATCTTCGAGAGGTATCGGAGGAGTAAATGAGGATGAGTTGGCTTTGTTTTTGGTTCTAAAATTTTTACTTTGGACTTTGATTTTTTTAGGTGAATAGGGTTTTGGTTGAGGAGTTGGTTATAGATGTGAGAAACCAAAAAATTGGTTGAAAACAGGCTGGTGAGGTATGAAAGATGTATAAAAAGGTGAATAGGTTTCAAACACAGAAGGAGGTACAGGTGAAAAGTGTTAGACGATTCTTTTCAGCATTAATTCTTGCCAATTCAGCTTTGAGCTTTCTGATCTCTGCTTCTTTCTTGTTAAACTCGGGACCCTAGATGTGATTATTGTTCACTCTTCTGAGATCGGTATCTAACTCAGAGATACGGTCTTGTAGATGTATGTACATTTGATTAAGACGATGGCTGATTGAATCACCTTTAATTTCAGTCTAGGAGACTTGCCTGGCAACTCGATCAATTCTTTTTCCGAGTTGTTTGAGGGTTTGATTCCAAGCGTTGACATTTTTTATTTGCCAATATAAAACAGCTTCTTATTGTTTTGGCTCTTCAAGTTGCCCAGAGGCTGTAATTGGGGACTGGACAAAGGGTTTAGAGACAACTCTGGTTAAGTGTCTGTCTACTTTTCAAGTGGAGGAAAGGACTCTTAATAAGATTGACCTGAAAACATTATGCATGATCTTATTAGTTGAACAGGAGGTTTAGGATCTGGTGGAGATAGTGGAGGAAAAGATTTGCAAGATGTTTTTGAATGAGAAGGTTTTTTCTTTTTCTTTTGTTTCTTCGCATGACTTTGAGTTCATCTTCAATATCCGTATCATCCAAGCAAGGACAATTTAGATTACACATATGGGCTTCAGGAACATCCCATAGAAAATTACCATTGATTTTATCAGGATATACAGGATACCCTTCGGATGAGAAACCATGAATTGGAAGTTTTTTTTTCTTGACCAGTTTGAACTGCTGTAATCATAGCAGTGTAAGAAAGCCTTGGAGTTGCTGAAACAGGTTGAGGCTTGAGTGTTTGAAAAGATAGTTTGACTTGACCATTTTGTCGTCTTTCAAACATGGCTTATGTTGCTTGAACTAGTTCAGATTTTTTGTGGAAGTGTTCATAATTGGTCAGTCATTCAAGAGGCATAAGTTTGAGCAATTCTTGTTTCTGAATTCGTTTGGGAATTTGGATGATGGTTGGAATTGTGTCGGTGTCAGCAAGGATCATTAAGGCATCAGATGTGGTGTAAGGTGTAGGAAAATCTAGTGCATGATTTTGTAATCGATACACTATTTGGTGATGAAGAGTTGCAAGCTTTGATGTGGGTGTCTGGTCTGCTCCTTGGAGCTGGATCTAAACTTTGATGGTTGTGGGAAGGTTGGGATTCTTAAGAGAGAGGTTGAACTTTGGATAAAAGGTTAAGAGGACACTACCAGCATGGAGTGTGGTCAGAACGGTCCCTATAACAGTATGTTGGTACTGTTCGAACCTGGTGTCCAGTAGAGTAATTCTGGCTGTAACAGGTAAGCCTTTTCAGCCATGGAGAGTCAGAATCAATCTAATAACACCAAGATGAAGATGGGTATACCTTTCTCGTTTTCAGTTTGTTACGAGATATGAGGGTATTTCTAAAGTGACATATTGTTCACTAGGAGAGGCTTCTAAAGCACACTGATCGAGTCTATAAGACTGGATATACTCTTTTGGGAGTGGTCTTTTTGTGGAGATGAGGGTTCTAATACTTCTAGTGAGAGAAGTTTTTTGTTTGTAGAGGTTGTAGGGACTCATGATAGGAAATTGTGATTCATTGGTTTGGGCAGATTCAGGAATATAAGAATATTCAATAAGGTTTTCAAGCTTAGAGACTAAATCTTTTTACATGATTTTGGAAGAGAGAGACTGGAGGAAAGAGAAAAATGGGATGAAGACAATGAAGGTGTTGAGGCTGAAAATGAAGTTGTTTCCATGTTTAGGTAAGCTTCTTCTAGAAGATCAAATAAGATTATTTGGAATTCCTAATGATACCACCTCTGCGTGAAGTGTGGCTCTAATACGAGTGGGTAATTGTACGTGGCGTTTTTACACCAAATCTATAACAGAAAAAAGTCTGTCCTTAGGGACAATAGCTCGCAAGTTCTGGTTTCCAGCTGATATACACTTATCTATCAAATACCAAATCTGAAAATCATATTTAAAAATAGTTTTTCACAATATCACCCGAACACACGGCACTCATAGGTCTCAAAGAGGGTGAACGTTGTGAGAAAACACTTTCATTTTATAAAAATTGGTTTTGGAGGATAAAATAGGACATTTCTGATTTACAAGATCCTTAAGCTTAAGGCAAGTACAGAGCATACTCAGTATAAAAAATTAGAGGCGAGCGTATCATTATTAACCCAAATAATTCCTTTGAGCCCTAGAAGAGAGAAAAGATTTAGAGAAACATGATGTAAAGAAACGGAAAATTTTTATTTTTGATTAACTCGTGCCTATAACAAAAGCATAAGGTGCCTTATATAGAAAGTCATCAATGACAGGACCCCTTGAATGATTAGAATCGACAAATAGGCACATGCTGTTAGAAAAGTAAAGCATACCTTTTTAGAAAGTAAAGCACACCGACTAAGACTTTTACATAAGACAAAGGAAAACAGAAAGTAAAGCACACTGACTAAGACTTTTTACGTAAACATTCAAAGCATACGGGCGACACATGTGCTTATTGCATTAAAAGCAATGTGATGGTGACAAGTTGTCATTATTTGGGTTAATAATAATACGCTCGCCTCTAATTTTCTATATTGAGTATGCTCTGCACTTGCCTTAAGCCTAAGGATCCTATGCACCATAAAGGTCTTGTTTTATCCTCCAAAACCAATTTTTATAAAATGAAATTGTTTTCTCACAACATTCACCCTCTTTGAGGCCATGAGTGTCATGTGTTCGGGTGGTATCGTGAAAACCTATTTTCAAATATTATTTTCGGATTTGGTATTTGATGGATAAGTGTATATCAGCTGGAAACCAGAACTTGCGGGCTATTGGCCCTAAGATCAGACTTTGTTTTGTTATAGATCTAGTGTTAAGAAAAAGCCTAAGCAAACAAAAGCCAAGGCAAGAAAAGTACATTAAACTATGAGAAAACTAATGCCCAGCAAGGCAAACAAAGGCTAAGGGAAAACTAAGGCAAACAAAAGCCAAAGCCACAAGAGCTAGCCAAACTAGAAAAAAGCCAATACCCAACAAGGTGAGCAAAGGCTAAAAGAAGATCGAGGAAAATAAAACCTAAGGAAAAACTAAGGCAAAGGCTAACCAAGGAAAACAAAAGCCAAAAGCCAATAAGAGAAATAAAAATAAGGAAGGCCAATTCTATCTAATGCAAGACGAAAATGAGTAATTAAAACAAACCATAAAATACCAGCTCACTAAAATTCCACAATAAAAATAAAGATTTTCATATACCACTCTTAAACGAGCTAGAATGCCTAGAGAAAATTTGCATTTCCCCTTAGAACTTTGGTTTAAAAATAAAAAAGTGGAATAAACTCCTCTTGGAACTCATTTCAGAGGGAAAATTCAATGGATTGGATTTCACTGGCTTAAAGAACAATCCATAATTCATCCAGGAACTTTAGTGCAGGAAAAAGCTCAAAGAATGACTATTATTTCATCTTGGAACTTTAGTTTAGAGGAAGAATTCAAAGAACTAACATTTCATCTTAGAAGTTCAATTTAAAGGAAATAGATCACTTTTCCCTAAGTCAAATAAAAGAAAAGTTCATTGACACATTCCTCCCAAAGTATATTCAAACAACTAAGGCATAATTCCTTCAGAAAGGCCACGTGGGCAGTCGAATAGAAGTCAGAACTTCCTATTCCAAACCAAAAACATTTTCTAAGGAAAATACACTCACATGGGGAGTAATGTAAGTGCCACATTTCATAGGCACTGCATTACGCCACAAGTACACTCTTTTAGGTAAAAAGTTTCCTTCAGGAGGAAACAACCCCTAATCTATTCTAAGGGAATGACACCCAAGGTAAAATCCCTTAGGCACTTATGAAAACAAGAATATGAGGAAACCTAATTGTGATTCCTAATTCCATGGTATAGGAATAGATTAAATATGGTTGGTTCTCTATAGTCAAAATCACATCCATGTGTACAATAATGATGGATGACACGTGTCATTAAGAAGAGAGCTCAAGGCAAAACCCTAAATCCATGTCATCCATCATCTATAAATAGAGGCCACCTCTATGAAAAAGGGGGCCTTGGCCTTGGAGAAAATATTGTTCATTACTTAAAGAGAGAAACCCATTTTCTCTATATTACTTCTTTCTTTAATCTTGATCAAACACTAACTTTGGGTCTTAGAGTACCTTTTTTTAGGTAATATGCTCTGGACTTGCCTTTCATAAGGATCATGTGCATTAGAAAATTTTTAAAGATTTTTATCTGGTTTGGTACCCTGTTTTAAGACAAAAATGAATATGGGTTTTTGTGAGATGCATAGACATTAATGCTTATGCATGTGAATGCTCATTGGTGCGGTGCATGAGTGCTTTGGAACTAGGGGATAGCTTATACATTTTGTGATCAATTATTTGAGTACATGAGTTGTATACCATCAAATATATCAATACTTTCAAGAGCTGTTTGAAGAAATCATCTCAATTAATGAATTACAACTTGTACAACCGATTGTTCTAATTGTAAGCTAGAAATGAATATACCTCATTTGTAAGCTATCAATCTAAGTAAGCATTAGTCTAGAAATTGATTCAAATTAGTTTAGGTTTTTTGCTAAGAGACATTTGTCATGGCATTATATGCTATGGAATCTATTCGAAAATTCTTATTAGAGCCTCCTTTGGATCACTTGAATTCCATTTTATACGCATTCTTAGAACTTTGTTCTTTATCACTATTAGTTCCTTGTGTGGCATCTTGACTTTGACCCACATGGGTTCCAACCCTTTCCTTCGGTAGGCTAGTCTACCTCTCCACCCTTTTTTTGTTTTTATGGGACTACTCTTTTGATTTTTGTTCAACGGCTAGTAGTTTGGCCTTTAATTTTTCGTTTTCCCTTTTTATCCCCTCCATTTTTTTAGAGGATTTTTGTGTAGTTTGCACATTTCACTCCTCAACGAGTTTTTTCAAATTATCATGTTTTGGGTACTCTTCAATAGGTATTCTACTTTATGAAACAATAGGAAAATTATTTTTGGTATGCTTAACTATCGGCTGCTGTTTTTACCTCATGCATTTAAGTTTGTTTTCCCTTTATTAGCCTCTTATTCTGTGTAATATGAATAAAATTCAAAAACGGCTATCCTAAAAGGAGGTAAGTAGTTTTATTATTATTTGCAAATATCCACTCTTTCTTCCCGGTTAGCACTTGTGATCTAATGATAAAAGGAATCATGGAATTTGTTAGGGTGATCTTAGACCTGGGAGGTGAAAGCAAGTATAAAGGAGAAAAATAAGCATTAATAAATAACAAGGAGCATTTAGCATGATTATAGGCTTACAAAGAATTGAAAAGTAAATTACTTTAATTTAAATAATAGATGCAAAACCATAATTGTTAGACTCTTTTAACCCCTTTTTACCTTCTTGGTTGTCATTTGTGCTATTAAACCCAAAATTCAACATCTTATGTGATGAGAACCATCAAGGGAATACCATTAAAACTTCAAGTGATCCTTTGCACATTCATAGAGGCCCAATTACAAGAACAAGAGCCAAAAAGATGGAAGCTACTTTAAATGGATTAATTGAGAAAATATGGATTGAAAATGCAATTCAAGATGCAAGACATCATGAATTGTGCTTGAAGAGAAGACAAGGCACTGTGGGCATTATTCAAGCTATATGCAAGCTATATGCCGTTGGAAAGATAATTAAGTTAGCTTTCCAATATATTTTACAGAGCTAGATTTGGAGTTCTTTAGAAGGAGTTATGACCAATTCATTATAGCTTATTCAGACTTGGGATTTTCAACGACTCCTTTTTTTTTTCAACTTCATTTGTTTGTTTTGTTTCAAGTTTGTCAATGTGTAAGGTAATTCCACCATCAATGATGGTGGGCTAACATTAAGTTTGTCAATGATAGCATTAATTATAGTAGGCTAGCATTAAGTTTGTCAAAGATAGCATTAATTATGGTGGGTTGGTGAATACTTTTGACGCATCCTTTGACAAACCTACTTGGAGGGTTGTTCCAATGTTTTCAATTATATTTTTAGGATCTTGGATTTCTTTTAGCCTATTTAAACTCGGTAACTTTGTATGTAAGATTAATATTATTTGAATTTGAAAGATCATTCTTTCTTTGGTTCTTTTGAGAACTAGGGAACTTATCAAGAATTTGCATTGTTGTGGTGTTCTAAATTTAGACTTATCACTCACCTTCTCATCAATTTCTTGAGTGTGGCATCAATATCTTTGGTTCATGTTTTCTTAAGCATTAGGTCAAGGTTTTGTTTGTCATAAATCTGTTTAGAACTTTCTTGGGAAGTTGAAACTACAAATTAAGTGTGGGTTTCAAAGTTTCATTGTGGGATTCGCATCATTTGGTATCAGAGCTAGTTTTTAATCAGGTTTGAATCTCTTATTTATTTTCATTGTCAAAAAGAAAAAGAGAAAAAGAGAAAAATGTAAAAAAGAAAGATTACAGAAGGATTTAAGTATTTCTACTTTCATCAAATTGAGTTTTAGTTATCAATTGTGTTGCTTGACATAGTTTACACACATATCAGTTGTGTTGCTTTGCTTGTTTGCTTTCCATTCTTCAATTTCCTTTTCATTCTTTGTGTCCTCTTAATTTCTTTTCTTTGTTAGTGTGTTGGATTGTCATATTTGGTGTGGCACTTGGGTTTATTTTTCTTGATTTTGTTATTTAGTTTAATAAAGAACTGAAAAAGAGAATTAAGTGTGGTAAAAGGCAAAAGTTTTTGAGATCATTAGAGCGTAAAAGTCAATTTGTGTGTTAAACACGAGAGTTAAGTGACATCAAATTGAGTGAAAGTCCAAGTCCAAATTCAAGGTTCAGAACAAATCTCCTCAGCCAAAATTGCCACCCTCCATCATCAATTGGTCTATAGACTTCAAAATCATGCCTTAGATCTACCCACACCTGAACATCACTCTAACACCCTCATGGTCTTAGCTGAATTTGACCAGATCCCAAGACAAATTCCTCGTCATGACACATCAAGCTTATGCCTCTTGAATGGATCTCCAACTATAAATAGTTCCATACTAATACTGCTCCAATTCAGACATCCGAAAGTATGTTTGAAAGACGGCCAGATGGAACATTCTGAATGACTTTCAAACCACCTCCTAGTGCTCCACAAGAGCCTCCTTAGCTCTCCTTCACATACTCCTCAATGATCATAGTTGTGCAGACAGCTCAAGAAGATCTGCCCATTACAGAATTCAACTCTGAAGGCTACCCTGTTTATCCAGTAAAGCTAAATGGTCAAATCCTATGGGATGCCCCTGGCTCAGGCATGTATGATCCCTTTTGTCCCTGCTGGGATGATTGGGAAGAGGACGATGATTATTCCACCAGACGAAAACAAAAATCCAAAAAGAAAACACCCTCAGTCTCATGCTATTATACTAACCTTAAACTACCACAAGATCCTCCACCTCCACTAGCTCCATTACCCTTTTACAAAAAAGAACTCTAATGGATTGCAAAGCATTGCAAATATGAGATTCCCTCACCAATCCTAACTCCAACACCACCACTGAGTTGTATGATGTTTTCATCTACTTCTTCAAACTACTCTTCTTCCTTTCCTCCTTTAGAAACCCACACAGATTCCCAACGGAATGTTGTGTCTAAACCTTTTATCCCTTCAGCCATCACCTTTACTAGACACCTTGAACCACCTAAACCTTTTGAATCAATCCTCAACTGGCAAACCCAAAATGCTAGAGAACAAAATGATACTCTGCTAAACATCAATTCAAAAGTTGAGAAAATTAGTTTACGAACTGAAAAGCTTAAGACAAAGGTCGACTCCATTACTGCACAGATGCAGCAGATCCACCAAAATCTCCAGTACAGAATTACTCAACTTGATTCTGAGTTACGAACCATGCTTGTTCAACACTACTATGGCCCTGAATTTGACCAAAAGGAAAGAGGGATCAGACGATTGAAAGCTGAGTTTGATCAAATTGAATCAGAAAAACAAAGACCTACCCTTTTTACTACATCACCTCCGATCCCTTCCATAGGTCCAACCTATCATCTATTTGCCTCTATGCTTTCCCCTATCTGCTAGTATGAACCTTCCAAGTTATTTGGTATGACTCATACTCTTTTTCGAGACAATCCATTACCACCACAGCCTAAATCTAAACCAAAGTCCAAACTTCAACCAAGACCAGTCACCATTCACCAACCTACTGTTTCCATTTCTAACCAACAATCCCCCGGTTATACACCAGCATCACCATCAGTACCTCCACCACCAGCTCCTTTCCAACCTCCTACCCAATCCAAGGATAAACAACCCATGCACCAGTTCAGTGCCCACATAGTTAATCATACATCTACTACAGATGATCAGACTTCATCTGATTTAAATCTAGTTGCTTTGGATAGCCATACTGAGATAAATACAAAATCTTCAGCATCCACTAGTGACTCTGAAAAGTCCTATGCTGATATCACCAAAATCCTGATGGCTTAACCTGATCAACCTGATCAAGGCCAAACCTCCCACACAGAACCATATGTTGACATTACTTCTGAAGTTGACGAAGAAATGCCTGAATTCTCTGCCTCAAACCCAGGGATGTCAATGGGGCGGGTTCGGGTGGGGATCATGATCCCCGAACCCGGACCCGATTTAGAAGCAATCCCCTGAACCCGCCCCATACCCGAAAAATTGTAATAGGGATTGTTTGTGTATATCCCCGAAAATCCCCAAATTGAGCGGGGATTAAAACGGGGACCCAATCCCTATTTTTTAAATAATAATTTCTAAATATTTCAGTTTTTCTTTTTTCTTAAATAATAATAATTCTAACAACTTCCATATTTAGAAATAAAATTACAAATACTCAAATTTTAACAACCTTTATATGGCTACAAGTTTATGTTGAAGACTTAAAATTATTTTGATTTGTCATATAAAATTTAATCATTTGTAATTATGTTGAAGGCTTAAAATTATTATGTTTTTATTTATGTGGAGGTTGTTAAAATTTGAGTATTTGTAATTTTATTTCTAAATATGGAAGTTTGATGCACATTCTAAGATTCTTCATAAACCTATAACAACATAAACAAAAAAAATTAATAAAAACATATTTTAACAATTCAACTTAATAAATTCTTGATAAGATAATTAACAATCACAAAGCACTTGGCCTGTGTGAGAACCAGACACTTCCAAAAAGCTAAAAAAAAAGACCACTAACAATTAAAAAAATCAGATTGAACATTAACAATTAAAAAAATTAGATTGGTCACTAATAATTAAAAAAATCATAACAGTAAGAATTGAACCTCAAAAGTATGCTCTGTAATGCCCAAGCATCATCAATAAAGTGTGCAGTGATTGCCATATATGCTTTTGTTTGATTTTCTGCAGTTCACATATCAGTTGTAATGGCAATTCAACCTTGAGTTTGCTCCAATACACTCATATATTTGGCCCTTTCACACTCATACATGTCTAAAATCTCCTTCTTGATAGTATTTCGAGACACTGGCTTCCACAATTGATTTAGAGAAGACATAACATCCCTCAGACCCTGATGCTCTACAATGCTCAGAGGGTACTCATGCATGACAATAGCACGTGCCATTTTTCTCCTCGTAACATTAGGATCAAAATGAGTTTCTACTGCATTCTTCCCTTTTTCACCAACAGCTTTCTTTGCCGATGGGAATTCTGTGGCCTCTATTTCCTTTTTCACTTAATATGTCTTCAAATAATCGTGCAAGTGCTTCGTTCCATCACTACTCCTTGCTACCAATGCATTTTTACAATAATTGCAGACAACCTTATCAATCAAGTTAATTTTTTTCTTCTCGAAATGCTTCCATACAATTGACCTCAACCTTCCTCTACGTCGCAACCCACTATGAGTAACACTGGCGGCTGATTCACCTTGAGTTTGATTGCCTTCATCATCCATTAAGTGTGGTGTGGGCAAAGAACTTGACATATTAAATGTCGAACCTACAATCAAGCCAATAAGCAAATTTTAAAAATAAAATAAAACTAGCATTTTACTAGAAGCAAACAATTAAGAACTATACAGATACAAAATATTAAATCTGATTTTACCATGTACTGGAAAATTAAAAAACAATTAACAGAAGCTTACACAAGAACAATCTTGTTTCTAAAAAATAAAAAAAATTAACAGACTTCTGCATATAAATTATAGCAAGCTGTCAATTCACAAAAACAAGGAAAATTAAGTCAATTTGTCAATCAAAGTAAAGTAGGTCACAAAATGACCTCAATGAAAGTCCAGCAAGACCACAAGCAATTTGGAGAAATTTGCATATCCGTCAAACAAATAATGAAATCTACCTGTAATGTAATATGAATTCAAAAAGAATCATTTTTCAATTAGGAATCAGAAGCTTACACAAGAAGATACTTGTTAAATCAAATAGGAAACTAGCAATCAGTTTCCAAATATTATTGAAATACCTATTCCTACTTTAAATTTTATTGTGATAACGGGAAACAAAATCTAACATCTATTAATTAAGGCTACGTCAAGTATGTTCTAATTAATTAGGGGAAATTTTTCTTTTTCTTGAAAAAGAATAAAGCAAAAACTATTTAATTTGTTCAAAATAATTTCAATTGGAAACAAGCAATTAAAAGCAGATTACTCAGATTATAATTTATAACAATGTCAACTAGAAAAATATTGATCTGTTAATTATTTTTTAAAGTACATAAATAGAGAAACTGTATAAATGTATAATAAACAGTTAACCCTCCAAAAATTATTGTTATCCGAAAAATTATTTACAAGGGAATCGAGAAAAAATGTGCCAAAAGCACATTATATAATACATTATATTACACTATCCAGTATTATTCCAAGTTCTTTTGCAAACTTGACATTCATCTATTAGTTTCCAAGAGCCAAAATGAAGTAATAAGAAGTCGTACGAGTGATGAAAGATAATCACCCAATTGATAAATACTACATCACTGGAGATAAGAAAAACTTGAGATACTATTTTGAAAGTGAGTACTGTTGAATAGATAAATTATTAAAGAAATCAAGCCTTGCAAAAGCAGAAATCAAGCCTCCTCAAAACCAATAACCATCCCAGCAGAGAGTCCAGCAAGACCACGAGCAAGCCCCGAAGGCAAATGTGCCTACCCATCAAACAAATAATAAGACTTAGCTTGAGGGTTGATCCTAGTACTAATCATAATAGCAATAATCAACCCATAAATACCCAAAACTCTAGCCATAACTGTTAGTAATATGCCCTAAAGGCCAATCGAATAGTGATTTGATTGTTTAGGGAATGATTGTATTTGAATAGCATTTTGATATTTATAAAATGGCAAAGTTATCAATATTCATATATTAATTTAATGAATATAGTCCAAGAAGTAAAATAGTTAAGGAACACATTCTCGAGTATGTCGAGAATATGAAACGTGTATCCTTTGTACTATACTTCTAAATAGTTCCTAGTGGTGGATTTATGATTGGACATTATAAATTCCTATAAACACTAGTATGTGTTATGACTCCTTATGGTATGTGATACTAAAATGGATGGTGAGTTTCATATCATTGACATGAGATGTCAAGTCAAACACATAGGTACTTGTTAAAAGAACAAGTTTACTGAACTTGACCGAATATAGTAAGTGTTAGTAATATGCCCTAAAGGCCAATCGAATGGTGATTTGATTGTTTAGGGAATGATTGTATTTGAATAGCATTTTGATATTTATAAAATGGCAAAGTTATCAATATTCATATATTAATTTAATGAATATAGTCCAAGAAGTAAAATAGTTAAGGAACACATTCTCGAGTATGTCGAGAATATGAAACGTGTATCCTTTGTACTATACTTCTAAAATAGTTCCTAGTGGTGGATTTATGATTGGACATTATAAATTCCTATAAACACTAGTATGTGTTATGACTCCTTATGGTATGTGATACTAAGATGGATGGTGAGTTTCATATCATTGACATGAGATGTCAAGTCAAACACATAGGTACTTGTTAAGAGAATGAGTTTACTGAACTTGACCAAATATAGTAAGCCATATGGTCGTGAGTGTTAATGGCTTATTATACATTGTAACAGACACTATGTTTAGTAATGGTCTTTAGACCTGAGGCATAACAGATGTCTTATACATAGACATCTCTGATATGTGAATGCATAACGATTGATTCCTAATCACGGAAGAGATCTAGCAATAGCTTTCATTGTTGGCTATGTATGAAGACAAGTTGATGGCCAATATGGAATTCATCACTTTGTAATATACAAAAAAGGATGTCCCTATGAGATAATATGAATTGGCATGAGAAATCCTTGGCCAAGGTGAAATATATTTGAAGGAGTTCAAATTATATTAACATGCCAAGTTCATTTATATTTATTTTGAGATAAAGCACAACTGCTTAACATAATAAACCATAAGCTGTGTTTTTCTCTGGACATGGATGATGAAGAGACCAAGACATAGAGATACAATGGAATAGGTTCTATAGATCTAACAATTCTTGTTATTTGGATAGTCGTGATATACTGCTAGGTGTCACTCATGACTTGTAGAAACCTTATGATCAATATTGGTAAAGCGTATTACCAATGCATCTTAAGGTCATTAGAAAGGTTCTAATTGATGACTAAAGAGTTTAGCATCATTTAATGAATAAAGAGTTATCATTAAAATAGTTCTACTACCTTATAACTAAGAACCTAAAAGGTCACACACAATATAGAAATGAAAAAAGAGTTACTAGAAAATGAGAAGTTAGATTTCCTAATTTTAGGAAAATCAAGATTTATATTATAATTCATTGAGAATGAATATAAATATATCTTAAATATGATTTAAGATGGAAATTTAGATGTTCCATAAATAGTTTAAGGAACAAAATAAATTTCATAAATCCTCAATTAAACATTATGGAATGTCGAGCACGTAAAATGACCGTTTTGGACATGTTCGGGTTCATATATGATTATGGACTTCTAGACCAATTTTGGGTTTAGAATTATGGGCTTTTATTGGATCCAATATGGATTAAGAGAAAGCATTAGAACATGTCACAAGAGAAGCCCACATTTAACCATTTGATGTGATCAAAATGGGGTTAAATAATTAAATCCGAAATTAATTAATATTAGCTATTTATTTATTTGATTAAATAGTTTATTGAAGTGATGAGATCAATTTCAATAAATAATGGCTAAGTGGGTGGGTCTAAGCACATGATAATGTTTGGTGCCATTATTAGAGATAATGGGGCTTTATTTGGTGGATGGAATCAAATGAGCTAGCACTCATGTTTCTTCATTATCTCTCTCATTTCTTAATGAAATTTCGAGATTCCAAATCCTCTGAACTCCTAGAACATTTCTAAGTGTGGACTGATTAGAGGCATCACAATTGTGGTGCTTAAAGGATCTCAGATCGTGGCAAAACAGAAGCTGTTCGTGCAGAGCTGTTTTTCTGGACAGTGTTCGGAGCTTGCTGTTTTCAGTCGTTTTCTCCCACTTCACGAAGTTGTTTTCGAAACTGCAAGTGAGGTAATTAAACTTCAATCTTTCCTCTTGATTTTCATTTTTGAATGAAGTCGATCCGAGGTTTCTAGAGCTTCCGCCATCTGTTTTAATTTTACTGCGCAATAGTTGCGTTATTAGGAACCTCATGGACAAATGTTGTCCTTAAAGTGGTATCAGAGCCATCTTCATTCAATTTCGAATTTTTGAAGCATGATTTATGTTATTTCCATTTATAATAGCATGAAGGATGATCATGGAAAGACCTAGATATATTTATGTCATGTGATGATTGAATATATGCATGATTGAATGAGCTATTGATTCATTTGTTGATTTGGCCGATTTCTAAAGGCTTAAATGGTTGTAATATTTTTAAATAGGGACTTGCATGTTCCTCCTTCTATTAAGATCTGATTGTATCCCATTACCCCTGAGATTTGTACCCCAATTCTTCTAAATATGTAATTACTACAAAGTGAGATGATTGCCAAAGGAAGGATGGCGTATTTACGGTGCGTTGGAGGATTGGAGCAAGAAGACTTCATGGATTGTTGCAGCACTTTCAATGTAATTTTGGCCTCTCAAATAGAAATTAATATTTGTAATAATTTGAGGCATAAGATGTCTCATAGTCATTATTGTTTGCTTGATACCTAGGTGGACCTTGAAACCAATTTTGGCTCAAATTGGTTTTATTAGAAAATTCCATGATCATCCTTAGTTGGTTTGTCTATAATATGCATGAGATGTATATTAGGGTGCTTAGACATATTTGAATATTGTAAATGGAATAACATGCTAAAAAGTGAGACCATAATAATGCCCAAATACTCCCTAATTAAATAAAAATAATTATTGTTAAGTTGTAATGATGGATATTGAGAATATTCATCATGGCCTACTAATACCAATGGAATATTTAAAATATTTTATGCTTGGGCTAGTTGTCATGGATACATGGGCTACTCATTCATTAAAATGTTGAAAATAAACCATATATCATGCGATGATGCATAATTCATACATTAAGCTACCAAGAACTGTTAGGTGAGGTTAGTAAGATGTTTTGAAAATGTGCAAGGGTATTAGGGTAAACTTAACTAAATCATTTATACCAAGAACTGTTAGGTGAGGTATTAATGATTTAGAGGCCGAAGGATAATCGGTACATGCATGAGATGCATTTGATAAAGAGTTACCTACTCATTAAAATAAGTAAGCCAAGAACTGTTAGGTGAGGTAAACTTATACTAATAAGAATCCGATTCCTACTAGAAACTTTTACCAATGAGAGTTTCCGTTTCTTACATATGGGAGTGTATTGAAATGATAAAATAGTGGGAGGTACTATTTGATTTAAAGACCAAAATCAAATAGATTATAATAAAATGCTAATAATTTAATTTAATATTTTCTGCAGAAATATTTAATAATGAATAATCCGCTAGCACGAATTCTGGAAAACTACCGTTTGACGGGACCCAATTACGTTGATTGGTTAAGGAATTTAAGAATTGTTCTTAATTATGAGAAAATTAGCTATGTTCTTGATACACCTAAGCCAAATGAAATTCCTGAGGGAGCAAGTGAGGAAGAACGTGTCACTTATCAGAAGTGGCAAGATGATGACCTCACTGCTAAAAGCTATATATTGGCATCGATGTCCAATGAGCTACAAAGGCAACATGAAAATATGCCTGATGCAAGTTCCATGATACTTCATCTACAAGAGTTGTATGGTGAACAAAGCAGAATAGTTAGATATGAGATATCTAAGAAACTGTTTAGAATGAGAATGACTGAAGGATCGGTCAATGAGCATGTACTCAAAATGATTGATTACATAGAGCAGCTGGAAGCTCTTAATTTCTCAATGGATGGGGAATTAGCTATCGATCTTATCCTACAATCCTTGCCAGACTCATTCTCTCAATTTATCATGAATTTTAACATGAATAAAATTGAGTGCAGTCTTGCTGAATTGCTAAAGATGCTTAATACTGCTGAAACTTGCATAAAGAAGCCAAAAGATGTTATGGCTATAGAAGGACCCTCAACTAAAAAGGGTAAAAAGAAAAAGTTTCAACCCAAGGCTAAAGGTGGGATTAAGAAGGGGAAAGCTAATAAGCCCAATGACAAGGGAAAATGTTTCCATTGCGGTAAGGATGGGCATTGGAAGAGGAATTGCAAAGCTTACCTCAACAGCTTGAAAGTCAAGCCTAAAGAGAATCCTTGTGAAGGTATGCTCATTATTGAAACTAATATTTCAATTATTCAATCTACTTCTTGGATTTTAGATTCTGCTGCAACCGCACATATTTGTATGTCAATGCAGGATCTGAAAAGAAGTAGAAGACTTAAACAAGGAGAAATGTCTCTTAGAGTGGGAAATGGAGCAATGGTTGCTGCCTCAGCTATAGGGACATTTTTCTTAAAAATGACATTCGGTCATGTAATAAGTTTGAATGATTGTTTATTTGTTCCTTCTGCTATAAGGAACATAGTTTCAATTTCATGTTTATGCAAAGACAATTATGAATTTTATTTTAGAAATAAAATTTGTAACATTTATTATGAGAATAAATATGTTGCACATGGTACTTTAGATAAAGATCTTTATGTACTAAACATGAAAGAAAATAATGAGCATATTGTGAATGTAAGTACCATAACACATAAACGTGAAAGAGAAGAAATAAGCCCCAAATATAAGTGGCATTTAAGGCTAGGTCATATTGGAGAAGATAGAGTCACAAAATTGGCTAAGGATAGACTAATCGGTCCATTTGGTTTAGAACCTTATCCAACTTGTGAATCATGTCTTCAAGGAAAAATGACCAGGGCACCCTTCGTTGGACGAAGTACAAGAGCCACTGATTTACTTGAACTTATACATACTGATGTATGTGGGCCATTTAATGAAATGGCAAGGGGTGGATATTACTACTTCATAACTTTTATCGACGATCACTCAAGGTATTGTTCAGTATACTTAATGAAGTATAAATCTGAAGCCTTTGAAAAGTTCAAAGAATACCGAAATGAAGTAGAGAAACAGACTGGAAAATTTATTAAAACCCTACGATCAGATCGAGGTGGTGAATATCTCAATGGAATATCTCAATGGAGAATTCCAGTCTTACCTTAAAGAAAATGGTATTGTTTCACAATGGACACCTCCAGGTACACCAGAGCTTAATGGAGTATCTGAGAGGAGAAATCGCACACTGTTAGACATGGTGCGATCAATGGTGAGTTATACAGACTTACCAATTTCTCTTTGGGGATATGCTCTCCTTACTGCAACATATGTACTAAACAGAGTACCTTCCAAGTCTGTACCTAAAATAACATATGAGATATGGTATGGTAAACAACCAAGCCTAAATCATCTTAGGATTTGGGGATGTCCTGCTTTTATCAAGAGACTCAAGAGTGAGAAACTTGAAGCTAAAGCGGATAATGGGAGGTTCATTGGATACCCAAAGGAAACTTTGGGTTATTACTTTTACATCCAATCTGATCAAAGGGTATTGATCAGTAGAAATGCCATATTTCTTGAAAAAGAGTTTATTCAAGAAGGTGGGCAAGGAAGAAAATTAGAATTTATTGAGAATTCTAATGAGGATAAATCCAATGAAGAGTCTGTTCAAGTACAAACACAAGGAACACAACAACTCCGTAGATCTAGTAGGATAATTCACCCACCAGAAAGATATGGTTTTCTTCATCAGATGAATGATATATTTTTATTGGGTGATACGGATCATAGAGATGATCCTACTAGTTACGAAGAGACAATATCAGATATTGACTCTAAGAAATGGCTTGAAGCCATGGATTTAGAGATGGACTCTATGAGAACCAACCAAGTCTGGACTCTAGTGGATCCACCCGAAGGTATTGTACCTATTGGATGCAAGTGGATCTTTAAGAGGAAGATAGGCTTAGATGGAAAGGTAGAGACCTATAAAGCAAGGTTGGTAGCTAAAGGTTATCGTCAAATACAAGGTATAGACTATGAGGAAACCTTTTCACCAGTAGCCATGCTAAAGTCCATCAGAATCTTATTGGCTATAGCAGCATATTATGACTATGAGATTTGGCAAATGGATGTCAAAACTGCATTTCTAAATGGATACATTGAGGAAGATATCTATATGATGCAACCTTGTGGTTTTGAATCTAAGACAAATCCTCATAAAGTATGCAAGCTAAAAAGGTCCATTTATGGGCTAAAACAAGCCTCCAGGAGTTGGAACATCCGATTCGATGATGCAATCAAATCATTTGGTTTCATCAAGAATGAGGATGAACCATGTGTTTACAAAAGGGTCAGTGGGAGTGCAATAACTTTCCTTGTGCTATATGTAGATGACATATTGCTTATAGGAAATGACATTGGACAAATGTCTTCTGTCAAAATTTGGCTTTCTCAAAACTTCTCCATGAAAGACCTAGGAGATGCAATGTATATCTTGGGAATCAGGATTTATAGAGATAGATCCAGAAGATTAATAGGTCTATGTCAAGCTAAGTACATAGAAAAGATATTAAAGAAATTTAATATGTGGGATTCCAAAAGGGGTTTTATACCCTTCAGACATGGAATTCATCTCTCTAAAAGCATGAGTCCAAAAACTTATGATGAGAGAGAGCGTATGAATAAGATTCCATATGCTTCTGCAATTGGAAGTCTTATGTATGCTATGCTATGTACTAGACCGGATATAGCTCATGCAGTGAGTGTCACTAGTAGATACCAGAGTAATCCGGGTGAGGAACATTGGACCGCAGTTAAGAATATCTTTAAGTACTTAAGAAGAACTAAAGATTTGTTCTTAACATATGGAGATGGTGAGCTAAAAATTGAAGGCTTCACTGATTCAGATTTCCAGTCAGATGTAGATGACAGAAAATCTACATCAGGATTTTTATTCACTATCAATGGTGGAGCAGTAAGCTGGAAAAGTTCCAAGCAAGCAACTACTGCAGATTCTACCATTGAAGCGGAATATATATAGCTACATTAGATGCAGCAAAAAGATGTTGTTTGGATACAGAAGTTTATTCAATAACTTCAAGTGGTTCCAACCATTGCGTTGTCAACGTCATGACAACAATGGAGCTATAGCACAAGCTAAGGAACCAGGGTCTCACCAGAAGTCCAAACACATTGCGAGAAGATATAACATTATTAAAGAAATCATTGGAATGAGTGATATCACTATGCAGAAAGTAGCCTCCGCTGATAATACTGCGGATCCTCTGACTAAAGCACTTACTCAATAGCAATTAGATCGTCATCTTGAGAAGATGGGTATGAGATACCATAGCGATTGGCTTTAGTGCAAGTGGGAGATTGTTAGTAATATGCCCTAAATGGCCAATCGAATGGTGATTTGATTGTTTAGGGAATGATTGTATTTGAATAGCATTTTGATATTTATAAAATGGCAAAGTTATCAATATTCATATATTAATTTAATGAATATAGTCCAAGAAGTAAAATAGTTAAGGAACACATTCTCGAGTATGTCGAGAATATGAAACGTGTATCCTTTGTACTATACTTCTAAAATAGTTCCTAGTGGTGGATTTATGATTGGACATTATAAATTCCTATAAACACTAGTATGTGTTATGACTCCTTATGGTATGTGATACTAAGATGGATGGTGAGTTTCATATCATTGACATGAGATGTCAAGTCAAACACATAGGTACTTGTTAAGAGAATGAGTTTACTGAACTTGACCGAATATAGTAAGCCATATGGTCGTGAGTGTTAATGGCTTATTATACATTGTAACAGACACTATGTTTAGTAATGGTCTTTAGACCTGAGGCATAACAGATGTCTTATACATAGACATCTCTGATATATGAATGCATAACGATTGATTCCTAATCACGGAAGAGATCTAGCAATAGCTGTCATTGTTGGCTATGTATGAAGACAAGTTGATGGCCAATATGGAATTCATCACTTTGTAATATACAAAAAAAGATGTCCCTATGAGATAATATGAATTGGCATGAGAAATCCTTGGCCAAGGTGAAATATATTTGAAGGAGTTCAAATTATATTAACATGCCAAGTTCATTTATATTTATTTTGAGATAAAGCACAACTGCTTAACATAATAAACCATAAGCTGTGTTTTTCTCTGGACATGGATGATGAAGAGACCAAGACATAGAGATACAATGGAATAGGTTCTATAGATCCAACAATTCTTGTTATTTGGATAGTCGTGATATACTGCTAGGTGTCACTCATGACTTGTAGAAACCTTATGATCAATATTGGTAAAGCGTATTACCAATGCATCTTAAGGTCATTAGAAAGGTTCTAATTGATGACTAAAGAGTTTAGCATCATTTAATGAATAAAGAGTTATCATTAAAATAGTTCTACTACCTTATAACTAAGAACCTAAAAGGTCACACACAATATAGAAATGAAAAAAGAGTTACTAGAAAATGAGAAGTTAGATTTCCTAATTTTAGGAAAATCAATATTTATATTATAATTCATTGAGAATGAATATAAATATATCTTAAATATGATTTAAGATGGAAATTTAGATGTTCCATAAATAGTTTAAGGAACAAAATAAATTTCATAAATCCTCAATTAAACATTATGGAATGTCGAGCACGTAAAATGACCGTTTTGGACATGTTCGGGTTCATATATGATTATGGACTTCTAGACCAATTTTGGGTTTAGAATTATGGGCTTTTATTGGATCCAATATGGATTAAGAGAAAGCATTAGAACATGTCACAAGAGAAGCCCACATTTAACCATTTGATGTGATCAAAATGGGGTTAAATAATTAATTCCGAAATTAATTAATATTAGCTATTTATTTATTTGATTAAATAGTTTATTGAAGTGATGAGATCAATTTCAATAAATAATGGCTAAGTGGGTGGGTCTAAGCACATGATAATGTTTGGTGCCATTATTAGAGATAATGGGGCTTTATTTGGTGGATGGAATCAAATGAGCTAGCACTCATGTTTCTTCATTATCTCTCTCATTTCTTAATGAAATTTCGAGATTCCAAATCCTCTGAACTCCTAGAACATTTCTAAGTGTGGACTGATTAGAGGCATCACAATTGAGGTGCTTAAAGGATCTCAGATCGTGGCAAAACAGAAGCTGTTCGTGCAGAGCTGTTTTTCTGGACAGTGTTCGGAGCTTGCTGTTTTCAGTCGTTTTCTCCCACTTCACGAAGTTGTTTTCGAAACTGCAAGTGAGGTAATTAAACTTCAATCTTTCCTCTTGATTTTCGTTTTTGAATGAAGTCGATCCGAGGTTTCTAGAGCTTCCGCCATCTGTTTTAATTTTACTGCACAATAGTTGCGTTATTAGGAACCTCATGGACAAATGTTGTCCTTCAGTAAGCCATATGGTCGTGAGTGTTAATGGCTTATTATACATTGTAACAGACACTATGTTTAGTAATGGTCTTTAGACCTGAGGCATAACAGATGTCTTATACATAGACATCTCTGATATGTGAATGCATAACGATTGATTCCTAATCATGGAAGAGATCTAGCAATAGCTGTCATGGTTGGCTATGTATGAAGACAAGTTGATGGCCAATATGGAATTCATCACTTTGTAATATACAAAAAGGATGTCCCTATGAGATAATATGAATTGGCATGAGAAATCCTTGGCCAAGGTGAAATATATTTGAAGGAGTTCAAATTATATTATCATGTCAAGTTCATTTATATTTATTTTGAGATAAAGCACAATTGCTTAACATAATAAACCATAAGCTGTGCTTTTCTCTGGACATGGATGATGAAGAGACCAAGACATAGAGATACAATGGAATAGGTTCTATAGATCCAACAATTCTTGTTATTTGGATAGTCGTGATATACTGCTAGGTGTCACTCATGACTTGTAGAAACCTTATGATCAATATTGGTAAAGCGTATTACCAATGCATCTTAAGGTCATTAGAAAGGTTCTAATTGATGACTAAAGAGTTTAGCATCATTTAATGAATAAAGAGTTATCATTAAAATAGTTCTACTACCTTATAACTAAGAACCTAAAAGGTCACACACAATATAGAAATGAAAAAAGAGTTACTAGAAAATGAGAAGTTAGATTTCCTAATTTTAGGAAAATAAATATTTATATTATAATTCATTGAGAATGAATATAAATATAAATATATCTTAAATATGATTTAAGATAGAAATTTAGATGTTCCATAAATAGTTTAAGGAACAAAATAAATTTCATAAATCCTCAATTAAACATTATGGAATGTCGAGCACGTAAAATGACCATTTTGGACATGTTCGGGTTCATATATGATTATGGACTTCTAGACCAATTTTGGTTTTAGAATTATGGGCTTTTATTGGATCCAATAGGGATTAAGAGAAAGCATTGCAACATGTCACAAGAGAAGCCCACATTTAACCATTTGATGTGATCAAAATGGGGTTAAATAATTAATTCCGAAATTAATTAATATTAGCTATTTATTTATTTGATTAAATAGTTTATTGAAGTGATGAGATCAATTTCAATAAATAATGGCTAAGTGGGTGGGTCTAGCTCATGATAATGTTTGGTGCCATTATTAGAGATAATGGTGGTTTAGTTGGTGGAAGGAATCAAATGAGCTAGTACTCATGTTTCTTCATTATCTCTCTCATTTCTTAATGAAATTTCGAGATTCCAAATCCTCTGAACTCCTAGAACATTTCTAAGTGTGGACTGATTAGAGGCATCACAATTGGGGTGCTTAAAGGATCTCAGATCGTGGCAAAACAGAAGCTGTTCGTGCAGAGCTGTTTTTCTGGACAGTGTTCGGAGCTTGCTGTTTTCAGTCGTTTTCTCCCACTTCACGAAGTTGTTTTCGAAACTGCAAGTGAGATAATTAAACTTCAATCTTTCCTCTTGATTTTCGTTTTTGAATGAAGTCGATCCGAGGTTTCTAGAGCTTCCGCCATCTGTTTTAATTTTACTGCGCAATAGTTGCGTTATTAGGAACCTCATGGACAAATGTTGTCCTTCAATAACCACTGGAACAATCTATTTCATAACAAGCTTCGGCCTCATGACACCCATTGAAGCCATTCAAACAATTTAATTAAGGAATATAAAAAAAACGAAGTCAACAACTCATAGTCTCCGACGGCCGGCGGAGGATGGTGCGTAAGTGACGACAGTGAGACCGTGCGAGTGAGACGGTGAGACCGTGCGAGTGGGAGTGAGACTGAAAAATTGTTAGGGTTTCTTTTGGGGTAAAAAATTTGATTCGATATTAGATTTTTTTTCTTTCATTTTCGGGTTGAGTTAGGGGATCCAAAAAATCCCCAAACCCGAACCCGAAAAGTTTTGAGATTTTAGACCCATACCCAAATAGACCCGAATTTTTTTTTTCAGACTTTTCGGGGCCCCATACCCACCCCAAATTAATCAAGGACCCGCGGGTATTGTTGCCAACTCTACTCAAACCAACCTCCTCCAGCCCAAGCCCAAACCGGTTCAACCGGTCCAAAATCATCAAATGGTCCATGGTTCACATTTGATGATCTTCCATCCTCTAAATGACGTGATCGGCTTAATCAAGTGTCTGCTTGGCTTGACTTACAAATGTTAAGGCCACGAGCCACCACTCAATCAGTCCTTAGAGAATTTGCCACTCGTTTTACGGGTTCCCTAAGAGATTGGTTTGATTCTTTAGGCCAATATAGACAATTACAGTTTGTTCAATTGCCAGAAGTCTTAAGTGCCCTTGCGGTTATCCATGATCAATTTCTTGGAGACCCTTCTGCAGTTTTTAAAGCTACACGACAAGACTGTCTCAACATGAAATGTTGTTCACTCAATGCTAAGGATCTTGACTTCCATTATAAAAGAATGTCCCTGCTATTCTATAGGCTTAATGGATTCAATGAGCCAACATTAAAGCATGTTTTTCTGGCTTCCCTTCCTGATGAACTCCAACCAGATATACAGAGGCAACTTCGTGTATCTAATCTTGTCCTTGACAATATTCCTCTTGGAAAAATCTTTCAACTTGCCAAAAATTATCTTGACAAATTTTGTGAGCAGAAACAGTTTTTCAAAGAATTGTTGAAAGACAGAGAACCATTTAGGAGTACCAGCAAGAAGCCTTATTTGCAAATCAAATGCAAACAGAAGAAGGATTATGATTGTAGTCCTAAAAAGAAAAGGCATTTTTAGAAATTCAAAATGTCAGAATATTCATCTAATCCTCGTCGGTCCAAAAGGCCCTACAGATTCTTCAGAAAAAAGTCATCTTCATCCAGAGAATTTAAACGGAAAAAATCAAGCAAATGTTTCATCTACAAGAGAAAAGGCCATTATGCCAAGGATTGTCCCAACAAAAGGGAAATATCTATCAGGCTAGTCAAGCATCTCCAAGCTACTACAGATTACCCCCCAAAAAAGGATGAACTGGAATTCTATTTCTCTAAACAAGATGAACCCAATAATGAAACTGTGTTCGCACTACAGAATTTCTCTGATGACTCAGACAGTGATCAGTCACAAGTGATTTTTCACCAATAGCTGCTGTCCCTTAATACTACTGTTCCTATCCCTTCCATAAAACTCCAGATCTTGCCCTCAAAATTCCAAAGGCCCATTCCAGCAATCGGTCTCATCGACACTGGAGCCCAACGCAGCATGTTAAACCCATATATTCTTCCACCAAAATATTAGACAGAATATGAGGAATATTTCAAAGCTGTCAATGGCAAATTGTTCACCACTTCTTTAATTACTAAAAAATCCATTGGTATTCAAATTTCCCCAATTGTGTCATATGGACCAAGGTCATTGGTTCCACTCTTCCTAATAAGGATATCTTGTTAAGTTTTGACATCTTGCACCACATCAAACACCTCCAAATCATTCCTACTGGAATCCGAGTCAAGTCCATGTTTAAATCTTTTATAGACCTTCTGAAACTCTACAATCTGTCTGAAACCCCCCAATCCTATCAAGATATTTCAAACAAGTTTTTGAGTCTTTGTCCAGAATCCCATGTTGAGTTTACCCATCCAAACCCATTGTGGAAAAATAAGTCTTTCTTCATTAAGTTACCTTTCAAACTCAATGAAGACACTAACCCAACCAAAGGTACCCATCCAGGAATGAGTCCTTCTGACTTACTCCTAGCCCAACAGGAATGTTCACAATTGTTAGCCCAAGGTCTAATTGAGCCCACGAATTCATAATGGGCTTGCCAAGCCTTTTATGTTGAAAAGCATTATGAGATTGTTCGAGGAAAGAAACGCTTAGTCATTGATTATCAGCCATTAAACATGTTTTTGCAAGATGATAAGTTTCCTTTGCCCCGAACACAAAGCATGTTTACTTTTCTCAAAAATGCCCAAATCTTTTCAACATTTGATTTAAAATCTAGCTTTTGGCAATTAGGCATTAAACCCTCAGAACGTTACAAAACTGCCTTTTGTATCCCAAATGCCCATTTCCAATGGACAGTCCTACCCTTCGGCCTCAAAACTACCCCATCCATATTCCAAAAATCCATGATCAAAATCTTTCAACCCATCCTCCATTATGCATTGATTTATATTGATGACATCTTGCTTTTTTCAGGATCGCGTGAGGACCATCACCAGTTGTTAACTCAGTTCTACGATATTGTCTAAAATCATGGAATTATGTTATCAACTAAGAAAAGCACCATTGCTATAGATACCATTGAATTTCTTAGAATAGTCATAAAAAACGGCCATTATCAGCTAGGAAAGCACATTGCCCAAGAGTTGCTTCACTTTTCAGATCAGCAACTTTCCAAAAGGCAGGTTCAACAATTTCTTGGTATCATCAACTACATCTGTGATTTCATCCCACATGTGGACCAACACACTCGACACCTTTCAGCTTTATTGAAAAAAACGTTCCCAGAGTGGAATGATAACCACACCATTGCTGTCACTACACTAAAGCAGATTGCGCAAAATCTGCCTCCCTTAAAGTTGATTGCTGATGGAAAGCGCATAATACAGACAAATGCAAGTGATGAATCATGGGGTGCCATCCTCCTCGAGGAAATCAATGGAAAAGAAAACTTTATCGCTTACGCTAGCGGACATTCATTACCACAGCGTGTTCAAAGAAATCTTAGCGGTTCATCTGATTGGCACCATTTTCTTATCTGAATAGACAATTCAGCCTTCCCCAATATTCTCAATTTCAGAGGTAAAACTGTTCCCGAAAAAATATTACTCCGGTTAAAAGATTAGTTTTCTAAATATGATTTTTCGGTTAAGCATATAAAGGGGTCCCAGAACCTCATCCCTGATATGCTTTCTAGACTCTCTAAACCAAAAAAACTTCTCACTGTGTTTTCCACAACCTACCACTTTCCAATCATCTCCATGGTTACTTCACTTCCCCTGGAAGCTCTCACCAAGAAAAACTTTCCCCTGACAAAACTTTCTCCTCTGTCTTTACCATCCAAGAGTTTGCTCGAAAAGCTGTTTTTCGCTTTTTTATGAAAGCCTACCTTCTGGCAGATTCATTTCCATTTTCTACCTTCCACCCAGAAAATTTGTCTTTACAGGTCTCACCCTTGACCCATCCAGAGATATCACTGAAGATGAGTTATGGTACTTATAGTGCCTAACTATTCTTTATGCAACCAAGCTCATCCTACCAATTACTCCCACTTTGTAATATCTACTCAATCTCGACAAAGCCACACCTCTCATTTGGACATTACTTGAATGGTTTTCCCCCATTCCTTGGTGGAGAAAGAAGCTACAACAACTGTTTGAGATTTACAACCTTGAACGTATGCCTGCCTCAGAAGCACAAATGTTCACCACAATGTTCATCATCCACAGGCCATACTTTCAGCATCCTGATACAAATCTTTTCTAGTCTCAAGACCAAGTCTATGAATGGTTTACTGCACCACACCCAGCTATCATTGACAATGAAATCCAAACCACCCTGCACAACTACCTTTGTCAACTAAACCACCAGACTCTTCCATACAGAGATATCTTCCACACATCATTAGGCCCACAACATAACCTCATCATGATCCCAACTCCCTCTGCCATATCCAAACCAAAATCCACAGGAATCATCATCAAAGAAAAAAACCAGATTACACAGAATTTCTTTACCAGGACTCCCAGGACCCATGGGAAGAATTTCTTCCTTTAAGTCAACATCTCCAGCAGTTTCCCCAGCCATCCATGCATGAACTAGGATCCTCATCACAACCATCATCATCACAACCACCCTAACCTTCAAAAGCAGACAAGGCAACTCAGACATCACCCAGACCAGGATACAGACGAGAATGCCCTTATCCACCTTGTCTTGGTCCCGCCTACAAGCATCCGAAGCTCTCCAAGACCTTTTTTCCACCACCTTCTAACGATGACCCTGATGCGACCGAAAGCTCCTCTGAAGATGACTGCATGAACCTCTACTCTCCATAACGGAGTTTGTCTTGTTGCATGAAATTTCCCTCTTTGTCTCGTTGCATGCACTTTCCCTTTTTGTCTTTTTGTCATGAACTTTGTCCTATTGTAATCATAATAATAATTTACTTTTACCTTTGTACTGTATCTTTTGCTTTTGAAAAAGATAGGGGTCCTATCTTATCTTCATGAGCTCTCCTATATAAAGGGCTCCCCTCACTTATAAGATATAGAAGTTTGAAGAAAATAAACTAATGTGTTCTCTTAAGCTATGACTTTCTAAAATTCTCTTCTCTCTCTTTGCAAATGAAGTTCTAGTGAAAGAACCAAATCAAAGAATTAAATTTGTTCATTTTGAAAACTTAAGGAAGTATGCTCTGCACTTGCCTTCAAGCAAGGATCTTGTGCATCAAAAAACTTATGATGATTTTTTAAATGGTTTGGTACCCTATTTAAAGACTAAGGAAAAGTTTATTTTAGGTTTATAATGGAAGTCAAGATCCTTAGCATTGAGTAAACAGCATTTCATGTTGAGATAGTCTCGTCGTGCAGCTTCAAAAATGGCAAAAGGGTCTCCAAGGAATTGATCATGGATAACCGTAAGGGCACTTGAGACTTCTGGCAATTGAACAAACTCTAATTGTCTATATTGGCCTAAAGAATCAAACCAATCTCTTAGGGCACCCGTAAAACGAGTGGCAAATTCTCTAAGGACTGATTGAGTGGTGGCTCGTGGCCTTAACATTTGTAAGTCAAGCCAAGCAGACATTTCATTAAGCCGATCACGCCATTTAGAGGATGGAAGATCATCAAATATGAACCATGGACCATTTGACGATTTTGGACCGGTTGAACTAGTTTGGGCTTGGGCTGGAGGAGGTTGGTTTGAGGCGGAGAATTCAGGCATTTCTTCGTCAACTTCAGAAGGAATGTCAACATATGGTTCTATGTGGGAGGTTTGGCCTTGATCAGGTTGAGCCATTAGGATTTCGGTGATATCAGCATAGAACTTTTTAGAGTCACTGGTGGATGCTGAAGATTTTGTATCTGTCTTAGTATGGCTATCTGAAACAGTTAGATTTGAATCAGAAGAAGTTAGATCATCTGTAGTAGATGTATGATCAACTGTGTGGGCACTAAACTAGTGAATGGGTTGTTTATCCTTGGATTGGGTAGGAGGCTAGGAAGGAACTGGTGGTGAAGGTGCTGATGGGGATGCTGGTGTATAACCGGGGGATTATTGGTCAGAAATGGAAATAATAGGTTGGTGAATGGTGACTGGTTGTGGTTGAGGTTTGGGATTTGGTTTAGGTTTAGGCTGTGGTGGTAATGGATTGTCTCGGAAAAGAGTATGAGTCATACCAAATAACTTGGAAGGTTCATACTAGCAGATGGGGGAAAGCATAGAGGCAAATGGATGATAGCTTGGAACGACGGAAGGAATCAGAGGTGATATAGTAAAAAGGGTAGGTCTTTATTTTTCTGATTCAATTTGATCAAGCTCAGCTTTCTATCGTCTAATCCCTCTTTCCTTTTGGTCAAATTCAGGGCCATAGTAGTGTTGAACAAGCATGGTTCGTAACTGTTGTGCAAATTTTATTGAACTCGCAAGCGCACGAATCTATCGTAGTATAGATCAATGGTGACGAGTGTCGATCCCACGAGGAGGTTGATTTTAATTATATATAGAATTAATTTAGTGAATGGGTGATTAAATTTAAGGTGGAAAATGATTTGGGTTATGCTAAAATTAAAATTAAAATAACAAGAATAAATTCTGAAATTGGAATTGAAATGGCAAGAATAAATTGTAGAGAATTCTAATAAAATGACGTACTTGGGTATCTGGATCCGTATCAACATGCATCATGGGCTAAATATTCCTTATTAATAACAATTAAATCATGAGGGGGGAATCCACACCTCATGAACCACGCTCTAATAAATATGGTGCTAAGGGCTTATCGTGCCAAATAATAATAATCTTATACTAGGGTGCCGGTGAAACCAGGGCAGTACTAGACAAGATTAGTATTATTTGTCGACGAGAAGTCAAAACATCCACAAAAACTAGAGGGGAAGAGAAAATAAATTTACCAAATCAAGCCCATGACACATGTTGAGACTTCACCTTCAACCCAAGCTTGAAAGAAAATTAGCCACTCATAGTTGAACTAAGGGCAAAATGAGAATTTATTAAAATACATAGAAAGTACAAGATAGAGAGAGAATTACAGAAAATGAATCCCAAAAATGGATTCAGAGGTGTCAAATTAGGGGGGGGAGGCCCCATTTTTATAGTTACATCGAGTAAATCATGGCCATCGGATTAAAAACAGTTTGGACGCTCAGGATTTCGCCACGTCATCAGCCACTATTTGCACAGTACAGTCAACCGCTACTATTTGCACAGTACAGTCAACAGCCACTATTTGCACAATACAGTCAACCGCCACTATTTGCACAGTAACGACAACAGTACCCGTATATGTGAATAGTACCGTACATGTGAACAGTACCGTACGTGTGAACAGTGTCATTTTTCCTTTTATACTCCTCCTAAGGTTTTTGACCGTCCTGAGCTCAAAAATGATGTCCGTTTTGCCATTTGATCTTTCGTTTATTGTGAAATGACTATGATGCCCCTAAAATACATTAAATACTTAATTAAAATAAAACACACATAATTAAAGTACAAGAAATTTAAACACATAAAAGTAACGGTTGTTAGCAATACTTGATATATAAAATAACGATTTCTCCTTTATAAATATGCACTTTCTAACACTCAACACACCCCCCAATCAGCTTATTGCTAGTCCCTAGCAAATAAAGCGAAAACAAAAATTCAAAAAAATGATTTTTTTTTAAACCTCTTTTTATTCAATCAGATTAATGATAACAATCAAATAAAAGTATAAGCATTATCTCAAGTTTAAAGAAACATCACACCCAAATCAACCATCCACATGAATCAGCCCAGTAGACTTTGTTGTAGCTACCTTTAAGAATGACATGTTAAACCCCAAAATCTCACTGGAAGTAGTGACACTCTCACAAAGAAATTAAACCCAAATAAAAATAGTCACTCCAATGAATGGTAATTGAGAGAAAATAATAAGAAGTGGTCTCACATGCTCTCACCAAAAAGAAATATGCCCTTAACTTAGAAATAATACGATCTCCAGTCAAATAAAAATGCTAGTCAACCCATTTTATTTATTATTTTTTTTTTATGCATCACTACATCTTTTTAGCCCATATAACTAGCTTCTACTTCAGATTATAGTTCCCTAAAATCAAGAAGGACTTTTATTAGGACGTAACGTAGGCTAGGGACATAGCTAACAAAGAAGGGAAATAAGGAAGACAAAATGTATGTTTGAGAAAAATGCATAGAATTTTTTTTTTTTTGAAAGTTGCAAGGTGGATTTCACCTATTATTGTTGTTTTTTTTTTGAAGCAACAATTTTTGTTTCTCTTTTTTTTTTGAACTAGGCATAACTTTAATATACAAAATATTTATTTACAGTTTTCTCAAACATAAAAAGGTGATGGATCTTGTAAGATATTGGGTAATACTCCAAATCAGAGTGGGTCAAGATAATAAGTTGAGAAAGAAAAGTTTTTTTTTTAAAGGCTCAAAAGGGCTAACTATGGATATTCGTAAAAAGGATGGCTACAAAGGCTCAAACGGATCAAAGAGGGCCTTTCCATCATCTTTTAGGACTCTAAATAATCTTCTATATCTACTAATTAAATGGGCTTCCAAATGTAACAACACACTCTTTTTTTTCATTATTTTTTAATTTTTTTTAGGGTTAACTAAAAAGCAATCTAGAGATCGTGTACAATAATAAACTGCTAAGCTATATAAAGAATGGGCAAAAGGGTTACTCTCCAAGAAAAATAATAGGCTCAAAAACTCACTTGGTATTTATTATGACATGTTCATTTCTTCAAGCAACTCATTTTTGTCTCCGACATCAACATGTAGAGTAGCAAACATAGTGTAACATCACTTCAGACTAAAGATAATACAAATACTAAAATTTGAAATCATCATGTTATCCAATGTTAAAACAAATCAAAAATTTTTTTTTTAAACAACACCCTACCCCCCAACCTATTCTAAACGTAAAAAGAAAATATGCATGCAGAAATGTGAAAATGATACAGAAAAATTAATTAGAAAATGATAGAAAATGAATTTTTTTTAAGAAGATGCGTTTCTAGAGGCACTACACTCTATATTCAGCCATCTTTGACTCAAAAAATTTTTGTTTGAAAATGTATATTTATAAAGGAGAAATTAAATAAGGAAAAGAAAAATGAACATCAAAACAAAGAAAAAGAAAATATCTGAATTTTTTTTTAATTTTTTTTATTATTATTATTTTTTTCAAACGATGAAGATGCGTTTCTAGAGTCACTACACTCTATATTCAGCCATCTTCAACACAAAAAGTTAGCAACAGTTAGTTTCCACAACAAAAAATTAATAAAAACTTAACCAAGATTCCACAATTGTCCATTATTTCCTCCCCCCAACCAGAACGAAACATTGTCCTCAATGTTTTAAAGAAAAGAAGTAGAGTTTAGAAGACATCACCTGGTTGGTGCAACACAGAAGAAAATATTTACAGGCGAAGAGTTAAATCTAATTTGTACTTCTTATTGCGGCTATTGTTACCATCATCATTTGAACACTCCAACACAAAGCTCCAGGGGTCTGGCTCTGGTTTATAAGCTTGTAACATGTCAAGTAGCTCATTAGCAGTGTGAGCACAAATAAAAAGTTTTTTCGCACTGGAAGGAATAAAATAGTTTTTTATTGCATGGTTAAGAAATGCGATAAAGCCATCATAAAAATTATTGACATTTAACAAACCGATGGGTTTCTGGTGAATGTGTAGTTGGGCCCAAGATGCTAGTGTGATAAGTGCCTCTAGTGTTGCAAGATCTCCTGGCAGGAAAATAAAAGCATCAGCATGATCGAGCATTTCAGTTATCCGTTCTTGCATACCTGAGACGACTAATTCTTCTCCAATCGTGGAGTCAGACACACTGCCCAAAGGTTTTAGGACTCTAGGGATGATGTCTAACACTTGGCTTCCTCTGACAAGAGCAGCTTCTGAGACTAATTTTGATAACCTTCGGTTACCTCCTCCATACACTAAGTGTAATTTTCTCTCTGCTATGTTTCGACCAAGATCTATGACTACATCAACGAACTCTTTATGTTTGCCATAGGTAAATCCAGAAAGCACACAAATGTTCTTGAATTGTCTATTGGGAGTAGCTGCCATTGAGATATTTCTCAAAAACAATTTGTGAGTGCTTAACAAAAAGTCATATTTAAGATTCTTGGTGACAATGGATCACAACTGTGTATGAGGTGGCGGGTCAATGTCAAAAACGCGTAAAGCACATGGCTCGATAGTCAAAAAGCAAACAGTAAAAACAAATAGTAAGAAAATTATTAAAGACAATAATGCACTGATAAAGCAACAGTGAAATAAAATAAAATAACAGTAAAGTAAAAGGATATTTACAGGTAGTTGCGACTGTGGCTCACATCTTCCTCTGGTTTTACGTCCAGAAATGGCTTGAACGCCCTCTATGGGTCGAGGATAGGCTTCCCATCCAATTTTCTTATAAACTGGCAAACAGGGTCTTTTATAGTCAGATTCCCGAGACTATATCGTGCATGTTCTTTCTGGAATAATGGCCATAACTGGAGAATCGCTCCTTGCACATATCCACTGGGATGCGTTTCAAGAGACAAAAGGATATCATCCAATGACTCCTTATTCAAGCCATCCCTAATGAATTGAATTTTATCTTCCCTGTTATCAGATACCATTCCTAAAGAACATCGGTTTTTATTGCAATTCATTCTGGCACACTTATGACAAGCAACAGAAATTCTTCGAGCTCGTCGTTTTCTTGCATAGTTTCCTTTCCCACAACCAGGCATGTATGCAATAAATTTTGGAGGTAACTCACCTGCCAATCGTACTTTTGCTTCAATTAACCAACGGATGTCAGCAGGTATGTTATTCCTCATGAGCAGTCGCATGCGTTCGGACCGAGTTTTGTAGATCGTAAGGAGGGCATTCTGAGGGAGTGAAGGGAATCGCTTGTGAAGCTTCGCTAGAATCTCGGTTCTGTCCATTCTTTCACCTCAGAATATCAGTTATTATGGGAAACTGAAGTAACCGACTTGATTGTCACGGAGTACCGTTATCCGCCACTTCACCGGGGTAACAAACTAAAGCACACAAACAGAAAAACAAATTGAAACACACAAAGAAAATTAAAATCGTCCTCTTATTGAATTTACCTCAAGCTCCAACTGGATGTCGAAAACACCTCTCTCAATATTTCTGAGTTGGCCTTCTAAATCCTCAACGTAGGCTACTAACTCTGGCGGTTGTAGAGCCCAAATGCGATGTGTTTTACAAGAATGAATCTGCCTTTTGAGATGAGTTTTGATACGTTGAAGTGGTTTAAGAATGTTCAAGAGGAACGATCTTCGTGTGGCACTCATTATTAACAATGATAAAAGAAAAGTTAATGACAAAAGAAACACACTTATGCAAAAATAAATTCAATTAGCAAAAGAATAAAAATAAATAAAGAAAGAAAAATCAAACCACCGAAAAGAAAAAATCAATTCAAATCTGGTGGGTCACTCAAATTTATTTCGGTGTCTTCTCCATGTGGTTGGTACTCTAGATATGGCTTTAATCTTTGACCATTAACTTTAAATGTGACACCGTTCTTTGGGTCTTTAATTTCAATTGCCCCATGTGGAAAAACAGTATGAATAATAAATGGACCAGACCATCGAGAGCGTAACTTACCTGGGAATAGGTGCAAGCGAGAGTTGAATAAAAGTACTTTCTGGCCTGGAGTGAAAGATTTTCTCATAATATGCTTATCATGGAAGACTTTCATTCGTTGCTTGTAAATTTTGGCATTTTCATACGCGTCATTACGAATTTCTTCAAGTTCTGCCAATTGTAATCTTCTTTCTGAGCTGGCTTGATGCATGTCAAAATTGAATTTCTTGATAGCCCAATATGCACGATGCTCGAGTTCCACAGGTAGGTGGCAAGCTTTTCCATACACTAGCCTATAGGGTGACATCCCAATCGGGGTCTTAAAAGCCGTTCTATATGCCCATAATGCGTCATCAAGTCTTAATGACCAATCTTGTCTGTCCGGCCTCACCGTCTTTTCTAATATGTGCTTTAGTTCTCGACTGGAGATCTCCACTTGGCCACTGGTTTGCGGATGATACGGGGTCGCCACTTTATGAGTGATTGAATACTTTGTCAAAAGAGCTTTGAATGCTTTATTGCAAAAGTGGGCACCACCATCACTGATTATCGCTCGAGGGAATCCAAAGCGTGAAACAATGTTACTTTTCAAAAACCCTATCACCACTTTGTGATCATTAGTTCTGCATGGAATCGCTTCTACCCATTTCGATACGTAATCAACAGCTACCAAGATGTATTGATGGCCAAAAGAAGGGGGAAAGGGTCCCATGAAGTCGATACCCCATACGTCAAAAATCTCAACCACTAAAATTGGATTTAGTGGCATCATGTTCCTTCGTGTAATGCTCCCCATTCGTTGACACCTATCACATGAAGAACAAAAAGTATAAGCGTCTCGAAATATAGTTGGCCAATAGAAACCACATTGTAAAACTTTAGTCGCTGTTTTCTTAGCACTGAAATGACCTACACAAGCTTGTTCATGGCAGAATGAAAGGATATTCTGAATTTCATTTTCTGGGACACATCGTCTGACAATTTGGTCTGCACAATATTTGAACAAATATGGGTCATCCCAAAAGAAATTCTTTATTTCTGCAAAGAATTTGGCCTTGTCTTGCTTAGTCCAATGCTCTGGAAGTTTGCCTGTAACAAGATAATTAACTATATCAGCATACCAAGGTAAAACTTCCACACTCATTAATTGTTCATCTGGAAAGGACTCACTCAATGTTAGTGGCTCTGTAATTGTGTCAAAATGAAGACGAGAGAGATGGTCCGCTACAACATTTTCTGTGCCTTTCTTATCTTTGAATTCCAAGTCAAATTCCTGCAAAAGTAACACCCAACGAATTAGTCTAGCTTTTGCATCTTTCTTCATGAGAAGATATTTCAGAGCAGCATGATCTGTGAACACAATTATTTTACAACCAATGAGATAAGATCGAAACTTTTCCAATGCAAACACTACTGCTAGCATTTCTTTTTCAATAGTTGAATAGTTCAACTGTGCATCATTCAATGTCATACTAGCATAATAAATAACATGGGGAATTCGATCAACTCTTTGTCCTAATACTGCTCCTACTGCATAATCAGATGCATCACACATGAGCTCAAATGGTAAGCTCCAGTTTGGGGGCTGAATGATGGGTGATGTTGTCAACAATTGCTTTAATTTTTCAAAAGCCACAAGACATGAATCATTAAAGATAAAAGGTGCATCCTTAGCAAGTAAATTGCATAAGGGTCTAGAAACTTTGCTAAAATCTTTAATGAAACGTCTATAAAAACCAGCATGCCCAAGGAAAGATCTTACTTCTCTGACTGTTTTGGGTGGAGGAAGATTGGAAATGAGATCCACCTTGGCTTTGTCAACCTCAATACCTTTGCTCGAAATGATGTGACCAAGAACAATACCTTGTGTTACCATAAAATGACACTTTTCCCAATTTAAGACCAAGTTCTTTTCGATACATCTCTGCAGAACTAGTGTTAGATGACGTAAACATTGATCAAATGAATCACCAAAGACAGAAAAGTCATCCATAAAGACCTCAAGGAATCGTTCAACCATATCAGAAAAAAATGCTTAACATGCATCGTTGAAATGTAGTAGGTGCATTACATAATCCAAATGGCATTCTCCTATATGCAAAAGTGCCAAAAGGGCAAGTGAAAGTGGTCTTCTCTTGATCTTTTGGTGCTATGGGAATCTGATTATATCCTGAGTAGCCATCTAGAAAGCAATAAAATTCGTGACCTGCTAACCTATCAAGCATTTGATCGATGAATGGTAAAGGAAAATGGTCTTTACGTGTGACAGAATTCAACTTTCTATAATCAATGCATACACGCCATCCTGTAGTTACTCTAGTTGGTATCAATTCATTATCGGCATTCGTAACTACAGTGACTCCTGACTTTTTGGGGACAACTTGTACAGGACTGACCCATGAACTATCAGAAATTGGGTAAATGATACCTGCGTCTAATAGCTTAAGGACTTATGTTCTAACAACTTCTTTCATATTAGGATTCAACCGACGTTGCATTTCCCTAGTAGATTTAGCATTTTCATCAAGGTGAATGTAATGCATGCAGTCTACTGGATTTATACCTTTTATATCCGCTATGGTCCATCCTAATGCTCCTTTGTGTTCTTTTAAAACATCCAACAACTTACCTTTTTGTTCGTCATTGAGGGATGATGAGATGATTACCGGTAAAGTACTTTCGTCCCCCAAAAATGCATATTCCAAAGTGTTGGGCAATAGTTTGAGTTCGAGTTTCGGTGGTGATTCTGATGATGGAATGAGTTTCTTCTCTAATGGCGCTAGTTGTTCAACTCTTGGCTTCCATTTATTAGTGTCCATAGATGGTGCTGAGTCAAGTAGGGCGTTGACCTCATCGACCGATCTGTCAATATCAAAATCCAAACCAAAGTGTGTTAAACATGTTTGTAAAGGATCATCACTCAGGTTTGAAACAAAAGAGTTATCAACTAATGCTTCAATTAAGTCCTCATCAACAATTCCATCATCTGTGTTGTGAGGTTGTTTGGCAATATTGAAGATGTTCAGCTCCATAGTCATGTTGCCGAAGGACAACTGCATATTTCCAGTTCTGCATTGAATATGAGCATCCGCAGTTGCCAAGGAAGGTCGGCCTAGGATAATGGGGATGTGCTTTCTTGAATCCTGTATTGGTTGAGTGTCAATTACAATGAAGTCAACAGGAAAATAAAACTTGTCTACCTAGATAAGCACGTCCTCCACAATACCACGAGGTATTTTCGTGGACCGATCTGCAAGTTGTAACACCACTGGAGTTGGGTGTAATTCTCCCAGTCCAAGTTTCACAAAAACTGAATAAGGCAACAAATTTACACTAGCTTCTAAATCCAACAAAGCATTCTCAATTGTGTGGTTCCCTATACTACATGAGATAGTGGGGGGAACCTGGATATTTGCATTTTAAAGGAATTTTATGTTGGGGTATAGAACTAACGTTTTCTGTTAAAAATGCCTTCTTTTGAACATGCATATTTCTCTTTTTAGTACACAGATCTTTAAGAAACTTGGCATAAGATGGAACTTGCTTTATAGCATCAAGTAATGGGATGTTAACACTTACCTGTTTGAAAATTTCGAGAATCTCACCTGTAGATTTTCCTTTCTTTCCTTTCGCTAACCTCTGAGGAAATGGAGCTTTTGGAACATATTCTCGTGGGTTGGTGTCTTCTTTTTCCTCCGGTGATGAGTCCTCAACGTTCACAGGTACAATTTGATTGTCTTTTGTCACTGGCATTTCCACTTTATTGTCGACTTCTTTTCCTTTCCGTAAGGTCATGACAGCTTTTACCTCTCCATGCTGCTGTGGTGAACTGTTACTTGCTTCATGCACTCCTTTAGGGTTAGGCACTGGTTGACTTGGAAATTTACCTTTCTCAACAGTCATTGCCAAGGTCTGAACTGAAGAAGCAAGTTGTCCCACCATCTTCTCCAAGCTTGAAACTGATTGAGCTTGTGAGTTGAAGCCCGCTCTCAATTCGTTGTGTAGTCCATCAATGGTGCGGTTCTGTTGCTGAATCGTGGAGTGAGTAACATTCCTAAGATTCTGGAATGCATCCTCCCATGGTCTAGGTTGAGAGTAGTTCTGGTTCTGATTCTGATTGTATGGTCTGAATGGTGGCTGAGAGGCTTGAGGATTTTGAGCAATTGGTTGCATTGGTGGAGCTGGAGCTGCTGGTCCATTTTGTTGGAATCCTTGAGTCCATGAAAAATTGGGGTGGTCTCTCCATCCAGGGTTATAAGTGTTGGAGTATGGGTTGTAATTTGATGGTTTTCTCATTACTCCTATGGCATTGGCTTGATCTGGATATGAGTCAAGGTCATGTGGCTCTGTTGATTTAGCAGTCGATAATGATGCTATTTGTCGAGCAAGTCCTTCAACCATCTCCTTGACTTCTTTGATTCCTGACGTTGACTCGCCAATTTGAACCTCATTTACTCCTTTAACCCTTCGAGTATTCCTGAGTGATCGACTCCGTTGTTGGGAATTGTCTGCTTGTTGCTGGAAGAATTCCCAAATCTGTTATGACTCCTTATGGTATGAGATACTAAAATGGATGGTGAATTTCATATCATTGACATGAGATGTCAAGTCAAACACATAGGTACTTGTTAAGAGATCAAGTTTACTGAACTTGCCCAAATATAGTAAGCCATATGGTTTTGAGTGTTAATAGCTTATTATACTTTTTATCAGATACTATGTTTAGTAATGGTCTTTAGATTTGAGGCATAACAGATGTCTTATACATAGACATCTCTAATATGTGAATGCATAAAGATTGATTCCTAATCACGGAAGAGATCTAGCAATAGCTGTCATGGTTGGCTATGTATGAAGACAAGTGTATGGCCAACATGGAATTCATCACTTTGTAATATACGAAAAGGATATCCTTATGCGATAATATAAATTGGCATGAGAACTCCTTGGCCAAGGTGAAATATATTAGGAGTTCAAATTATATTTTTATGCCAAGTTCATTTATATTTATTTTGACACAAAGCACAGCTGCTTAACATAATAAACCATAAGCCGTGCTTTTCTCTGGACATGGATGATGAAGAGACCAAGACATAGAGATACAATGGATAGGTTCTATAGATCCAACAATTCTTGTTATTTGGATAGTCGTGATATACTGCTAGGTGTCACTCATGACTTGTAGAAACCTTATGATCAATATTGGTAAAGCGTATTACCAATATATCTTAAGGTCATTAGAAAGGTTCTAATTGATGACTAAAGAGTTTAGCATCATTTAATGAATAAAAAGTTATCGTTAAAATAGTTCTACTACCTTATAACTAAGAACCTAAAAGGTCACACACAATATAGAAATGAAAAAAAGGAGTTACTAGAAAATGAGAAGTTAAATTTTTTAGGAAAATCAATATTTATATTATAATTCATTGAGAATGAATATAAATATAAATATATCTTAAAAATGATTTAAGATAGAAATTTACATCTTAAATATGATTTAAGATAGAAATTTACATCTTAAATATGATTTAAGATAGAAATTTACATGTTCCATAAATAGTTTAAGGAACAAAATAAATTTCATAAATCCTCAATTAAACATTATGGAATGTCGAGCACGTAAAATGACCATTTTGGACATGTTCGGGTTCATATATGATTATGGACTTCTAGACCAATTTTGGGTTTAGAATTATGGGCTTTTATTGGATCCAATATGGATTAAGAGAAAGCATTAGAACATGTCACAAGAGAAGTCCACATTTAACCATTTGATGTGATTAAAATGGGGTTAATTAATTAATTCCGAAATTAATTAATATTAGCTATTTATTTATTTGATTAAATAGTTTATTGAAGTGATGAGATCAATTTCAATAAATAATAGCTAAGTGGGTGGGTCTAGCACATGATAATGTTTGGTGCCATTATTAGAGATAATGGTGGCTTTATTTGGTGGAAGGAAAAAACATGAGCTAGCATTCATGTTTCTTCATTATCTCTCTCAGTTCTTAATGAAATTTCGAGATTCCAAATCCTCTGAATTCCTAGAACATTTCTAAGTGTGGACGGATTAGAGGCATCACAATTGGGGTGCTTAAAGGATCTCAGATTGTGGCAAAACAGAAGCTGTTCGTGCAGAGCTGTATTTTCTGGACATTGTTCGTAGCTTGCTGTTTTCAGTTGTTTTCTCCCACTTCACGAAGTCATTTTCAAAACTGCAAGTGAGGTAATTAAACTTCAATATTTCCTCTTGATTTTAGTTTTTGAATGAAGTCGATCCGAGGTTTCTAGAGCTTTCGCCATCTGTTTTAATTTTACTGTGCAAAAATTGCATTATTAGGAACCTCATGGACAATGTTGTCCTTCAATTTCCTCTCTTGTCTTCACTCATGCATCTTCCTTGAACCTTCCCACTTGGTCTTCATTCATGCACTTTCCTTTCTTGTCTTGTTGCAAGATATTTCTCCTTTTGTATTGTTGTAAGCAATTTCCCTCTTGATCTCGTTGTATGCACTTTCCTCTTTTGTCTTTTGTTATGGACTTTGTCCTGTTGTAATAATAATAATGTAGCTTTTACTCTTGTACTGTAGCTTTACCTTACTTTTACTATTGTAAAATATAGGGGTCCTGTCCTATCTTCATGAGCTCTCCTATATAAAGGGCTCTAATCTCTTGAAAAAAAAGGAAAAAGCTTGAAATCAATAAACTCTCGTGTGTTTTGTCTTATCATGGTTTGCTAAATTCTCCTCTCTCTCTGCAAATGAAGTTCTAAGTGAAAGAAACGAATCAAAGAATTTGTTCATTTTGAAAAACTTAAGGAAGTATGCTCTGTACTTGCCTTCAAGGAAGGATCCTGTACATCAGAAAACTTATGGCGATTTCTTAAATGGTTTGGTACCTTACTTTAAGACTAAAGAGAAGTCTGTTTTGGGTTTTGTAACATTAAAAGAACTCATTTTAAGTTTTGATCTAAAAGGTATATAGGCGGGAAATTCTCGACGTAAATTCCAAAGGCGAACCCGAATGGGCGTTAGTCTAGTCTGCACTGAGAGATCACAAGCCACGTACTCTTTAGACCAGACTAACGCCCATTCGGGCTCGCGTCTGGAATTTACGTTGAGAGTTTCCCGCCTCCGCCATCATCCAGACCAGTGTATGAACCTTCCAAGTTATTTGGTATGACTCATACTCTCTTTCGAGATAATCCATTACCACCTCCACCTAAACTTAAGCTCAAATTCAATGTATACCAGAGAACGATGAAAGATAGGACTGAAGATTTTTGTCATGGCCTTTGAAATAATGAAAGGGCAATCTTAAGACCAAAAGGCATAGCAGTCCACTGATAATGGGCATCAGGGATGCATAAGGCAATTTTGTGATAATTAACCGGTGAAATACCAAGTTGCCACAAACCAGCTTTTAGATCAAACTTAGAGAAGATACAAGCCCCTTGAAGATGGATAAACAAGGTCTAGACTTTTGGAAGGGGGAACTTATCATCTTTAAGGAAAGAATTAAATGACTAGTAATTCAGATCATTTTTCAACATAGAAGGCTTGACAAGCCCAATATGAATCAGTCGGTTCAATAAGACCTTGCTGAAGCAAGTGAGAATGTTCTTGTTTAGCGACTAGGAGGTTAGAAGGAGACATATCCGGGCATGATGCTTTTGTTGGGTTTATGTCTTCGTTAAGCTTGAAAGGAAGGTGAATGAAGAATTGATCATTCTTCCAAAGAGGTGAAGGATGATGGAATTTGAATGGTTTTATGGACAAAACTCTATGAACTTCTGTGAAATATGATTGTATGGAGATGGTGTTTCGGGAAGTGTATACAAACGTAATGTATCTGTATAAGGAAAGAACATTTGTTTGTAGCGAACTCCAGAACTGGTGAGGAATAGGTTTTTAACTAAATGAAGAATGTCAAAACCTATGAGTAAATCTTTATCTGGGAGGTTAGATGCTACAATCTTTTTCCAAATTATGCAATTCAGAAAGAATTGAATACCAATGGATTTTTTTTATAATCAAAGTGGTTTCAAAAGTTTCTCCGTTAACTGCTCGAAAAAGTTTCAAGTGTTTTTCCCAACAATCAGAGGGAATGACAAAAGGATCAATCATATTGGTATCTGCACCAGTGTCAATAAACCTGATGACAGGAACAGGTTTATGAAATTTATAAGGAAGGATTGACATTTTTAGAGAAGGTCTAGGAATGGCTGAAACACGGTTGACAGTTTGAATTGTAGAAATGACTAAAATATCATCAACTGAAATATCATCAGAATCAGAAGATTATGCAATAATGAAAGCAGTCTGATCATTTTGTTATGACTGTTCTGAAAAATTTGATTCAACATCTTCATTATCATATAATAGGGAAGAATGTTGAAGATGCTGTATGAGACGAACAACTTTGGCAGATTTGTGAGGACTGTTTCGAGCAAAGTGACTGCATTTCTTATAGATGAAACAATGGTTGTGCTTTTTTTTTTCTGTATTGGGAAGCATCCTTTTTTTTTGAAATATCGAAGAGGTTTTTTAGAGGATGATTTTTTGTGGAAGTGTTTCTGGAAATGTTTCTTCTTTCTGGTTGGATAGATACACTTCTTTTCATCTTTGCACTCTATCCTGAGATAGGGTTTTTTACGGGCTTCAGAAAAGGATTTTTTTTTATCTTCCATGAGATCATTGAAAAATTCTTTTTGCTCACAGATCTTGTCGAAACACAAAATTTCCATTTGGAAAATCTTTCCCAGAGAGATATCAGCTATGCTGAGATTAGTGGCTATGAGTTTCCTTTGAAGATTAAGTTGTAACTCAGAAAGAAGAGAGGCTATGAAGACACGTTTGAGAGATGGCTCGATGAACCCATTCAGCTTATAAAATAGAATACTCATCTTTTTATAATGAGATTCCAAAAGGTGTCTTTTGAGCGAGCAGCATTTCATTTGATGATACTCTTTTTTGTTTGCATCAGTGGAGGCAGTTTTTTCTCCGATAAATTGTTCATGGATGATATTAAGTGATGTGCCAATTGGGGATTAAGTGAATTGGAGCTGACGGTATTCTCCCAAGCTTTCTAACCAATCACGTAAAGAACTCGTTGATCAGGCCATTAATTCATGGAGAACAGCTTGAGGTTGAGCATTTGGTTTGGTTCCTTGGAGGTCAATCCATGCGGCAAATTCTTAAAGTCGAGCAGGACATTTATGACGGGGAATGTCATCAAATGTGAACCAAAATGCTGAAAATGGTTTTGTTGAGTGATCAGGAAGTGGTGGAGGCATTGATGGCTCTAGTTCTGTTGGAGATGCTTTATTTTTAGCATCAGAAGAACTATCTTCAACAATAGGTGTGGTAGTTGAAGTGCTTGGATTTTCAATTTTGGTGGTCATTAATATGCTTGTAATATCAGCATATTCAGATTCAGAGTCAGTGGAGGTACCGACTGAGTTTGTGGGTGAGGGAGAAGAAAACGGGTTGGACTCGAATGGGTTTGACTCATAGACTGTTTATGGCTTAGAGGAGTCAGAAGATGTGTTTTGGACAGTATGATAATGATACTGATCCATTGGGCCTTTGTCTTTTTTGGGAGGTTCAAGAGTGGCTTTTGGTGAATCCTCTAGTGGTACCGGAGGAACAGATAAAGATGAAGTGGCCTTTGACTTTGGTTCTGAGATATTGACTTTGAATTTTGATTTTTTAAGTGAAGATGGCTTTGGTTGAGGAGTTGGTTGAAGGTGTGAGAATCCAAAGAACTGATTGTAAACAAGTTATTTAGGTTTGGATGGTGTGTAGAAAGGTGCATAAGTTTCAAAGATCGGAGGAGGTACTGGTAGTATTTGTGTTTGAGTACAAAAGGAAGGTCGAGTCTTTTCAGCATCAATTATTGTTAATTCAGCTTTGAGCTTTCTGATCTCTGCTTTTTTTTTTATTAAATTATGGACCCCAGATCTGGTTGTTAATCATTCGTCTGAGATCGGTGTCTAGCTCAGAGATACATTCTTGTAGATGAATGTACATCTAATCAAGGCGATTGCTGATTGAATCAACTTTAGTTTTAGTTTGATTGACTTGGCTAGCAACTCGATCAATTTTCTTACCGAGTTGTTGAAGAGTTTGATTCTAAGCATTGGTATTTTTGGTTTGCTAGTTTAAAACAGCTCCATATTGTTTTGGTTCTTCAGGTTGGCTAGAGGCCGTAACTGGGGATTGGACAAAAGGTTTTGAGATAACTCTGGTTTGTGTGTCTGTTTGTTTTTCAAGTGGAGGGAAGGATTCTTTATAAGATTGACTTGAAAACATCAGTCATGATCCAATTGGGTGGACAGGAGGTTTGGGATCTGGTGGAGGTTGTGGAGGAAAAGAGTTACAAGATGTTTTTGGATGAGAAGGTTTTTTCTTTTTCTTTTTCTTTATCACTCACAAATTCTAGTTCATCATCAACATCTGTGTTGTCCAAGCAAGGACAATCCGGATTGCACATATGGGCTTCAGGAACATCCTATAGAAAATGACCAACGATTTTGTCAGGATACACTGGATACCCTTCTAATGAGAAACTGTGAGTGGGAAGTTTCTTTTCTTGACCAGTTTGAACTGCTGTTATCATAGCAGTGTAGGAAAGTTATGAAGTGTCTGAAACATGCTTGGTCTCAGGTGTTTGAAAAGATAGTTTGACTTGACCATTTTGTCATCTTTCAAACATGGCTTCTTTTGTTTGAACTAGTTCAGAGTTTTGTTGAAACTACTCATAGTTGGTTAACCATTTAAGAGGAATAAGTTTGAGCAATTCTTGTTTTTGGATTTGTTTGGGAATTTGGATAATGGTTGGAATTGTGTCCGTTTTGGCAAGGATCATTAAGGCATCAGATGTAGTGTGTGGTGTGGGAAGATCTAGTGCATAATTCTGTAATCGATACACTATTTGGTGTTAAAGAGTTGCTATCTTTGATGTGGGTGTTTGTTCTGCTCCTTGGAGTTGGATTTGGACCTTAAGGGTTGTGGGAAGGTTGGGATCGTCAAGAGAGAGGTTGAAGTTTGGGTAAAAGGTTAACAAGACACTGCCAACATGGAGTGTGGTCAGGATGGTTCCTATAACAGTATGTTGGTACTGTTTGAACCTGGTGTCTAACAGAGTAATCCTAGCCATAATAGGTAAACCTTTTCTACCATGGAGGGTGAGGATCAATCTTACACCACCAAGGTGGAGATGCATATACCCTTTTCGTTTCCAGTTTGCCACGAGATCTAGGGTTATTTCCAAAGTGACGTACTGCTCACTTTGAGAGGCTTGTAAAGCACACTGATCCAGTCTAGAAGAGTGAATATATTCTTTTGGGAGTGGTCTTTTGGTGGAGATCAGGGTTTGGATACTTCTAGTGAAAGAAGTTTTTTTTTTTATATAGATTATAAGGACTCATGATGGGGAATTGGGATTCATTGATTTAGGCAGACTCGGGGATATAGGAATATTCAACAAGGTTTTCAATTTTAGAAGCTATGTGTTTAAAACATGACTTTGGAGGAGATAGAGTAGAAGAAAGAGAAATATGAGAGGAAGATGATGAAGGAGTTGAGATTGAAAATGAAGTTGCTTCCATGTTTGATTAATCTTCTTCTAGAAGATCAAATAATATTACTTAGAATTATAAATGATACCACTTTTGCATTGGGTGTGTGGCTCTAATACCAGTGGAGAAATATTATAACAAAACTTTTTCTCTCTGTTTGCCTAGGTAAGTTTTTCCTCATCATTAACTTTAGGAGAAGTGAACTATTTTTTGAAGGAATATTATTATGAAAAATTTCCTCCTTAACAATGTAAAAATAATGGTAACTATTTCGGAAGAATATTATTACAAAACGTTTCTTGCTTATTAGCTTAGGGCGGCTTTGAAAAGGTTGGAGTGAGGTTCCTAATAGTTTGATGGAAGAACAGAAGGTTCAATCATACTGGTATCTGCACCACTGTCAATAAACCCAATACCAGGAATAGGTTTATGGAATTTGGAAGGAAGAATGGACATCTAGAGGAATATTAATATGAAATTTTTTCTCCTTATTGGCCTAGGGAATTTTTCTGACTTTAACACTTAGGAAAAAGCACGCTACTTTCAGTGAATGTTGTTAGGGAAATTTACCTCCTTGTTGGCCCAGGAAAGTTTTTTTCTCTTTCTTAGCCTAAGAAAAAGTGAATGACTCAGTAGGAATATTATTAGAGAGTGTAACACTGCACTATATTATTTACTTAAAAATGCTTAAAAACACAGTTACTTTTAATATAAATACAAATTTTAAAAGTTGACAACAAACAAAACTTTCTTACAAAAAGTAAGAGTCATACAGAAACTCCTTCGTATAAAAACTTTATTTTACACAAAACTAAGATGTTTACTTTTATTGAAACAAAGTTGACCCTATTATAAAATTCCAAGGTCTATTATGTCCATATGCACTTCGTGTTGGTTAGGACTTGGCACCAGCTTGCCCTACAATGTAAGGACTTAGTGAGCTAATGCCCAGTAAGATAACACTTTGATGCATGTATAAATTATGATGCATATGGATGACTATATTAAGCTCTTAAAATAAACTTAGAAAATACAAAGCAACTTTATTTGGGCCTTAGGTATGTTGCACTACAAGGCTGACACTTTTACTCTTTAAACAATATACCTTTGGGCCTCATTAGTTGATCTTTTGGGTGTTACGTATCGCCGTCTCCAACTGATTTCTTTCAACTTAGCTTTGAGGGCTTGCCCTCCTTAGAACTTTGCCACCTGGTAATATAACCACCTATTTTTCATAAATTCATTTTCAGAAATGTCTTCTTCATAATGTAGTCCATAATATGCATGCATCCAATGCAACTTATAACATTTGAAGTTCCTAGATGCATAAAAAAATCAACACACAACACAATTTAAGAATAAGATTATTTAATACAGGCTGCATAGTCGACCATAGCATAATTAAGTATAAGTATCACATATTAGGCGGCAGAGCTGACCATAGCATCACATATTAGGCCGCGAGGCCGACCATAACATCACACATTAGGCGGTAGGGCCGACCATATAAGGATATAACTAATCACACTAGAATAGCCATCATAATATAAAGGAATTATTAAAACTGAACTAAAGTATGAAAAGAATTTTATCCTTACATTGCAGTTGAAGTGTTACTTACCTCTTGATCTTGACTTCTCTAGACCTTTCTAAGTTACAGATTCCTCTACTCTTGTTATTATGACTTAGGATAGAAGGGAATGAAATTTCTAGGTTGCATTGAAAATGAGAGGTGATGGGAGTATTTATAGAATTTCATAAGGCTAATGGATGGTTAGGATTTTGCCACCACAACTCGTGGTAAATGGTTGACATTAATCTTCATAAAGAACTTACTAAATTCAAGAAGTCTCAACTTTCTCTACATACTTCTTACATCATCACTTATGTCATCGCTTATTTCATCATTTCTTATGTCATTAAATATTATAAACTTTAGGAGCTTGTTAGCTTAAAATAAAATCTATAGTATTTAAGTGAGAAAATTGTACCTCACAAGGAATTTTTCCAATTTCTTGAAGTAGGGAAAAGTGGCATTTTATTGGTTTGGCTTGCTCTTTGACCTTGACTTTTGTTTGCCTCAAGTTTTTCTTAACCTTTTCTTGGATTAACCTTTTCTTTGATTGGTTTGCTCTTGTGGTCTTGGCTTTTTTTTGCCTTGGTTTTCTTGGCTTTTATTATTTCCTCAGCCTTTGTTTGCCTTGTTGGGCATTGGCCTTTTCTTAGCTTTCCTTGAGTGCCTTTAGAGTTTTGGATGATGTTGCCCTAAAGGTCACGGATAAGATAATTGATGTAACTTCTAATTCCAGACGTTCTATGTAACACTCCACTTAAATATTCATTTTAAAGATGTTTAAAACATTGTGCTTTTATAAATACAGATTAAAAAAAAGATTTACACAACAAACAACACTTTATTAAAATGTAAAAGTCATGCAGAAACTTATTAGTATAAAAACTTTATTATTACATAAAACTAAGATGCTTATTTATTATTGAAAAAAAGTTGAGCCCATCATAAAATCTCAAGGTCTATTATGCCCATATGCACTTCATCTTGGCTAGGACTTGGCTCTAGCTTGCCCCACTTATCGTTACCTACAATGTAAGGACTTTATGAGCTAATGCCCAATAAGATAACACTTGGATGCATGTATATGATGCATATGGACTTTAAAGCTTTTAAAAGAAACTTAGAAAATACAAAACAACTTTATTAGGGCCTTAGGTATGTTGCACTACAAGGATGACACTTTTACTCTTTAAACAATATGCCCTTGGGCCTTATTAATTGATCCCCAAAAGATTTCTTTTTACTTAGCTTTGAGGGCTTGCCCTCCTTAGAAACTTTGCCACATGGTAGTACAACCACCTATTTTTCATAAATTCATTTTCTGAAACATCTTCTTCATAATGTAATCCATGATATGCATGTATCCAATGTAACCTATGTCATAACATTTGAAGTTCCTAGATGCATAAAAAAATCAACACACAACACAATTTAAGAATAAGATTATTTAATACAGGCTGCATAGCCGACCATAGCATAATTAAGTATAAGTATCATATCATAACTAAGTATCATAGATTAGGCGGCAGAGCCGACCATAACATAATTAAGTATCATAGCTTAGGCGGCAGAGCCGACCATAACATAACTAAGTATCATAGACAGCAGGACCGACCATAACATAATTAAGTATCATAACTTAGGCGGCAGAGTCGACCATAACGTAACTAATTATCATAGATAATAACTAATCACATCATAATAGCCATCACAACATAAAGGAATGGTTAAAATTGAAGTTAAATATGAAAAGAAATTTTGTCCTTACATTGCAGTTGAAGTGTTACTTACCTAACTTCTCTAGACCTTTCTAATTAAGGATTTCTGTACTCTTGATATTATGACTTAGAATATAAGAGAATGAAATTTATAGGTTGGATTGAAAATGAAAGGGGGTAGGGGGTATTTATAGGATTTCTTAGGGCTAATGGATGGCTACGATTTTGCCACCATAATCTTAATCAATGGTTGAGATTAACCTTCATAAATACCTTACTAAATTCTAGAATTCTTATCTTTCTCTACATCATTACTTATGTTATTGCTTATGTCTCCTTATTAAATATCTAAGTAAAGATGAGATTATCCTTCATAAATATCTTACTAAATTCTAGAATTCTTAATGATCTCTATAAACTTCTTTTACATCATCACTATTATTATTATTATTATTATTATTATTATTATTATTATTTTATACTTAAGTGTGAAAATTGTACCTCACAAGTCCTCCCCCCTTTAAAAAAGTTCGTCCTCGAAATTTACTTACTAAATAACTTAGGATACTTATTCTTCATCTCTTCCTCACATTCCCATGTTGCCTCCTCCACTGAGCTATTTTGCTATGGTACTTTAACTAAAGGGATCTTCTTATTCCTTAACTCCTTTATCTTCCTATCAAGAATTTGAATTGGACATTCTTCATAGGTTAGGTCTCCTTCTAGTTGTAGAGGCTTATAATTTAGCATATGAGAGGAGTCTAGGACGTATTTCTTTAACATGGACACATGAAAGACATTATGTATTCTTGATAACGATGGTAAGAAACATTCCTGACACGATTGAGTATTTCAAATGGCCTAATAAACTTCGGACTTAATTTTCCTTTGTTCCAAAATCTCATCGATCCTTTTATTGGGGCAACTTTTAGAAATACTTTGTCACCAACTTGAAATTCCAAAGGCCTACGACTTTTATCCGAAAAAATTTTCTGTCTACTTTGAGCTACCTGCATTCTTTGACGTATTTTCTCGATTGCTTCAAATGAGGCAGTAATTAAGTCAGGTCCAAGATGCGTTCACTCGCCCATCTCATCCCAATGAATAGGCGATCTACATTTTCTACCATATAGAGCTTCATATGGTGCCATGTCGATTATTGCTTGCTAACTATTGTTGCAAGCAAATTCAACCAATGGTAAATACTTGCTCCATGATCCTTGAAAGTCAATAGCACATCCTCGCAACATAACTTCAAGCGTCTGAATTGTTCTTTGTGACTGGCCATCTATTTGAGGGTGAAATATTGTACTAAATTTTAATTTTGTCCCCACATCGCTGTGAATTTTTTCCAGAATGTCGAAGTAAACCTTGCATCTCAGTCAGAAATAATAGAAATGGGTACACCATGTAGTCTTACTATCTCCTTTACATATATTTCTGCAAGTTGGTCCATGGTGTACGTCATTCGAATAGGCAAGAAGTAAGCAGACTTTGTGAGTCGATTAACAATCACCCAAATAGCTTCATGCATTTTTGCAGTCCATGGAAGACCAATGACAAAGTCCATCGTGATTTCTTCCCACTTCCATTGAGGAACTTGATTAGATTCCAAATGTCCTGCTGGTCTTTAGTGCTCTGCTTTGATTTGTTGACAAGTGATACATTTTGCCACGAACTCAACTATATCATTCTTCATTCCAGGCCACCAATAATGCTTTTTTTAAGTCTTTGTACATCTTTATTGTGCTAGGATGAAGTGAATATGGGGTTGTGTGAGTTTCAAGTAGAATATTTTTCTTTATATCTGCATTATCTTGTACACATCCTATCCTTGAATAAGATGATTCCCCTCTCTCACTTCTTAAATGACGTCTCTTTTGAGTTGGCCTCCACCTTCAAGTTCTTCAAGTAGGAATCGCTTTCCTGTCATTCCTTAATCTTTTCTAATAAGGTTGAGAGAAGCGTCATGTTGGCTAATTTTCCTACTACTAGCTCAATCTCTACCTTGCATATATCATTTTGTAATGGCTTAGGTAGAATCCTTAAAGCTGACAGGCTTTACTTTCTACTTAGTGCATTTGCTACCATATTTGCTTTTCCAAGTTGATAGTTTATTTCGTAGTTATAGACAAGTTATAGCCAACGTCATTGTCATATATTCAGGTCCTTTTGCGTAAAGAAGTATTTGAGACTCTTGTGGTTAGTGTAAATCTTACAATGCGCCCCCCTTAAATAGTGACGCCATATTTTTAATGTGTGTACCACCGCAGCCAACTCCAAAGGCATCGCCATAGATGACAAAATCCTTAGAGCTATTAGGAATGACTAGGATTGGAGTAGTGACCATTCATCGTTTTAGTTTTTCAAAGCTTTTCTCGCATTCTAGCATCCATACAAACTTGGCATTTTTCTTTGTCAACTGGGTCAATGTGATGAAAATAAGGATAAAACTATCACAAGCACATAGGATGAGGCATATTCAAATCCTACTCAAGTTCTCGTCTGACCTGTTACAAGAGCTCAAGCAAGGAAATTTAAAGAAGTGCTTAATGGATTTATTCAAGCAACTTGGGCTCAATCAAATTCGTGGAGGCCCGTTGAAGGAATCGTACATGATAAATGCATGATTCAGGCTCTTGAGTTTCCAAATAATCACTTCCATAAAATAGGGAGTTGGCTTGCACATTATGGTGGGAAATTCCTTTTCAGATACTTTCCCGTTTCTTAAGGAGTCTAGTAGGGAAACAAATCAATTATTTCTATTTTAATCGCCTAGTTTCCATTTAATTGATGTAAGGCATTGAAGCCAATTAGGATTCAGATTTTATTTAGATTCTTTCCCATTAGGGAAGATTCAGATTTTATTTTTGGTTTATGATTTATTTTCAAAAATTCTCGTAACCAACCCTATATAATGTACTTGAATCAAATAAACAGGAGAGAATGTTTTGATGCAATTGGTGAGGGAGTTAATTCTCTTTGGTTCTTTACAAACTCTTTGAACTTATCAAATTTCCGTGGCGTTCAAACTTATAGGGTTTCCTTTTTAAATCAATTTTGCATCCTTTTGGTTTATGCTCTTTAAATCCATAAGTTTTACCTATTCCTTTTCCTAAAAAAAAGAAGAAAAAAAAGAAGATAGAGAGAATCCCCTCTTTAAATCTTTCATTTTTTTTCATTATTTGTGTCTTAGAAGTCTAAAACTGGCTTTACCCCATATCAAAACTCGACTTTATGTACACATTGCCTTCTTACTCTTGAAATTTAAGTCTCCTTAGTGTAATCTTTGTGAAATTGCTGCTGAAATCCTAATATTGTTTTGATTAGTTTGATAAGAACCGAGTGGGAAAAAGGCAAGAGAGTGTGAGTGTATTAGAGGGAAAAAGCCAATTAATTTGAGTGAAACACGAGTGGAATTGAGTGAGTCATTTTCTTGAGTGAAAACACATAAGGGAGTGAGGTGAGGCCCTTTCCACATTATTTCTAACTTTCGTTTGCAGATGTTAGCTATGTCTCACACAACCTAGAATGAAACACAAATGAAGAGGATCAATCCGACACTACTTAGAATTTACAAATTCAAGCATTGATGGGAGAGATGAGGAGGATGATGAGGGATGCATTAGAGCTCATACACGAGCATTTAGATCAAGTGGAAAACACACGTGCAGGGCAGCCACAACCCATTCTCCAAGCATGTAGAAGAGAAAAAGCTCCAGTTAGAGGAGAGATTGATTATTATTATAGGGACGAGTATGATGAACGGGAGGACTCAATGGTTAGCTATAGGAGAGATGGACAAGGTAGGAGAGTTAGGAATAGAGATGATGGATTAAATGGCATAAAGATGAAGATCCCATCTTTTCAAAGAAAATCCGACCCAGAAGCATACCTTGAATGGGAGAAGAAAATGGGATTCATATTTGATTGACTGGTATTCTAAGTACGTGGTGTTGTTATACTAAAACAATGATAACACAGTTATCATTTGGACCAGTAGTCCACATGCTCAGGTTTCTAGCTGATATACCTAGAAAACGAGAATGAAGTGGTTATGAAATACCAGACATTCCGTATCTTACAATGAACTAAGAACCTAAACAACCCAAAAAGACACAGACTCTCCTTGGTCACTTAGTCTAAAGGTAGGGTTCCGTCTATTGTCTCAAAACAAAGAAAAAAGAAAGAGACTGACTAGCTTTCTAATACACATGATCCTTTTTGAAGGCAAGTGCAGAGTATATTTGTAGAAGATAGACATTGAACAAGGGTAAGAGTTCTAAACCTAAAGAATCTTAGGATTAAAGAATAGAAACGAAGGTTTTAGGTATCCATAGGGTGGAATATTGAAACTTGAAATGTTATCAAAAACCTCTTAATTTTTATTCAAATAACTTCTCCTTATATAAAGATAAGAAGGGGAAAAGACAAAAGCTGGATCGAGATCATTCCAGTTGGCATACAAGCACACTTATTTTACAAAAGTAGATAGGGCTCACTAGTACAGTAATGGCCGACAAAAGTGAAGTGAATGATTACATAAGGACAAACAACTTTAAAAAGCTAAAGCATAAAGTACTTTATTTTACATTATTACAAAGTGACAACTCTCATAAAGAGATATGGTTCCATCTTCATATGAGGATTCAGTCTCATTAGGGTCATGATTAAGGTCCTTTTCTTTCTTGAGGATTCTTTACAAATGAGAATATCCTAGAACACATGGCCAAGGGCAATCTCGGGCTTTTGGTTATAGAGGAGTTTGTGGAGGGAAATGTTCTGGTTGGGTTGAAAACGATGGATATTGAGAAGATGATGATCCAAGGAAATCATATGGTGATGGTGTGAAGGTACTGGAGTGAAATCTTCATAAGGGTCTTGAGAATCTTGGAATAAAAAGTCAATGTAATATGGCTTTCTTCTTTTATGATGATTCCACGGTTGGGAGGTTGGGAATGTAAGGATGGTGTAGGGATCACAAACATTTCATGTTTTGGTCCAAGAGATGTGTGGAGGATTTTTGGCTAGTCTGAAGGAATATGGTTGAGTTCCATAAGGAAGTTCTTCAAGGAAGTCTTGATCTAGAAATCTTGTTTGAGAAAGGCAATGTGAGGGACTGTCATCCATTCATAGCTCTGATTTTGGGTATGAACTATTGTCCTTCTTGGTCTGGAAGGTCAAGAAGGTGGTGTGTGTCAGTAATCTGTTGCAGCTTCCTGCGCCACCATGGTAATAGTGAAAACCATTCAAAAAGAGTCCAGGTAAAGGAGGTGGATAACTCTAGATTATTGAGTCTGTTGAGAAGGGGTAAAATAAGAAAAACTATTTTTGTGGCATATAGAATAGTGGAGTACTAATCCTGTGAGGAAAAGATGATCAAGATGAAAACTGGGAAAAAACATAGGTTCTTTACTCATTTGATAGATGTTCATAAAAAACCTAAAGAGGAATTTCCTAGCGAAGTCTTGAATCGAGTGAGGTGATTGGAAATTCATGTTGAGTGGGAAAGACTTCTAGGTGAGAGCTGTTTTAGGGAGTGAACTAGCCATGGCAATGATCGGGAAGGAAATTTGAGAAGTGATACAAAAGAACTGAGAAGGTTTTGATTTTGGAGGTCTGGATAGAAAGCCTGGAATGAGGTTATGATCTCCTTTTATATGCTGGACATGGTAATCATATCTTGAAAACCATTCTTTAAGCTGAAGTAGGGTTTTTTATGGGACAACTTTTTGCTTAAAGTTCAAGATATTGGGAAAAGCTTAATTATCTAGTCTGATCAAGAATCTATGACCAATCAAATGGAATTCAAATTTTTTGATACCATTTTTCAGGGCTAAGATTTCTTTGTAGACTGTGTGATAATGCTTTTGTGTTCTTTTGCATTGCATTCTTCAAGGAGGATGGCCCCCCATGACTCATCACTGGCGTCGGTTTGCAGGGTTCTTTTGTCGTCTGTGATAAGTTTCAGGGGTGGAAGATTTTGGGCAATCTGCTTTAGTTGCTTTATAGCATCTGAGTGGATTTTCTGACCAGGATGGTGGATTGTTTTTTAGAAGGGCAGACAACTTGCTTGTGTGGTGATCGACATGTGGCAGGAAATCACAGATGTAATTGATGATTCCAAGAAATTATTGGACTTACTTTTGGGTAAAGTCACTTTCGGGAAAGTGAAGTAACTCAGGGTCTAGGTTGATAAAGGTAATCTTGGATTTTCATGCCAAGAAAGTCAACAAAGGTAGTTGCAATCGTACTTTTCTTATCAGAGATCATGATCCCATGTTCTTGAATAATCTGAAAAAACTGTTGAAGTAGCTTGTGATGTTCATCATGAGTACCTGAAAAAAGAAGCAAATCGTTAATGTAAACAAGGGTATGGTGGAGGATTGGTTGAAAGATAGAGGTCATGGCCTTTTGAAAAATGGAAAGGGTTGTTTTGAGGCCAAAAGGAAGGATTGTCCATTGGTATTAGGTATTTGGGATACAAAAAGCAGTTTTGTATCTTTCAAAGGGATGAATGCCAAGTTGCCAAAAACCAGACTTCAAGTTGAATTTTGAAAAGATTCGAGCATTTTTGAGGTGGATAAAAAGGGTATGTCTGTTGGGTAGTGGAAATTTTATTAGAGCCACACCCAAAGCCGAGGTGGTATCATTAGTAATTTGATTAATCATTTGATTTCCTAGAAGAGAACTCTCACACCATGGAAACAAACACGTCTTCAGCTTCTACTTCGTCCTCATCTCCTATTTCTCTTTCTTCTACTCTATCTCTTCCTCAATCATGCTCTAAACACATAGCCTCTAAGATAGAAAACCTTGTGGAATATTCTTATATTCCCGAATCTGCTCAAGTCAATGAGTCCCAGTTTCCCCTCATGAGTCCTTACAACCTCTACAAACAACAAAAGTCCTTCACCCGCAGTATTCGAACTCTCATCTCCACTAAAAGACCACTTCCAAAAGAATATGTCCAGTCTTCAAGACTAGACCAGTGTGCTTTACAAGCTTCTCAAAGTGAACAATACGTCACTATGGAGATACCTTCCGACCTCATAGCCAACTGGAAACGAGAAGGCTACACACACCTCCATCTTGGTGGTGTCCGGTTGATTCTCACCCTTCATGGGCGCAAAGGCTTACCTGTCACAGCTAGGATTGCTCTCCTAGACACCAGGTTCAAGGAGTACCAACATGCAGTCATTGGAACCGTTCTGACAACCCTTCATGCTGGTAGTGTCCTCTTAACATTTTACCCAAACTTCAACCTCTCTCTTGAGGATCCCAACCTTCCAACAACACTTAAAGTCCAAATCCAGCTCCAAGGAGCAGAACAAACACCTACCTCCAAGATTGCAACCCTCTATCATCAAATAGTGTATCGATTACAGAATCATGCCCTAGATCTTCCTACCCCACATACAACCTCTGATGCTTTGATGATATTGGCTGATACAGACAAAATCCCAACTATCATCCAAATCCCCAAACAAATTCCAAAACAAGAACTGCTCACACTCATGCCTCTTGAATGGCTAACCAATTATGAGCACTTTCACCAGAATTCTGAACCAGTTCAAGCCACAGAAGCCACTTTTACCAGACGTCCAAATGGCCAAGTTCAACTTACTTTTCAAACTCCTGATGCTCAGCCTACTTCAGACGTTCCACGGCTTTCTTATACTACGATGATCACAGCAGTACAAACTGGTCAAGAAGAGGACCTTCCTATTCATGGCTTTTCATCCGAAGGGTATCCCGTATATCCTGCCAAGCTTAATGGTCATTTCCTATGGGATGTTCCTGAAGCCCATATGTGTAATCCGAATTGTCCTTGCTTGGATGATACGGATACTGATGATATTGAAGAAGAATTGGAAGTTATGCGGAGAAAGAAAAAGAAAAAGAAAAAAGCTTCTTATCCTCCATTATCTTGCACATCCTTTCCTCCACAACCTCCACCAGATCCTAAACCTCCTGTTCAACCAATCAGGTCTTGTCTTATGTTTTCAAGTCACTCTTATGAAAACACCTTTCCACCCCTTGAAAAACAAACAGATCCACAAACCCGTGTTACCTCAAAACCTTTTGTGCAATCTCCAGTTCAAGCCTCTGGGCAACCTGAAGAGCCCAAACAATATGAAGCTGTCTTGAATTGGCAAACCAAAAATGCCAATGCTCAAAATCATTCTCTCCAACAACTCGGTAAGAAAATTGACCGTGTTGCAACTCAAGTCTCCCAAACTGAAACCAAAGTTGATTCCATCACTAGCCGTTTAGATCAAATGTACATCCGTCTCCATGACCGGATTTCTGAGCTAGACACCGATCTCAGATATATGATTAAGAATCATATCTGGGGTCCAGAGTTCAATTCCAAAGAAGCCGAGATCAGAAAACTCAAAGCTGAAATATCCAGAATTGATGCTGAAAAGGTTCGACCATCTCTTTTCACCCGACCTCAACCTACACCAGTATCTCCTCCACTCTTTGATGCATTTGTACCTTTCTATCCACCATCTAGATCTCAACAACCTGCTTATCATCAACCTTTTGGTTTCTCTCATCTTCCAGTACCTCCTCCACTATCTTTAACCAAAAAACCACGATCTCAAGTCAACACCTCTCAACCACGTCCCAAGGCCACAGCCTCTTCATCTACACCTATAATCCCTCCAAGAGAACCACCACAAATCTATCCTGAACCTCCTCAAAAGGATAAAAACCCAATGGACCAGTATCACTATCATACTGTCCAGCCTCACCTTTCAGACTCCTCTGATTCTTCTGAGCCTGAAACACCCAATTCCTCCTCATCTTCCTCATATGACTCATCAAACACCTCCACTGATTCTGAGTCCGAATATGCTGACATCACAGGCATATTAATGGCCACTGAGACTGCAGATCCAAGTGCTTCTACTTCCACTCCTATTGTGGAAGATGACCCTCCAGACCAAGCGTCTCAAACAGAGCCAGTGCCACCACCAGTCCATGAACACTTCACTAAACCATCCTCAGCATCTTGGTTCACCTTTGATGACATTCCCCGTCACAAATGGGCAGCTCGATTTCAAGAATTTGCTGCTTGGATTGATCTTCAAAGTACCAAGCCTTCTGCTCAATCTCAAACCGTCCTTCGTGAATTCATGGCCCGTTCCACGGGTTCTTTACGGGACTGGCTAGAGAGCTTAGGAGAGTTCAGACAACTCCAATTCATTGAAGCTCCGGTTGGTACAGCCCTCAACATCATTCATGAGCAGTTCCTCGGTGAAAAAACTGCCTCCACTGAAGCAGACAGAAAAGAATACCACCAGATGAAATGCTGCTCTCTCAAACGCCATCTGTTGGATGCTCACTACAAAAGAATGAGCATTCTCTTCTACAAGCTCAATGGCTTCATTGCTTCTCTTCCTGTTGAGTTACAGTCTGATCTTCAACGAAAGCTCACAGCCACCATATATGAGCATAGCTGATATCTCTTTGGGAAAGATTTTCCAAATGGCCATCTCATCTCTTGACAAGCTCTGTGAATAGAAAGCATTCTTCAAAGATCTCATGGAAGACAAAAAACTTTTCTCTGATGCTTGTCGCAAACCTCACCTCAAGATAGAATGCAAAGATGAAAAAAAGTGTACCTGCTCACCCAAAAAGAAAAAACACTTTCAGAAACATTTCCACAGAAAATCCTCCCCCAAAAAACCTTTTCGGTATTTCAGAAAGAAAGATCCTTCTCAGTACCGAAAGAAAAAGTCCAACTGTTGTTTCATTTGCAAGAAACGCGGTCACTTTGCCCAAAATTGTCCCAACAAATCGGCCAAAGCTGTTCGTCTTATCCATCATCTTGAAGATTCTTCCCTGTTATCTGAGAATGAGGATGTTGAATCCAATTTTTCAGAACAATCCACACAAGATGACCAAACAGCCTTTCTCATTGCTGAATCGTCTGATTCTGAGGATATTTTAGTCATCTCCACTGTCCAGACTGTTAACCATGTCTCCACCATTCCTCGTCCCTCTCTCAAAATGTCCATCCTTCCATCTAAATTCCATAAACCTATCCCTGTTATTGGGTTCCTTGACACTGGTGCAGACACCAGTATGATTGATCCCTCTGTCCTTCCATCAACCTATTGGGAACCTCACTCCAAACTCTTTCGAGCTGTTAATGGTGAAACCTTTGAAACCACTTTGATTACCAAAAAACCCATTGGTATTCAATTCTTTCCGAATTGCATAATTTGGAAAAAGATTGTAGCCTCCAAACTCCCTGATAAAGATTTGCTCATAGGTTTTGATATACTTCATCTAGTCAAAAATCTATTCCTCACTAGTTCTGGAGTTCGCTACAAGCAAATGTTCATGCCTTATACAGATACTCTACGTCTGTATACACTCTCTGAAACACCATCTCCATATAGCCACATCTCACAAAAGTTCTTAGCCTACTGTCCAGAAAACCATTCTCAATTCCATCATCCTTCACCTCTTTGGAAAAATGAAAACTTCTTCATTCACCTTCCCTTTAAACTCAACGAAGACATTAACCCCACAAAAGCCTCACATCCGGGTATGTCTCCTTCCGACCTCTTGCTTGCTAAGCAAGAATGTTCTCAGTTACTTGAACAAGGTCTTATTGAGTCTACTGATTCAGATTGGGCTTGTCAAGCCTTTTATGTCGAAAAAAGATCTGAATTAGTTCGTGGCAAGAAAAGATTAGTCATTGATTATCAACCACTCAACACCTTTCTTAAAGATGATAAACTTCCCCTTCCAAAAATCCAAACCTTGTTTGTCCATCTCCAAGGGGCTCGAATTTTCTCTAAGTTCGATTTAAAAGCCGGTTTTTGGCAACTTGGTATTTCGCCAAGCGACCGTCACAAAACTGCCTTCTGCATCCTTGATGCCCATTATCAATGGACAGTCATGCCTTTTGGTCTCAAAGTCGCCCCCTCCTTATTTCAAAAAGCCATGACCAAAATCTTCCATCCTATCCTCCATCATGCATTGGTTTACATTGACGATATTTTATTATTTTCCTCTGACCATGAGAGCCATCAGAAGCTCCTTTTGGATTTCTTTAATGTTGTGCAGGCACATGGCATTATGCTTTCCGAAAAGAAAAGCAGCATAGGAAAAGAATCTATTGACTTTCTTGGCATGGTGATCAAAGACGGCCAGTACCAGCCTGGTCCCCACATTGCAGTTGAATTATTAAAGTTTCCGGACACAAATCTCAGCCGTAAGCAGATACAACAATTTCTCGGAATTGTTAACTATGTCCGTGACTTTATCCCAAGAGTTGCGCTTCACACCAGCCAGCTGTCTCGCATGCTCAAGAAACAATGCCCTCCATGGGGCCCAGCTCAGACAGAAGCTGTCAAGCAGCTCAAGGTGATAGCTCAATCACCTCCTCCACTCCGAATTCCAACAAATGGCCAGTGTATCCTCCAGACAGATGCCAGCGATGATTATTGGAGTGCTGTTCTTCTTGAAGACATCAATGGCGTGCGTCACTTCTGTGCACATGCCAGCGGTCAATTCAAAGAATCTGAAAAGAACTACCATGTGATCTACAAGGAAATTATTGCAGTCAAGTATGGGATTAAAAAATTCGAATTCCATCTCATCAGCCACAAGTTCCTCATCAACATGGATAATTCTTCTTTTCCCTGCATCTTTGACTTCAAGAACAAATTGCTACCTGACAAGCAATTACTTAGCCTCAAAACCTGGTTTGCAAAATACGACTTCACTGTTCAACATATCAAAGGAAACCAGAACCTCATTCCAGACTTCCTCACCCGTCCATCTATAAATAAGCCTACACTCATCTCCTCGATTCATACCATTCCAGTCATAGCCATGAATCGCCAACTTCCCTTCAAAGCTCTTAACCAGAGAAATTTTCCCATGAACATCTCTTTTCAGTCAGCCTACCAGTTACAAGATTTTGCAAAGAAGTTTGTCTACAGGTATTTCTTTAATGTTCACTCCAAGACACCTGACCGATTTCCTAATCTTTGCATGGAGCATTTGTTTCTCACAAGCCTCACTCTGTCTTCTCTCACCATCTCCGAAGATGAGCTTTGATACATGTGGTGCCTCACCACTTTGTATGCTACAAAGCTAGTTTTCCCCATCAAACCAGTCCTGACTCACCTTACCACTCCAGAGTTCTCTCCAGACCTCCTATGGACTCTCTTTGAATGGTATTCGCCTCTCACATGGTGGCGCCAACAACTCCAGCATTTGTCTACCTTTCACAACTTAGACAAAATGCCAGAACAAGAAGCCAACATGTGGCATACAGCCTTCATTGTCCACAGGCCTTACTTCCAACATCCAGAAACCAGAGACTATTGGACCCAGGACATGGCACATGAATGGCAAACATACTCTCATCCTTATCAGTTCATCCATAATACCACAGTCACTTCTGCCCTTAAAGCCTATCTTATGGAACTCAACAATGTTCCTCCACCTGCCACAAATATTCACCACACCTCCATTGGACCATCACACACCCTTGAACTCATTCCAAAAACACAAGGTCATACTCCAAGCTCCAGTTCAACAGGTTCCAGTTCACGTCCTCACGGCATCCTTGTTACGGAACAACGTCCTGACTACACCAATGTCCTATTCCAAGACGCACAGGACCCATGGGAAGACTTTCAGTCCATCCTTCCTACTGATACTCCTCATTCTTCATCACGCCACATGTCTACCGTTGATGAAGACAAAGTTCTCCAAGCTGAGAAGTATCTGGACAAGCGACAACGACGTCGACACAAGCGCTGATATGAAAAAGAAACAGGCGACGTGTCCCCAAGGCGTTATCCATCCACGCCATGATTGTCGCTCTCACATCACTTTCCTTGCACATGTGACTCCCGTTTGTCTTTTGTATATGTGTCAAGTCTATATCGGTGTGCTTTATTTTATTTCAAGTCTTTCTAGGCATGCTTTATTTTATTGTCCGAGTCTATGTCGGTGTGCTTTACTTTATGCCAAAAGTCCATGTAAGTATGTCTTACTTTAATGCTTGTCTTTTGTAAGAGTCATGATTGGCTTACTTTATTTTAAGCAAAGGTGTGCTACGTGTCATAATCACTTGAGAGACCATGTTCTCAAGGATTGCCTATATAAAGCACCCTTAGTTTCATTGTAAAAGGGAGGCCAAAGAAGGAGCCAAGAGCTAATTTCGAAATAAAAGCTTAAGTTTCTCTCAAACATGTTTCCTTAAACCTCTCCCTCTCTTCTAGGATTCAAAGAAGTTAGTTAAGTTACAAATGATACGCTCACCTCGTTTTCAAATCTGAGTATGCTCTGCACTTGCCTCGTTTGAGGATCCTGTGCAACAGAAAGGTCCTGCTTTTATCCACACACACAAAACCGATTTTTATCCAACGAAAATGTTTTCTCACAACGTTCACCCTTTTTAAAGGCCATGAGTGCCGTGTTTTCGGGTGGTATCGTGAAAAACCCTTTTTAAGTAAATGAATTTCGGATTTGGTATTTGGTGGATAAGGGTATATCGGCGGGAAACTCTCGACGTAAATTCCCGAGCCGAACCCGAATGGGCGGTAGTCTGGTCTGCACTGAGAGATCACAGTGGGTTATGTGGTACGTGGTTTGTGATCTCTCAGTGCAGACCAGACTACCGCCCATTCGGGTTCGGCTCTGGAATTTACGTCGAGAGTTTCCCGCCGATATACCCTTATCCACCAACTACCAAATCCGAAATTCATTTACTTAAAAAGGGTTTTTCACGATACCACCCGAAAACACGGCACTCATGGCCTTTAAAAAGGGTGAACGTTGTGAGAAAACCTTTTCGTTGGATAAAAATCGGTTTTGTGTGGATAAAAGCAGGACCTTTCTGTTGCACAGGATCCTCAAACGAGGCAAGTGCAGAGCATACTCAGATTTGAAAACGAGGTGAGCGTATCATTTGTAACTTAACTAACTTCTTTGAATCCTAGAAGAGAGGGAGAGGTTTAAGGAAACATGTTTGAGAGAAACTTAAGCTTTTATTTCGAAATTGGCTCTTGGCTCCCTCTTTGGCCCCCCTTTTACAATGAAACTAAGGGTGCTTTATATAGGCAATCCTTGAGAACATGGTCTCTCAAGTGATTATGACACGTAGCACACCTTTGCTTAAAATAAAGTAAGCCAATCATGACTCTTACAAAAGACAAGCATTAAAGTAAGACATACTTACATGGACTTTTGGCATAAAGTAAAGCACACCAACATAGACTCGAACAATAAAATAAAGCATGCCTAGAAAGACTTGAAATAAAATAAAGCACACCGACATAGACTTGACACATATACAAAAGACAAACGGGAGTCACATGTGCAAGGAAAGTGATGTGAGAGCGACAATCATGGCGTGGATGGATAACGCCTTGGGGACACGTCGCCTGTTTCTTTTTCATATCGGCGCTTGTGTCGACGTCGTTGTCGCTTGTCCAGATACTTCTCAGCTTGGAGAACTTTGTCTTCATCAGCGGTAGACATGTGGCGTGATGAAGAATGAGGAGTATCAATAGGGAGGATGGACTGAAAGTCTTCCCATGGGTCTTGTGCGTCTTGGAATAAGACATTGGTGTAGTCAGGACGTTGTTCCGTAACAAGGATGCCGTGAGGACGTGAACTGGAACCTGTTGAACTGGAGCTTGGAGTATGACCTTGTGTTTTTGGAATGAGTTCAAGGGTGTGTGATGGTCCAATGGAGGTGTGGTGAATATTTGTGGCAGGTGGAGGAACATTGTTGAGTTCCATAAGATAGGCTTTAAGGGCAGAAGTGACTGTGGTATTATGGATGAACTGATAAGGATGAGAGTATGTTTGCCATTCATATGCCATGTCCTGGGTCCAATAGTCTCTAGTTTCTGGATGTTGGAAGTAAGGCTTGTGGACAATGAAGGCTGTATGCCACATGTTGGCTTCTTGTTCTGGCATTTTGTCTAAGTTGTGAAAGGTAGACAAATGCTGGAGTTGTTGGCGCCACCATGTGAGAGGCGAATACCATTCAAAGAGAGTCCATAGGAGGTCTGGAGAGAACTCTGGAGTGGTAAGGTGAGTCAGGACTGGTTTGATGGGGAAAACTAGCTTTGTAGCATACAAAGTGGTGAGGCACCACATGTACCAAAGCTCATCTTCGGAGATGGTGAGAGAAGACAGAGTGAGGCCTGTGAGAAACAAATACTCCATACAAAGATTAGGAAATCGGTCAGGTGTCTTGGAGTGAACATTAAAGAAATACCTGTAGACAAACTTCTTTGCAAAATCTTGTAACTGGTAGGCTGACTGGAAAGAGATGTTCATGGGAAAATTTCTCTGGTTAAGAGCTTTGAAGGGAAGTTGGCGATTCATGGCTATGACTGGAATGGTATGAATCGAGGAGATGAGTGTAGGCTTATTTATAGATGGACGGGTGAGGAAGTCTGGAATGAGGTTCTGGTTTCCTTTGATATGTTGAACAGTGAAGTCGTATTTTGCAAACCAGGTTTTGAGGCTAAGTAATTGCTTGTCAGGTAGCAATTTGTTCTTGAAGTCAAAGATGCGGGGAAAAGAAGAATTATCCATGTTGATGAGGAACTTGTGGCTGATGAGATGGAATTCGAATTTTTTAATCCCATACTTGACTGCAATAATTTCCTTGTAGATCACATGGTAGTTCTTTTCAGATTCTTTGAATTGACCGCTAGCATGTGCACAGAAGTGATGCACGCCATTGATGTCTTCAAGAAGAACAGCACTCCAATAATCATCGCTGGCATCTATCTGGAGGATACGCTGGCCATTTGTTGGAATTCGGAGTGGAGGAGGTGATTGAGCTATCACCTTGAGCTGCTTGACAGCTTCTGTCTGAGCTGGGCCCCATTGAGGGCATTGTTTCTTGAGCATGCGAGACAGCTGGCTGGTGTGAAGCGCAACTCTTGGGATAAAGTCACGGACATAGTTAACAATTCCGAGAAATTGTTGTATCTGCTTGCGGCTGAGATTTGTGTCCGAAAACTTTAATAATTCAACTGCAATGTGGGGACCAGGCTGGTACTGGCCGTCTTTGATCACCATGCCAAGAAAGTCAATAGATTCTTTTCCTATGCTGCTTTTCTTTTCGGAAAGCATAATGCCATGTGCCTGCACAACATTAAAGAAATCCAAAAGGAGCTTCTGGTGGCTCTCATGGTCAGAGGAAAATAATAAAATATCGTCAATGTAAACCAATGCATGATGGAGAATAGGATTGAAGATTTTGGTCATGGCTTTCTGGAATAAGGAGGGGCCGACTTTGAGACCAAAAGGCATGACTGTCCATTGATAATGGGCATCAGGGACGCAGAAGGCAGTTTTGTGACGGTCCCCTGGCGAAATACCAAGTTGCCAAAAACCGGCTTTTAAATCGAACTTAGAGAAAATTCGAGCCCCTTGGAGATGGACAAACAAGGTTTGGATTTTTGGAAGGGGAAACTTATCATCTCTAAGGAAGGTATTGAGAGGCTGATAATCAATGACTAATCTCTTTTTGCCACGAACTAATTCAGATCTTTTTTCGACATAAAAGGCTTGACAAGCCCAATCTGAATCAGTAGACTCAATAAGACCTTGTTCCAGTAACTGAGAACATTCTTGCTTAGCAAGCAAGAGGTCTGAAGGAGACATACCCGGATGTGAGGCTTTTGTGGGGTTAATGTCTTCGTTGAGTTTGAAAGGAAGGTGAATGAAGAAGTTTTCATTTTTCCAAAGGGGTGAAGGATGATGGAATTGGGAATGGTTGTCTGGACAGTAGGCTAAGAACTTTTGTGAGATGTGGCTGTATGGAGATGGTGTTTCAGAGAGTGTATACAGACGTAGAGTATTTGTATAAGGCATGAACATTTGCTTGTAGCGAACTCCAGAACTAGTGAGGAATAGGTTTTTGACTAGATGAAGTATATCAAAACCTATGAGCAAATCTTTATCAGGGAGTTTGGAGGCTACAATCTTTTTCCAAATTATGCAATTCAGAAAGAATTGAATACCAATGGGTTTTTTGGTAATCAAAGTGGTTTCAAAGGTTTCACCATTAACAGCTCGAAAGAGTTTGGAGTGAGGTTCCCAATAGGTTGATGGAAGGACAGAGGGATCAATCATACTGGTGTCTGCACCAGTGTCAAGGAACCCAGGGATAGGTTTATGGAATTTAGATGGAAGGATGGACATTTTGAGAGAGGGACGAGGAATGGTGGAAACATGGTTAACAGTCTGGACAGTGGAGATGACTGAAATATCTTCAGAATCAGATGATTCGGCAATGAGAAAGGCTGTTTGGTCATCTTGTGTGGATTGTTCTGAGAAATTAGATTCAACATCCTCATTTTCAGATAACAGGGAAGAATCTTCAAGATGATGGATAAGGTGAACAGCTTTGGCTGATTTGTTGGGACAATTTCGGGCAAAGTGACCGCGTTTCTTGCAAATGAAACAACAGTTGGACTTTTTCTTTCGGTACTGAGAAGGATCTTTCTTTATGAAATACCGAAAAGGTTTTTTGGAGGAGGATTTTCTGTGGAAGTGTTTCTGAAAGTGTTTTTTCTTTTTGGGTGAGCAGGTACACTTTTTTTCATCTTTGCATTCTATCTTGAGGTGAGGTTTGCGACAAGCATCAGAGAAAGGTTTTTTGTCTTCCATGAGATCTTTGAAGAATGCTTTCTGTTCACAGAGCTTGTCAAGAGATGAGATGGCCATTTGGAAAATCTTTCCCAAAGAGATATCAGCTATGCTCATATTGGTGGCTGTGAGCTTTCGTTGAAGATCAGGCTGTAACTCAACAGGAAGAGAAGCAATGAAGACATGTTTCAAAGATGGCTCGTTGAAGCCATTGAGCTTGTAGAAGAGAATGCTCATTCTTTTGTAGTGAGCATCCAACAGATGGCGTTTGAGAGAGCAGCATTTCATCTGGTGGTATTCTTTTCTGTCTGCTTCAGTGGAGGCAGTTTTTTCACCGAGGAACTGCTCATGAATGATGTTGAGGGCTGTACCAACCGGAGCTTCAATGAATTGGAGTTGTCTGAACTCTCCTAAGCTCTCTAGCCAGTCCCGTAAAGAACCCGTGGAACGGGCCATGAATTCACGAAGGACGGTTTGAGATTGAGCAGAAGGCTTGGTACTTTGAAGATCAATCCAAGCAGCAAATTCTTGAAATCGAGCTGCCCATTTGTGACAGGGAATGTCATCAAAGGTGAACCAAGATGCTGAGGATGGTTTAGTGGAGTGTTCATGGACTGGTGGTGGCACTGGCTCTGTTTGAGACGCTTGGTCTGGAGGGTCATCTTCCACAATAGGAGTGGAAGTAGAAGCACTTGGATCTGCAGTCTCAGTGGCCATTAATATGCCTGTGATGTCAGCATATTCGGACTCAGAATCAGTGGAGGTGTTTGATGAGTCATATGAGGAAGATGAGGAGGAATTGGGTGTTTCAGGCTCAGAAGAATCAGAGGAGTCTGAAAGGTGAGGCTGGACAGTATGATAGTGATACTAGTCCATTGGGTTTTTATCCTTTTGAGGAGGTTCAGGATAGATTTGTGGTGGTTCTCTTGGAGGGATTATAGGTGTAGATGAAAAGGTTGTGGCCTTGGGACGTGGTTGAGAGGTGTTGACTTGAGATCGTGGTTTTTTGGTTAAAGATGGTGGAGGAGGTACTGGAAGATGAGAGAAACCAAAAGGTTGATGATAAGCAGGTTGTTGAGATCTAGATGGTGGATAGAAAGGTACAAATGCATCAAAGAGTGGAGGAGATACTGGTGTAGGTTGAGGTCGGGTGAAAAGAGATGGTCGAACCTTTTCAGCATCAATTCTGGATACTTCAGCTTTGAGCTTTCTGATCTCGGCTTCTTTGGAATTGAACTCTGGACCCCAGATATGATTCTTAATCATATATCTGAGATCGGTGTCTAGCTCAGAAATCCGGTCATGGAGACGGATGTACATTTGATCTAAACGGCTAGTGATGGAATCAACTTTGGTTTCAGTCTGGGAGACTTGAGTTGCAACACGGTCAATTTTCCTACCGAGTTGTTGGAGAGAATGATTTTGAGCATTGGCATTTTTGGTTTGCCAATTCAAGACAGCTTCATATTGTTTGGGCTCTTCAGGTTGCCCAGAGGCTTGAACTGGAGATTGCACAAAAGGTTTTGAGGTAACACGGGTTTGTGGATCTGTTTGTTTTTCAAGGGGTAGAAAGGTGTTTTCATAAGAGTGACTTGAAAACATAAGACAAGACCTGATTGGTTGAACAGGAGGTTTAGGATCCGGTGGAGGTTGTGGAGGAATGGATGTGCAAGATAATGGAGGATAAGAAGCTTTTTTCTTTTTCTTTTTCTTTCTCCGCATAACTTCCAATTCTTCTTCAATATCATCAGTATCCGTATCATCCAAGCAAGGACAATCCAGATTACACATATGGGCTTCAGGAACATCCCATAGGAAATGACCATTAAGCTTGGCAGGATATACGGGATACCCTTCGGATGAAAAGCCATGAATAGGAAGGTCTTCTTCTTGACCAGTTTGTACTGCTGTGATCATCGCAGTATAAGAAAGCCGTGGAACGTCTGAAGTAGGCTGAGCATCAGGAGTTTGAAAAGTAAGTTGAACTTGGCCATTTGGACGTCTGGTAAAAGTGGCTTCTGTGGCTTGAACTGGTTCAGAATTCTGGTGAAAGTGCTCATAATTGGTTAGCCATTCAAGAGGCATGAGTGTGAGCAGTTCTTGTTTTGGAATTTTGTCTGTATCAGCCAATATCATCAAAGCATCAGAGGTTGTATGTGGGGTAGAAAGATCTAGGGCATGATTCTGTAATCGATACACTATTTGATGATGGAGGGTTGCAATCTTGGAGGTAGGTGTTTGTTCTGCTCCTTGGAGCTGGATTTGGACTTTAAGTGTTGTTGGAAGGTTGGGATCCTCAAGAGAGAGGTTGAAGTTTGGGTAAAAGGTTAAGAGGACACTACCAGCATGAAGGGTTGTCAGAACGGTTCCAATGACTGCATGTTGGTACTCCTTGAACCTGGTGTCTAGGAGAGCAATCCTAGCTGTGACAGGTAAGCCTTTGCGCCCATGAAGGGTGAGAATCAACCGGACACCACCAAGATGGAGGTGTGTGTAGCCTTCTCGTTTCCAGTTGGCTATGAGGTCGGAAGGTATCTCCATAGTGACGTATTGTTCACTTTGAGAAGCTTGTAAAGCACACTGGTCTAGTCTTGAAGACTGGACATATTCTTTTGGAAGTGGTCTTTTAGTGGAGATGAGAGTTCGAATACTGCGGGTGAAGGACTTTTGTTGTTTGTAGAGGTTGTAAGGACTCATGAGGGGAAACTGGGACTCATTGACTTGAGCAGATTCGGGAATATAAGAATATTCCACAAGGTTTTCTATCTTAGAGGCTATGTGTTTAGAGCATGATTGAGGAAGAGATAGAGTAGAAGAAAGAGAAATAGGAGATGAGGACGAAGTAGAAGCTGAAGACGTGTTTGTTTCCATGGTGAGAGAGTTCTCTTCTAGGAGATCAAATGATTAATCAAATTACTAATGATACCACCTCGGCTTTTGGGTGTGGCTCTGAGGTGGCCATGGCACAAAACACTGATTGTGAAACTGTTGGGTAAAACTTATTGAGTGGCTGATACTCTATGACCAATCATTTTTTGCCACGAAGAATTTCATAGTTTTTTTCAACATAAAAGGCTTGACAAACCCATTGAGAATTTGTGGCCTTAATGAGGCCTTGTTTTAGCAATTGGGCATTCTTGTTGGGCCAAAATAAGGTCTTGTGGGGTCATTCCTATATGGGTAACTTTGGTTGGGTTGCTGTCTTCATATAGTTTGAAAGGTATGGATATGAAGAACTTTGGGTTTTTCCACGACGGGTTTGGATGGGTAAAAAGGCTATGGTTTTCAGGGTAAAATTTGAGAATTTGATCTGTAATGGCCTGGTATGAGGGTGGTGAATTGGCTAAAGAATAAATCTTTAGAGTGCTGGTGAAGGGTTTAATCATGGATTTGTAACAGAGACCAGAGGAAGTAATCTGGACAATTTTTGCTTGATGTAAGATATCAAAACCTAGAAGGAGATCTTTGCTTGGCCAAGATAGACCAATAGTTTTATCCAAACAACACAATTAGGAAATAATTGGATTCTGATTGGATGTTTAGTAACTAATTTAGTTGTAAAGATCTTTTCATCTGCTGCTTTGAAGTGTTCCTCTTGAGTTTTCCAATACTCAGTAGGAAGAATGGCAGAATCAAGCATGCTTCGCTGAGCACTAGTGTCGAGAAACCCAATGGCTGTGATAGGTTTATGATATTTAGAAGGGATAATTTGGATTTTGACAGAAGGTATGGTATGGTACGATCATGAATGAGAATGGAGGAAGTTTGGACTGTGTACATGGGTTCAAAATCAAAATTGTTAGAATCACTGGAATCTGCTGGTAAGGAAAAAATTGTATCATCATTTGGCTCTTCTTGTTCAGAAAACAAGTGTTCAACTTGGTCTGTGGTTAGGGAAAATTCTATAGTGGATTCCAAGTGTTGAATAAGTTTTATTGCCTTGTGAGGTTTGACAGGACAGTCTTTGGTAAAATGACCTTTCTTTTTGTAAATGAAACACCTGCTTTTCTTTCTGTCAGGAAACTATTTGGAATGGGATTTACTTTTTATGAAAAAGTAAAACTGTTTAGTACGTCGTTTCCTGGATGGAAATGGGAATCTGGATTTCTTGAACTGAGACTTTTTCTTAGGTGAGCAGTCACACTTCTTTGGATCTTTGCATTTGATAGTCAAATAAGGCTTTTTACAAGAAGATCTGAAAGGTTCTTTGTCTTTGATGAGTTCCTGGAAGAACTTCTTTTGTTCACACAATTTGTCAAGACATCCTAGAGTAATTTGGAATAATTTTCCCAATGATAATGTGTCAATGTTGAGCCTCTGAGCAGCTAATTGACGCTGAATTTCTGGTTTCCTAACAGAAAGAAAAGTAAGTGTTTCATTTGTAAAAAGAAAGGTCATTTTTCCAAAGATTGTCCTGTTTGCCTTATTCAACACCTGGAATCCACTATAGAATTTTCCCCAACCATAGACCAAGTTGAACACTTGTTTTCTAAACAAGAAGAGCCAAATGATGATATAGTTTTTCCATTGGTAATGGGCATTTGGGATACAAAAAGCAGTTTTGTATCTTTTAAAGGGATGAATGCCAAGTCCGGCATGGAGGGTGGTTAGGACTGTGCCAATGATGGCATGCTGATATTACTTAAACCTAGTGTCAAGTAAAGCAATTCTGGCTGTGATAGGTAAGCCTTTTCTCCCATAAAGAGTGAGAATAAGACGAACAACTCCAATGTGAAGTTGTGTATAGCCTTCACGTTTCCATGTAGAGATCAATTCTAAGGGGATCTCAAGAGTAACATATTGTTCAGCTGTGGTAGCTTATAAAGCACACTAATCGAGTCGGGATAACTGGATATGTTCCTTCAGATGGGGTGGTTTAGTGGAAATCAGGGTTTTGATACTTCAGGTAAAGGATGATTTTTCATGCAAGTGATAGGGATTGATGAGAGGTAAAAAGGATTAATTGATTTGAATAGATTTAAGAACATAGGAGTATTCAACAAGATTTTCTATTACTTGGTGGGATCAGCTTGTTATAAGTGGAGGCAAAATATGGAGTGTCCAGTTGAGACATGGGATGAAATGAAATCATTAATGAGAAGGCGTTTTGTACCTAACCACTATTACAATGCCTTACACCGGGTAGCCTAAACGTGGAGGATTATTATAAAGAAATGGAGATTGCCATGATTAGAGCAAATGTGGAGGAGAATAGAGAAGCTACCATGGCATGATTCTTAAATGGTCTTAATTGAGAAATTGCAGATAAGGTTGAGTTGCAACATTATGTGGAGATTGAGGAGATGGTCTATAAAGCCATCAAGAATGAGCAGTAACTCAAGAGGAGGGGTAATAGTCGTGCAACCCCAAGCTCGAGTTCCACTAATTGGAAGTCAAGCTATGTGAAACAAGACTAGAGGCCACAAGCATCTACTACACCTAAGCTAGGATTCAAGCCAAGGTATCGTGACATTAAGTGTTTTAAATGTCAAGGCAGAGGGCATATCGCCAGTGAATGCGTGAATAAAAGAGTTATGGTGTTGTGGGACAATGGTGAGATTGTAACTGAAGATGAAACGGAAGAAAATGAGATGCCACCATTAGAGAATGTCGAAGATAAAGAGAATATAGCTCTTGGGGAATTGACTTTAGTATCGATGAAAGCTTTGAGTGTGCAAGTAAAGGATGACGAAGCATGCAATAGGAAACATTTTCCACACTAGGTGCTATGTTCAAGACAAAGTATATAGTATGATTATAGATGGAGGAATTTGTACTAATGTTGCTAGTATTATCATGGTAGAAAAGTTAGGGCTTCCATATAAACTAGTACTAATGTTCTGACACTTACATATAAACTACAATGGTTAAATGACAGTGATGAGGTGAAAGTGAACAAGCAAGTACTAGTGACTTTTCGGATTGACAAGTATGAAGATAAGGTGCTTTGTGATGTTGTATTTAATCAACGCAACATCACTCTTGTTCCATTGACACCAAATCAGGTTTATGAAGAACAAGTGAGCCTACGAGAGAAAGTGAGCAAAAGAAAAAGAGAGTGAAATTCAAAAAAGAGGCCGAGGAAAATGTGAGAGAAAAACCAAAGAAAAATACGGCCATTGAGCAAAAATAATACGGAAAAAAAAGAATTTCTACGTGAGAGTGAGTGAGATAAAAAAAATGTTGTTTTTACATCAACCGATGATTGTACTTTTGTACGAAGAGACAATTTTGAACACTAATGAATTTGACCCTACTTTGCCTAGTTCTATTACTTCTCTTTTGCAAGAGTATCAGACTGTCTTTCCTGAGGAAGCACCACATGGTTTACCTCCAATCTGAAGGATTGAGCATTAGATTGATTTTGTACCTAGTGTTGTCATTCCAAATAGACCAGCCTATAAGAGCAATCTAGAGGAGACCAAGGAACTTCAAAGGCAGGTTAATGAATTGATGGAAAAAGGGTATGTGAACGAAAGCATGAGTCCATGTGCAGTTCCCATTTTTTTAGTTACTAAGAAGGATAGGACGTGGAGGATGTGTGTTGACTGTCGAGCCATCAACAACATAACGGTAAAATATTGACATCCCATTCCTAGGCTAGATGACATGCTTGATGAATTCCATGGGTCCTGTGTAAAGTGGATATCATCATATTAGAATGAAAGAATGAGATGAATGGAAAACTGCTTTTAAAACAAAATATGGTTTGTATGAATGGTTAGTCATGCCTTTTGTTCTAACTAATGCCATGCGCACTTTTATGAGACTTATGAATCATGTCTTGTGAGCTTTTATTGGCAGGTTTGTTGTTGTTTATTTTGATGATATCCTCATTTATAGCAAAAACATAAATGATCATGTAGTACATTTGAAATTTGTTTTAGATGTACTTAGAAAAGAAAAGTTGTTTGCTAATATGAAGAAGTGTACTTTTTGCACCGACAAATTTGTGCTTCTAGGATTTGTTGTGAGTGCACAGGGTATACAAGTTGATGAGGAAAAGGTATGTGCAATTAAAGAATGGCTGAGTCCCACAAGTGCAAGTAATGTGAGAAGCTTTCATGGGCTTGCTAGTTTCTATCAACGATTTGTGAAAGACTTTAGCACATTAGTCGTACCGCTTACTAAAGTAATAAAGAAAGATATTGGATTGAAGTGGGGAGAAGCGCAAGAGAAGGCATTTCAAATAATCAAGCACAAGCTGACCAATGCTCATTTATTGTCTTTGCCTAACTTTAATAAAACATTTGAAATTGAATGTGATACCTCAGGTATTGCTATTGGCATAGTCTTAATACAGGAGGGATGACCAATTGCTTACTTTAGTGGAAAGTTGAGTAGGGCAGCCTTAAACCGCCCTACTTACGATAAGGAGTTGTATGTGTTGGTTCGACCATTAGAAACGTGGAAGCACTACCTATGGCCTAAGGAGTATGTGATTCACACAAATCATGAGTCCTTGAAACACTTTAAAGGCCAACACAAGCTGAACAAAAGACATGCTCGATGGGTAGAATTCATTGAGACATTTCCATATGTTATTCGTTACAAGCAAGGAAAGGAAAACATTGTTGCAGATGCGCTTTCCCGCAGATATGTCTTAATCTCAATACTTAATGCTAAACTACTTGGTTTAGAACATATTAAGGAATTGTATGTTGATGACCATGATTTTAGTGTTGAATACCAAGCTTGTGAAAAGACTGCAGTCGGTAAATACTTTAAGCATGATGGCTACTTATTTAGAGAAAATAAACTATGTGCACTTAACTATTCTTTGCACGATTTATTAGTGAGAGAATCCCATGGAGGAGGGTTAATGGGGCATTTTGGAGTTGTAAAGACTCTAGCAGTTTTACAGGAACACTTCTACTGGCCACATATGAAACGAGATGTTGAAAGACTTTGTGATAAATGTGTCACTTGTAGGCAAGCCAAATCGAAAGTGCAACCTTATGGCTTATACACCCCTTTTGCCAATACTTAGTGCACCTTGGACTAATGTGGTAAATGGATTTTGTGCTAGGTTTACCTAGGTCTTGACAAGGGAAAGAATCAATTTTTTTGGTTGTAGATAGATCTTCAAAGATAGCACATTTCATTCCATGCCACAAAATGGATGATGCTTCTAATGTTGCTGACCAATTCTGAAGAGAGATTGTAAGGTTACATGGTATGCTCAGGACAATTGTTTCTAATAGGGATGCTAAGTTTTTAAGTTACTTTTGGAAAACTTTATGGGCTAAGTTAGGAACTAAGTTGTTGTTTTCAACTACTTATCGCCCTCAAACTGATGGTCAAACAGAAGTTGTGAATAGAACTTTATCTACTCTATTGCGAGCTGTCATTAAAAAGAACATCAAAACTTGGGAAGATTGTTTACCACATGTTGAGTGACCATCAGTTGTGAATAGAACTTTATCTACTTTATTGCGAGCTATCATTGAAAAGAACAACAAAACTTGGGAAGATTGTTTACCACATGTTGAGTTTGCTTATAATCGTTCCATTCATTCTGCTACTAAGTATTCACTGTTTGAAATTATTTATGGCTTTAATCCTTTAATCCCATTGGATTTAACTCCATTACCTGTTTTTGAGCTTGTTAACTTAGATGGCAAGAAAAAGACTGAAATTGTTAAATAGATACATGAGAAGGCGAAGTTCAACATTGAGCGAAGAACTAAGCAATATGCTACTCAAGCTACAAAAGGGTGACATAAGCTAGTCTTTGAACCTAGCGATTGGGTGTGGTAACACATAAACAAGGAACAATTTCCAGAACAAAAGGATATTTAAGTTATTACCTCGAGGGGATGGCCCATTCCAAGTTTTGGCACGGATCAATGACAATGCATACAAACTGGATTTGCCAGGTGAGTATAATGTAAGTGCTACTTTTGACTACTTTTGACTACTTTTAATGTTTCTAATTTGAGTCCTTTTGATGTATGTGTTGATTTGAGGATAAATCCTCTTTAAGAGGAGGGGAATAATGAGAATAAGGGTAAAACTATCACAAGCATATGGGATGAGGCATATTCAGATCCTACTCAAGTTCCCATCGTACCTTTACAAGAGCTCGAGCAAAGAAATTTAAAGAAACGCTTAATGGATTAATTCAAGCAATTTGGGCTTAATCAAATTCGTGGAGGCCTGTTGAATGAATCACACAAGATAAATGCATAATTTAGGCTCTTGAAGTTTCCAAATAATTACTTCCATGAAATAGGGAGTTGGCTTGCACTTTATGGCAGGAAAATATATTATTTTCCTTTTTCAGATAATTTCCCATTTCTTGATGTGAGGTAAATATATTAGGGAAACAAATCAATTATTTCCATTTTAATCGCCTATTTTCAATTTAATTGATGTGAGGCATTGAAGTCAATTAGGATCCTGATTTGATTTAGATTCTTTCTTATTTACCTAGATTAGGACTCTAATGTGATTTAGATTCTTTCCTATTTACTCATATTGGGATTCTAATTTGATTTAGATTCTTTCCTATTAGGGAAGATTCAAATTCATATTTGATTTTTAGGTTAAGATTTATTTTCAAAAATTCTTGTAACCAATCCTATATAATGTACTCGAATCCAATAAACAAGAGAGAATGATTTTGATGCAATTGGTAAGGGAGTTAATTCTCTTTGGTTCTTTATAAACTTTTTGAACTTATCGGATTTCTGTAGCGTTCAAACTTTTGACTTATCAATCAGACCATCCATAGTTGATTGTGGCATCTTCCATTCAATTCCAGGTTTAGATTCGATCTTGCAAACTAAATTGGTTTGGGTCGCATCAGTTTTTGACAGGGTTCGTATAAGATGGCATCACGATCTTCAAGAAACCTTCCACAAATCTTCAATAGTATCCAGCCAAACCTAAGAAGCTTCTGACTTCCTTAGTATTAGTTGGTCTAGACCATTCTCTTACAGCTTCTACCTTCGAGGGGTCTGCTAAAATTCCATCCTTAGACAGAATGTGTCCTCGGAATATAACTTTCTCAAGCCAAAATTCACATTTCCTGAGTTTTGCATAAAGTATCTTCTCCTTCAAGGTTTGAAGAGTGATCCTTAGGTGCTGAGCATGCTCTTCCTTTGATTGTGAGTAAATCAAAATATCGTTGATGAACACAACTTTGAATTTGTCTATGTAGTCTTTAAATACCCTGTTCATGAGGTCCATGAATGCTGCTAGGGCATTAGTTAGACCAAATGGCATGATGAAAAATTCATAGTGCCCATAACGTGTTCTGAATGCTGAATGCTGATGCTCCTTGCAGCAGATCAAGCAAATCATCAATGCATGGAAGTCAGAATTTGTTCTTAATAGTCACCTTTTTTAGCTCTCGATAGTCAATGCACATTTGCATTAATTCATCATTCTTTTTCATGAACAATACCAGTGCTCCCCATAGTGAATAGCTTAGGCGTATTTAGGCTTTGTCTAGTAACTCGCCTACATCCACGCCTCCAAGCTTTCCGGGCTTAAGGATTTCACTAAGCAAGCCTCCAAGCCTTCAATTGCTTACACTTGACTTCCAAGGTGTCAATCCGAAACCTCTTAACCCAAGTGTATCCGAACACTTACAATCACTCAAAATGAAAGATTACAAACTATTTTTCTCTCACACAATATTTAAGATTACAAATTAATGCTCAAAGTGTGAATAGATGAAGTAAGAATATGTTTAAAGCTCTATGAAGATTGTAAACTCGAGTGTAAGCTCAATGGTTGTGTTGTGATCAGTCTTCTTTGAATTTGAATGAGCTTATTTATATTTGGAGCTGAAAAACTAGCCGTTACTGACTGTCGGCTTGAAAATGGTTCACCGTTAGCCGTTAACGGTTAACCGTTTGCACTGGTCAAAGTTACCATTGGGCTAAATTTCAAATAAACGGTTTGCCGTTTAGGGTTACCCTTTCACCGTTAACTTCCAGAGACCTGCAAGATGAACACCCGTTATCCGTTTATAGTAAACAGTTAAGGATTTGCATGAAGTGACTCTCTAGATGTTTTCGATTAACCGTTTGTAATAAACGGTTTGCTGTTAGTTTCCAGTAACCTGCAAAATGAACATCAGTTACCCGTTTTAAGTAAACGGTTAAGGACTTGTGTGAAGTCACTTCTCTGGACATTATCGGTTAACCGTTTGTACCAACAAACTGAGGTGTATCTCGACAAGAGACAAAGGCATCAGCACAAGCGACAATATAAGAATGAGTAATTTTTCATTCACCTTCATTTTAAGCTCAACGAAGACATCAACCCCACAAAAGCCTCACACCCGGGTATGTCTCCTTCAAACCTCTTGCTTGCTAAGCAAGAATGTTCTCAGTTACTTCACACTCTTCTTTACAACACATGTCTGAAGCTGATGAAGGCAAGTACCAACAAGCTGAGGTGTATCTTGACAAGAGACAAAGGCGTCGGCACAAGCGATAATATGAGAAAGCCACAGGAGACGTGTCACCATCGTGTTATCCATCCACGCCATAATGCCGCTTTGTCGCTCTCACACCACTTTCAATGCAACCCATGTGAACTCTCGTTTGTCTTTTGTTAAAGTGCTTGTACGTGTGTCCAAGTCTATATGCGTGTGCTTTACTTTTATTAAGGTCTTTGTAAGTATGCTTTACTTTTCCCAAAGTCCTTGTCGGTACGCTTTACTTTTGTTAAAGTCTATGTAAGTGTGTTTTACTTTGATGCTTGCCTTTTGTAAAAGTCATAATTGGCTTGTTTTCCTTTATGAAAAGGTGTGCTACGTGTCATGATCATTTGAGAGGACATGTTCTCAATGATCCCCCATATAAAGCACCCTTGGTCTCAGTTGTAGAGGAGCCAGGAGCCAATTTCGGAAAATAAAAGCTTAAGTTTCACAATTATGTTTCCCTAAACCTCTCTCTCTTCTAGAATTCAAAGAAACTATTTGAGTTACAAATGATACGCTCACCTCCATTTCTAATCTGAGTATGCTCTGCACTTGCCTCGCTTGAGGATCTTATGCATCAGAAAGGTCTTGTTTTACCCTCCAAAACCGATTTTTATTCAACAAAACTATTTTCTCACAACGTTCACCCTTTTTAAAGGCCATGAGTGCCATGTTTTCAGGTGGTATCGTGAAAAACTCTTTTAACTAAATGAATTTCGGATTTGGTATTTAGTGGATAAGTGTATATCGGCTGGAAACCAATGGATGCGGCCTAAATATTCAGCAGTTCTAAGTCTGAAACGCGGCCAAAGGACTATCTTGCATCGTCATTCCTAGGTAGAACAACGCCACGTACAACATAACCCACTGGTATCAGAGCCACACCCAACGCCGAGGTGGTATCATTAGTAATTTGAATAATCTTATTTGATCTCTTAAAAGAGAATTCTCTCACCATGGAAACAAACACATCTTCAGCTTCTACATCATCTTCCTCTCCTCTTTCTCTTTCTTCTATCCTCTCTCTTCCTCAGTCATGCTCTAAACACATAGCCTCCAAAATCGAAAATCTTGTGGAATATTCTTATATTCCAGAATCTGCTCAAGTCACTGAGTCCCAGTTTCCCCTAATGAGTCCTTACAATCTCTACTGACAGAAAACGTCTTTTACCCGAAGTATTCGAACTTTGATCTCTACCAAAAGACCACTTCCAAAAGAATATGTTCAGTCTTCTAGACTGGATCAGTGTGCTTTACAAGCCTCTCAAAGTGAACAATATGTCACTATAGAAATACCTTCCGATTTCGTCACCAACTGGAAATGAGAAGGATACACACACCTCCATCTTGGAGATGTACGGTTAATTCTCACTCTTCATGGTCGAAAAGGCTTACCTGTTACAACTAGGATTGCTCTCCTCGACACCAGGTTTAAGGAGTACCAACATGCTGTTATCGGAACTGTTCTGACAACCCTTCAAGCTAGCAGTGTCCTATTAACCTTTTACCCCAATTTCAACCTCTCTCTTGAGGATCCCAACCTTCCAACAACACTTAAAGTCCAAATCTAGCTCCAAGGAGCAGAACAAACACCCACATCCAAGTTTGCAACCCTCCATCACCAAATAGTATATCGATTACAAAATCATGCACTAGATCTTCCTATACCATACACAACTTCTGATGCTTTGATGATATTGGCCGCTACAGATAAAATCCCAACCATCATCCAAATCCCCAAACAAATTCCAAAGCAAGAACTGCTCAAACTCATGCCTCTTGAATGGCTAACCAATTATGAGCATTTTCACCAAAATTCGGAACCAGTCCAAACTAGAGAAGCTATATTGACTAGACGTCCAAATGGCCAAATCCAACTCACTTTTCAAACTCCTGACACTAAGCCCAGTTCAGACATTCCACGGCTCTCTTATACTGCTATGATTACAGCAGTTCAAACCTTCCTATTCATGGATTTTCTTCCGAAAGGTATCCAGTAAATCCTGGTAAACTTGATGGTCATTTTCTATGGGATGTTCCTGAAGCCCATATGTGTAATTCGGATTGTCCTTGTTTGGATGATACGGATGTTGATGAAGAATTGGAAGTCATGCGGAGAAAAAAAAAAAGAAAAAACCTTCCTATCCTCTGTCATCTTGCAAGTCCTTCATTCCACAACCTCCACTGGATCCAAAACCTCCTGTTCACCAAATCAGGTCCTGCCTTATGTTTTCAAGTCACTCCTATGATGAATCCTTTCCTTCCCTTGAAAAACAGACCGATCCACAAACCCGTGTTATCTCAAAACCTTTTGTTCAATCTCCAATTACAACCTCTAGGCAACCTGAAGAACCAAAACAATATGAAGCTGTCTTGAATTTGCAAACCAAAAATGCCAATGCTCAAAACCATTCTCTTCAACAACTCGGTAAGAAAATTGACCGTGTTGCCACTCAAGTCTCCTAGACTGAAACCAAAGTTGATTCCATCAGCAGTCGTTTAGATCAGATGTATATCCATCTCCAAGACCGGATTTCTGAACTAGACACCGATCTCAGACGGATGATTAGCAATCATATCTGGGGTCCGAAGTTTAATAAAAAAGAAGCCGAGATCAGAAAACTCAAAGCTAAATTATTCAGAATTGATGTTGAAAAGACTCGACCTTCTCTTTTCACCTAACCTCAATCTACACCAGTATCTCATCCAATCTTTGACACCTTTGCACCTTTCTACACACCATCCCGACCTCACCAACCTGTTTCTAATCAGTTCTTTGGTTTCTCTCACCTTCAACCAACTCCTCCTCCATTATCATCCAAAAAACTACGATCTAAAGTCAACATCTCTGAACCACGTCCTAAGGTCACGACCTCTCCCTCTACTTCTACCATTCCTCCAGAAGAATCACCACTAGACCAACCTAAAAAAGATAAAAGCCCAATGGACCAGTATCATTATCATACTTTCCAGCCTCAACTTTCAAATTCCTCTGACTCTTTTGAACCAGAGCCTGAAACACGAACTTCGTCTTGCTCCTCTTATGACTCATCCAATGTCTCCACTGATTATGAGTCTGAATATGCTGACATTGAAGGACAACATTTGTCCATGAGGTTCCTAAAAACGCAACTTTTGCACAGTAAAATTAAAACAGATGGCGGAAGCTCTAGAAACCTCGGATCGACTTCATTCAAAAACTAAAATCAAGAGGAAAGATTGAAGTTTAATTACCTCACTTGCAGTTTCGAAAAAAACTTCGTGAAGTGGGAGAAAATGACTGAAAACAGCAAGCTCCGAACACTGTCCAGAAAAACAGCTCTGCACGAACAGCTTCTGTTTTGCCACGATCTGAGATCCTTTAAGCACCCCAATTGTGATGCCTCTAATCAGTCCACACTTAGAAATGTTCTAAGAGTTCAGAGGATTTGGAATCTCGAAATTTGATTAATAAATGAGAGAGATAATGAAGGAACATGAATGCTAGCTCATGTTGATTCCTTCCACCAAATAAAGCCACCATTATGTCTAATAATGGCACCAAACATTATCATGTGCTAGACCCACCCACTTAGCCATTATTTATTGAAATTGATCTCATCACTTCAATAAACTATTTAATTAAATAAATAAATAGCTAATATTAATTAATTTCGGAATTAATCATTTAACCCCATTTTGATCACATCAAATGGTTAAATGTGGGCTTCTCTTGTGACATGTTCTAATGCTTTCTCTTAATCCATATTGGATCCAATAAAATCCCATAATTCTAAACCCAAAATTGGTCTAGAAGTCCATAATCATATATGAACCCGAACATGTCCAAAATGGTCATTTTACGTGCTCGACATTCCATAATGTTTAATTGAGGATTTATGAAATTTATTTTGTTCCTTAAACTATTTATGGAACATCTAAATTTCTATCTTAAATCATATTTAAGATATATTTATATTTATATTCATTCTCAATGAATTATAATATAAATATTGATTTTCCTAAATTTAGGAAATCTAACTTCTCATTTTCTAGTAACTCCTTTTTCATTTCTATATTGTGTGTGACCTTTTAGGTTCTTAGTTATAAGGTAGTAGAACTATTTTAATGATAACTCTTTATTCATTAAATGATGCTAAACTCTTTAGTCATCAATTAAAACCTTTCTAATGACCTTAAGATGCATTGGTAATACGCTTTACCAATATTGATCATAAGGTTTCTACAAGTCATGAGTGACACCTAGTAGTATATCACGACTATCCAAATAACAAGAATTGTTGGATCTATAGAACCTATTCCATTGTATCTCTATGTCTTGGTCTCTTCATCATCCATGTCCAGAGAAAAGCACAGCTTATGGTTTATTATGTTAAGCAGTTGTGCTTTATCTCAAAATAAATATAAATGAACTTGGCATGATAATATAATTTGAACTCCTTCAAATATATTTCACCTTGGCCAAGGATTTCTCATGCCAATTCATATTATCTCATAGGGACATCCTTTTTGTATATTACAAAGTGATGAATTTCATATTGGCCATCAACTTGTCTTCATACATAGCCAACCATGATAGCTATTGCTAGATCTCTTCCGTGATTAGGAATCAATCGTTATGCATTCACATATCAGAGATGTCTATGTATAAGACATCTGTTATGCCTCAGGTCTAAAGACCATTACTAAACATAGTGTCTGTTACAATGTATAATAAGCCATTAACACTCACGACCATATGGCTTACTATATTCGGTCAAGTTCAGTAAACTCATTCTCTTAACAAGTACCTATGTGTTTGACTTGACATCTCATGTCAATGATATGAAACTCACCATCCATCTTAGTATCACATACCATAAGGAGTCATAACACATACTAGTGTTTATAGGAATTTATAATGTCCAATCATAAATCCACCACTAGGAACTATTTTAGAAGTATAGTACAAAGGATACACGTTTCATATTCTCGACATACTCGAGAATGTGTTCCTTAACTATTTTACTTCTTGGACTATATTCATTAAATTAATATATGAATATTGATAACTTTGCCATTTTATAAATATCAAAATGCTATTCAAATACAATTATTCCCTAAACAATCAAATCACCATTCGATTGGCCTTTAGGGCATATTACTAACAGACATTACAGGCATCCTAATGGCCACTGAGACTACAGATCCAAGTGCCTCTACTTAAACACGTATTGTTGATGACAATCCTTCAAATCAAGCTTCTCAAATAGACCCAGTACCACCACCAGTCCATGAACACTCAACCAAACCATCTTCAGCATCTTGGTTTACATTTGATGACATTCCCCGTCACAAATGGCCAGCTCGACTTCAAGAATTTGCTACTTGGATTGATCTCCAAGGTACCAAGCCTAATGCTCAACCTCAAGCCGTTCTTCGTGAATTCATGGCCAGTTCCACGGGTTCCTTACGAGACTGGCTAGAGAGCTTAAGAGAATACAAACAGCTCGAACTCATGGAATCTCCTGTTGGTACAGCCCTCAATATCATTCATGAGCAATTCATCGGTGAAAACATTGCTTCCACTGAAGCAGACAGAAAAGAATACCATCAGATGAAGTGCTGCCCTCTTAAAAGACATCTTTTGGATGCTCATTACAAAAGAATGACTATTCTCTTCTACAGGCTCAATGGGTTCAATGAGCCATCTCTTAAACATGTCTTCATTGCCTCTCTTCCTCCTGAGTTACAACCCGATCTTCAGCGGAAACTCACAGCTACAAATATGAGCATAGTTGATATCGCTCTGGGCAAGATTTTTCAAATGGCCATGTTATCTCTTGATAAGATCTGTGAACAGAAAGAATTCTTCAAAGATCGTATGGAAGACAAAAAACCCTTCTCTGAAGCCTGTCGCAAACCTCACCTTAAGATCGAGTGTAATGATGAGAAGAAGTGTACTTGTTCACCCAAAAAGAAAAAACACTTTTAGAAACACTTCCACAAAAAATCCTCCTCCAAAAAACCTTTTCGGCATTTTAGAAAGTAAGATCCTTCTCAGTACCGAAAGAACGCAATTGCCCTAATAAATCAGCCAAAGCTGTTCGACTTATCCAACATCTTGAACATTCTTCCCTGTTGTCTGATAATGAGGATGTCGAATCCAATTTTTCAGAACAGTCAACCCAAGATGACCAAACTGCCTTTCTTATTGCCGAATCTTCTGATTCCGAAGATATTTCAGTCATCTTTACAGTTCAGACTGTTAATCATGTTTCCACTATTCCTCGACCTTCTCTCAAGATGTCCGTTCTTCCTTCCAAATTCCATAAACATATTCCTGTTATTGGGTTTATTGACATTGGTGCAGATACCAGTATAATTGATCCCTCTGTCCTTCCATTAAACTGTTGGGAACCTCACTCCAAGCTTTTCAGAGCAGTTATTGGTGAAACCTTTGAAACCACCTTGATTACCAAACAACCCATTGGTATTCAATTCTTTCCGAATTGCATAATTTGGAAAAAGATTGTAGCCCCCAAACTCCCTGATAAAGATTTGCTAATAGGTTTTGACATGCTTCATTTGGTTAAAAATCTATTCTTCACTAGTTCTAGAGTTCGCTACTAACAGATGTTCATGCCTTATACAGATAGCCTACGTCTGTATACACTTTCTGACACATCATCTCCATATAGTCAGATCTCACAAAAGTTCTTAGAATTTCGCCCAGAAAACCATTCTCAATTTCATCATCCTTCACCTCCTTGGAAAAATGAGCAATTTTTCATTCACCTTCCTTTTAAGCTCAACGAAGACATCAACCCCACAAAAGCCTCACACCCAGGTATGTCTCCTTCAGACCTTTTGCTTTCTAAGCAAGAATGTTCTCAGTTACTTCAACAAGGTCTTATTGAGTCCAATGATTTAGATTGGGCTTGTCAAGCCTTCTATATTGAAAAAAGATCTAAATTAGTTCGTGAAAAAAAGAGATTAGTGATTGATTACCAGCCACTCAACTCATTTCTTAAAGATGATAAGTTTCCTCTTCCAAAAATCCAGACCCTGTTTGTCCATCTCAAAGGGGCTCGTATCTTCTCTAAGTTTGATTTAAAAGCTACTTTTTGGCAACTTGGTATTTCACCAATTGACCGTCACAAAACTGCCTTTTGCATTCTTGATGCCCATTACCAATGGACAATCATGCCTTTTGGTCTCAAAGTCGCTCCCTCCTTTTTTCAAAAAGCCATGACCAAAATCTTCAGTCCTATTCTCCATCATGCATTGGTCTACATTGATGATATTTTATTATTTTCCTCTGACCATGAATTCACAAATGGGCAGCTAAACTTCAAGAATTTGCTGCTTGGATTGATCTCCAAGGTACCAAGCCTAATGCTCAACCTCAAGCTGTGTTCGTGAATTCATGGCCCATTCCACAGGTTCTTTACGAGACTGGCTAAAGAGCTTTGGAGAATATTGACAGCTCCAATTCATGGAATCTCCAGTTGGTGCAGCCCTCAATATCATTCATGAGCAAATTCATCGGTGAAAAGACTACCTCCACTGAAGTAGACAGAAAAGAATACCATCAGATGAAATGCTGCTCTCTTAAACGACATCTTTTGGATGCTCATTACAAAAGAATGAGTATTCTCTTCTACAAGCTCAATGGGTTCAATGAGCCATCTCTTAAACATTTCTTCATTGCCTCTCTTCCGCCTAAGTTACAACCCGATCTTCAGCGGAAACTCACAGCTACAAATATGAGCATAGCTGATATCTCTCTGGGCAAGATTTTTCAAAAGGCCATGTTATCCCTTGATAAGATATGTGAACAGAAAGAATGCTTTAAAGATCTCATGGAAGAAAAAAACCCTTCTCTGAAGCCTGTCGCAAACCTCACCTCAAGATAGAGTGTAAAGATGACAAAAATTGTACTTGTTCACCCAAAAAGAAAAAACACTTTTAGAAACACTTCCACAAAAAATCCTCCTCCAAAAAACCTTTCTGGTATTTCAGAAAGAAGAATGCTTCTCAATACTAAAAGAAAAAATCCAACCGTTGTTTCATTTGCAAGAAACGCGGTCGCTTTGCCCGCAATTGTCCCAATAAATCGGCCAAAGCTGTTCGACTTATCCAAAATCTTGAGCACTCTTCCTTGTTGTCTGACAATGAAGATGTCGAATCTAATTTTTCAGAAAAGTCAACCCAAGATGACTAAACTGCCTTTCTTATTGCTGAATCTTCTGATTCCGAAGATATTTCAGTCATCTCTACAGTTCAGACTGTTAATCATGTTTTCACTATTCCTCGACCTTCTCTCAAGATGTTTGTTCTTCCTTCCAAATTCCATAAACCTATTCCTGTTATTGGGTTTATTGACACTGGTGCAGATACCAATATGATTGATCCCTCTGTCCTTCCATCAAACTCTTCAAGCTTTTCAGAGCAGTTAATGGTGAAACCTTTGAAACCACCTTGATTACCAAATAACCCATTGGTATTCAATTCTTTCCAAATTGCATAATTTGGAAAAAGATTGTAGCCTCCAAACTCCCTGATAAAGATTTGCTAATAGGTTTTGACATGCTTCATTTGGTTAAAAACCTATTCTTCACTAGTTCTGGAGTTCTCTACAAACAGATGTTCATGCCTTATGCAGATAGCCTACGTCTGTATACACTTTCTGACATATCATTTCCATATAGTCAGATCTCACAAAAGTTCTTAGAATTCTGTCCAGAAATTCGAATCCCAATTTCATCATCCTTCACCTCTTTGGAAAAATGAGTAATTTTTCATTCACCTTCCTTTTAAGCCCAACGAAGACATCAACCCCACAAAAGCCTCACACCCGGGTATGTCTCCTTCAAACCTTGTTACTTTAACAAGGTCGTATTGAGTCCATTGATTCATATTGGGCTTGTCAAGCCTTCTATGTTTAAAAACGATCTGAATTAGTTCGTGGAAAAAAGAGATTAGTGATTGATTACCAGCCACTCAACTCATTTCTTAAAGATGATAAGCTTCCCCTTCTAAAAATCCAGACCCTGTTTGTCCATCTCCAAGGGGCTCGTATCTTCTCTAAGTTTGATTTAAAAGCTGGTTTTTGGCAACTTGGTATTTCACCAATTGACCGTCACAAAACTGCCTTTTGCATTCCTGATGCCCATTACCAATGGACAGTCATGCCTTTTGGTCTCAAAGTCGCTCCCTCCTTATTTCAAAAAGCCATGACCAAAATCTTCAGTCCTATTCTCCATCATGCATTGGTCTACGTTGATGATATTTTATTGTTTTCCTCTGACCATGAGAGCCACCAGAAGCTCCTTTTGGACTTCTTTCATACTGTGTAGGCACATGGTATATGTTATCATGCTTTCCGAAAAGAAAAGCAGCATAGGAAAGGAATCTATTGACTTTCTTGGCATCGTGATTAAAGATGGCCAGTACCAGCCTAGTCCCCACATTGCAGTTGAATTATTAAAGTTCCCGGACACAAATCTCAATCGAAAGCAGATACAACAGTTTCTCGGGTTTGTCAACTATGTCTGTGACTTTATCCCCAAAGTTGCTATCCACACCAGCCAACTGTCGCGCATGCTCAAGAAACAGTGCCCTCCATGGGGCCCTGCTCAGACAGAAGCTGTCAAGCAACTCAAGGTGATAGCCCAATCACCTCCTCCACTCCGAATTCCCACAAATCGACAACGCATCCTCCAGATTGATGCCAGGGATGATTATTGGAGTACTATTCTTCTCGAAGACATCAATGGCGTGCGTCATTTCTGTGCACATGCAAGCGGACAATTCAACAACTCTGACAAGGAGATTCTTACAGTCAAGTGTGGGATTAAAAAATTCGAATTCCATCTCATCAGCCACAAATTCCTCATCAACATGGATAATTCTTCTTTTCCCCGAATCTTTGACTTCAAGAACAAATTGCTACCTGACAAGCAATTACTCAGCCTCAAAACCTGGTTTGCTAAATATGATTTCACTGTTCAACATATCAAAGGCAACCAAAACCTCATTCCAAACTTTCTTACCTGTCCTACTATAAATAGACCCGCACTCATCTCCTCAATTCAAACCATTCCAGTTATAGCCATGAATCGCCAACTTTCCTGTAAAGCTCTTAACCAGAGAAGTTTCCCCATGAATATCTCTTTCCAATCGGCTTACCAATTGCAAGACTTTGCAAAGAAGTTTCTCTATAGGTATTTCTTTAATGTTCAGTCCAAAAAGCCTGATCGATTTCCTAACCTTTGCATGGAGCACCTGTTTCTCACAGGCCTCACTCTGTCCTCTCTCACCATCTCCGAAGATAAACTTTGGTACATGTGGTGTCTCACCACCTTGCATGCTACAAAGCTAGTTTTTCCCATCAAATCAGTCCTGACTCACCTTACCACTCCAGAGTTCTCCGCAGATCTGCTATGGACTCTCTTTGAATGGTATTCTCCCCTCACTTGGTGGCGCCAACAACTCCAACATTTGTCTGCCTTTCACAACTTAGACAAAATGCCTGAACAAGAAGCCAACATGTGGCATACAACTTTCATTGTCCACAGACCTTATTTTCAACATCCAGAAACCCGAGACTATTGGACCCAGGACATGGCATATGAATGGAAAACCTACTCTCATCCCTATACCTTCATCCATAATACAACAGTCACTTCAGCCCTCAAAGCCTATCTTATAGAACTCAACAATGTTCCTCCACCCAGGTTGTACTCTAGGTTCCAATTCAAGTTCAAGTCCTCGCGGAATCCTTGTTATGGAACAACGTCCTGACTACACAAATGTCTTATTCCAAGATGCCCAGGACCCATAGGAAGACTTTCAGTCTCTCCTCCCTACTGATACTCCACACTCTTCTTCACAACACATGTCTGAAGTTGATGGAGCCAAGTACCAACAAGTTGAGGTGTATCTCGACAAGAGACAAAGGCGTCGGCACAAGCGACAATATGAAAGTATGCTTTACTTTTCCCAAAGTCCTTGTCGGTAGGCTTCACTTTTGTTAAAGTCTATGTAAGTGTGTTTTACTTCAATGCTTTCCTTTTGTAAAAGTCATAATTGGCTTGTTTTCCTTTATGAAAAGGTGTGCTACGTGTCATGATCATTTGAGAGGACATGTTCTCAATGATCCCCTATATAAAGAGCCCTTGGTCTGAGTTGTAGAGGAGCCAAGAGCCAATTTCGAAAATAAAAGCTTAAGTTTTATAATTATGTTTCCCTAAGCCTCTCTCTCTCTTCTAGGATTTAAAGAAATTAGTTGAGTTAACAAATGATACGCTCACCTCCATTTCTAATCTGAGTATGCTTTGCACTTGCCTCGCTTGAGGATCCTGTGCATCAGAAAGGTCCTGTTTTATCCTCCAAAATCGATTTTTATTCAACAAAACTGTTTTCTCACAACGTTCACTCTTTTTAAAGGCCATGAGTGCCGTGTTTTCGGGTGGTATCGTGAAAAACCCTTTTTAGTAAATGAATTTCGGATTTGGTATTTGGTGGATAAGGGTATATCGGCGGGAAACTCTCGACGTAAATTCCAAAGACAAATCCGAATGGGTGTTAGTATGGTCTGCACTGAGAGATCACAAGCCACGCACCACATAACCCATTGCAATTCAAACTGGCCAAGAAAAGACACTTCCTATTCATGGTTTTTCATCGGAAGGGTATCGAGTCTATCATGATAAAATTAATGGTCACTTTCTATGGGATGTTCCTAAAGCCCATATGTGCAATCCGGATTGTCCTTGTTTGGATGATACGGATATTGATGAAGAATTGGAAGTCGTGGGGAGAAAGAAAAAGAAGAAGAAAAAATCTTCTTATCCTCCACCATCTTGCAAATCCTTCCTTCCTTCCTCGACCGAATCCAAAACCTCCTGTTCACCCAATCAGGTCATGCCTTATGTTTTCAAGTCATTCCTATGAGGAATGTTTTCGTCCCCTTGAAAACCAGATAGATCCACAAACCCGTGTTACCTCAAAACCTTTTGTTCAGTCTCCAATTACAGCCTCTGGGCAACCTGAAGAGCCCAAACAATATGAAGCTGTTGTGAATTGGATAACCAAAAATGTCAATGCTTAAAATCATTCTCTTCAACAACTCGATAAGAAAATTGACCGTGTTGCCACTCAAGTCTCCTAGACTGAAATCAAAGTTGATTCCATTAGCAGCCGTTTAGATCAGATGTATATCCATCTCCAAGACCGAATTTCTAAACTAGACACCGATCTCAGAAGAATGATCAACAATCATATCTAGAGAGCAGCATTTCATCTGATGGTATTCTTTTCTGTCTGCTACAATGGAAGCAATTTTTTCACCTATGAATTGCTCATGGATGAGATTGAGGGCGGGTACCAATAGAAGATTCCATAACTTGGAGCAGTCTGTATTCTCCTAAGCTTTCTAGCCAGTCTCGCAAGAAACCCGTGGAACGGGCCATGAATTCACGAAGAATGGCTTGAGGTTGAGCATTAGGCTTAGTACCTTGGAGATCTGAGGTTTTCGACAAGCTTCAGAAAAGGGTTTTTTGTCTTCCATGAGATCTTTGAAGAATGCTTTTTGTTCACAGATCTTATCAAGAGATAAGGACGATCTTGCATCCTCATTCCTAGGTAGAACAACGCCACGTACAACATACCCACTAGTATTAGAGCCACACCCAACGCCGAGGTGGTATCATTAGTAATTTGAATAATCTTATTTGAGCTCCTAGAAGAGGATTCAATCACTATGGAAACAAACACATCTTCAACTTCTACATCATCTTCATCGCCTATTTCTCTATCTTCTATTCTCTCTCTCCCCAGATCATGCTCTAAACACATAACCTCCAAAATTGAGAAGCTTGTGGAATATTCTTATATTCCAGAATCTGCTCAAGTCACTGAGTCCCAGTTTCCCCTCATGAGTCCTTACAATCTCTACAAATAGAAAACTTCTTTCACTAGAAGTATTCGAACTCTCATCTCTACCAAAAGACCACTCCCAAAAGAATATATTCAGTCTTCCAGACTGGATCAGTGTGCTTTACAAGCCTCACAGAGTGAACAATATGTCACTATGGAGATACCTTCCGATCTCGTCGCCAACTGGAACGAGAAGGATACACCCACCTTCATCTTGGTGGTGTTTGCTTAATTCTTACTCTTCATTGTCGTAAAGGCTTACCTGTTACAGCTAGAATTGCTCTGCTCGATACCAGGTTCAAGGAGTACCAACATGCTGTTATAGGAACTGTTCTGACAACCCTTTGTGCTGGCAATGTCTTATTAACCTTTTACCCCAATTTTAACCTTTCTCTTGAAGATTCCAATCTTCCAACAACCCTTAAAGTCCAGATCCAGCTCCAAGGAGCAGAACAAACACCCACATCCAAGATTGCAACCCTCCATCACCAAATAGTGTATCGATTACAAAATCATGCACTAGATCTTCCTACACCATACACAACTTCTGATGCTTTGATGATATTGGAGGATATAGACACAATTCCAACCATCATCCAAATCCCTAAACAAATCCCAAAACAGGATCTGCTCAAACTCATGCCACTTGAATGGCCAACTATGAGCATTTTCACTGAAATTCTGAACCAGTCCAAACCATAGAAGCTACATTTGCCAGACGCCCAAATGGTCAAATCTAACTGACTTTTCAAACTCCAGACACTAAGCTTATTCCAGAAAGTAAACAGCTTTCTTATACTGCTATGATCACAACAGTTCAAACTGGCCAAGAAAATCATCCTCCAAAAACCTCTTAGGTTTTTCAGAAAGAAAGATGATTCTCAGTACCGAAAGAAAAAATCCAACCGTTGTTTCATTTGCAAAAAACGCGGTCATTTTGCCCGACATTGTCCTAACAAATCGGCCAAAGCTATTCGTCTTATCCAACATCTTGAACATTCTTCCCTGTTATCTGAGAATGAGGATGTCGAATCCAATTTTTCAGAACAGTCAGCACAAGATGACCAAACTGCCTTTCTTATTGCCGAATCTTCTGATTCTGAAGACATTTCAGTCATCTCTACCGTTCAGATTGTTAATCATGTTTCCACTATTCCTCGCCCTTCTCTCAAGATGTCCATCCTTCCTTCCAAATTCCATAAGCCTATTCCTGTTATTGGGTTTATTGACACTGGTGCAGATACCAGTATGATTGATCCCTGTGTTCTTCCATCAAACTGTTGGGAACCTCACTCCAAGCTTTTCAAAGCAGTTAATGGTGAGACCTTTGAAACCACCTTGATTACCAAAAAACCCACTGGTATCAGAGTTTAGTGGGTATGTTGTACGTGGCGTTGTTCTACCTAGGAATGACGATGTAAGATCGTCCTTTGGCCCCTGTTCCATCACAAGGATGCCCTTCGGACTTGAACTTGAACCTGGAGTACAGCCTTGTGTTTTTGGGATTATTTCAAGGGTGTGTGACGGTCCAATTGAGGTGTGGTGAATATTTGTGGCAGGTGGAGGAACATTGTTGAGTTTCATGAGATAGGCGTTGAGGGCTGAAGTGACTGTTCTATCATGGATGAAGGTATAAGGATGAGAGTAGGTTTTCCATTCATATGCCATGTCCTGTGTCCAGTAGTCTCGTATTTCTGGATGTTGAAAATAAGGCTTGTGGATGATGAAAGCTGTGGTCCACATGTTGGCTTCTTGGTCTGGCATTTTGTTGGAGTTGCTGGCGCCACCAAGTGAAAGGAGAATACCATTCAAAAAGAGTCCAAAGTAAGTCTGGGGAGAACTCTGGAGTGGTAAGGTGAGTCAGGACTGGTTTGATGGGAAAAACTAGCTTTGTAGCATACAAGGTGGTGAGACACCACATGTACCAAAGCTCATCTTCGGAGATGGTGAGAGAGGACAGAGTGAGGCCTGTGAGAAATAAGTGCTCCATGCAAAGGTTAAGAAATCGATCAGGCTTTTTGGACTGAACATTAAAGAAATACCGGTAGAGAAACTTCTCTGCAAAGTCTTGCAATTGGTAAGCCGATTGGAAAGAGATATTCATGGGGAAATGTCTCTGGTTAAGAGCTTTAAAGGGAAGTTGGCGATTCATGACTATAATTGGAATGGTGTGAATCGAGGAGATGAGTGCGGGTTTAGTTATAGCAAGACAGGTGAGGAAGTCCAGAATGAGGTTTTGGTGGCCTTTTATATGTTGAACAGTGAAGTCATATTTAGCAAACCAAGTTTTGAGACTGAGTAATTGCTTGTCAGGTAGCAATTTATTCTTGAAGTCAAAGATTCAGGGAAAAGAAGAATTATCCATGTTGGTGAGGAATTTGTGGCTGACGAGATGGAATTCAAATTTTTTTAATTCCATACTTGACTGCTAGAATTTCCTTGTAAATCACATGGTAATTCTTTTCAGAGTCTTTGAATTGTCCGCTTGCATGTGCACAGAAATGTCGCACGCCATTAATGTCTTCAAGAAAAATGGCACTCTAATAACCATCGCTGGCATTAGTCTGGAGGATGTGTTGTCCACTTGTGGGAATTCGGAGTGGAGGAGGTGATTGGGCTATCACCATGAGTTGTTTGACAGCTTCTGTCTGAGCAGGGCCCCATGGAGGGCACTGTTTCTTGAGCATGCGGGACAGCTGGTTGGTGTGAATTGCAACTTTAGGGATAAAGTCACAGACATAGTTAACAATCCCGAGGAATTGTTGTATCTGCTTTCTGGTGAGATGTGTGTCTGGGAACTTTAGTAACTCAATGGCAATACGGGGACCAGGCTGATACTGGCCTTCTTTAATCACCATGCTAAGAAAGTCAATAGAGTCCTTTCCTATGCTGCTTTTCTTTTCGGAAAGCATGATGCCATGTGCCTGCACAATGTGAAAGAAATCCAAAAGGAGCTTCTGGTGGCTCTCATGGTCAGAAGAAAACAACAAAATATCATCAATGTAGACTAATGCATGATGGAGAATAGGACTAAAGATTTTTGTCATGGCTTTTTGAAATAAGGAAGGAGCGACTTTGAGACCAAAAGGCATGACGATCCATTGGTAATGGGCATCAGGGATGCAGAAGGCAATTTTATGACGGTCACTTGGTGAAATACCAAGTTGGCAAAAACCAGCTTTTAAATCGAACTTAGAGAAGATACGAGCCCCTTGGAGATGGACAAACAGGGTCTGGATTTTTGGAAGGGGAAACTTATCATCTTTAAGAAAATAATTAAGTGGCTGGTAATCAATCACTAATCTCTTTTTTCCACGAACTAATTCAGATCGTTTTTCAACATAGAAGGCTTGACAAGCCCAATCTGAATCAGTGGACTCAATAAGACCTTGTTGAACTAACTGAGAACATTCTTGTTTAGCGAGCAAGAGGTCTGAAGGAGATATACCCGGGTGTGAAGCTTTTGTGGGGTTGATGTCCTCGTTGTGTTTGAAAGGAAGATGAATGAAAAATTGTTCATTTTTCCAAAGAGGTGAAGGATGATGAAACTGGGAATGATTTTCTAGACAGAATTCTAAGAACTTTTGTGAGATTTGACTATATGGAGATCATGTTTCAGAAAGTGCATACAGACGAAGGGTATCAGTGTAAGGCATGAACATTTGTTTGTAGCGAACTCCAGAACTAGTGAGAAATAGTTTTTAACTAGATGAAGAATGTCAAAACCTATGAGCAATTCTTTATCAGGGAGTGTGGAGGCTACAATGCTTTTCCAAATAATGCAATTCGGAAAGAATTGGATACCAATGGATTTTTTGGTAATCAAGGTGGTTTCAAAGGTCTTACCATTAACTGCTCTGAAAAGCTTGGAGTGAGGTTCCAAACAGTTTGATGGAAGAACAAAGGGATCAATCATACTGGTATCTACACCAGTGTCAATAAACCCAATAACAGGAATAGGCTTATGGAATTTGGAAGGAAGGATGGACATCTTGAGAAAAGGGCGAGGAATAGTGGAAACATGATTAACAGTCTGAATGGTAGAGATGACTGAAATGTCTTCAAAATCAGAAGATTCGGCAATAAGAAAGGCAGTTTGGTCATCTTGGGTTGACTGTTCTGAAAAATTGGATTCGACATCCTCATTCTCAGATAATAGGGAAGAATGTTCAAGATGTTGGATAAGACGAACAGCTTTGGCCGATTTATTAGGACAATGTGGGGCAAAATGACCGCATTTCTTGCAAATGAAACAACGATTGGATTTTTTCTTTCGGTACTGAGAAGCATCTTTCTTTCTAAAAAAACCTAAAAGGTTTTTTGGAGGATGATTTTCTGTGGAAGTGTTTCTGAAAGTGTTTTTTCTTTTTGGGCGAACAAATACACTTCTTTTCATCTTTACACTCTATCTTGAGATGAGGTTTTCGACAAGCTTCAGAAAAACAGTTTTTGTCTTCCATGAGATCTTTGAAGAATGCTTTTTGTTCACAGATCTTATCAAGAGATAACATGGCCATTTGAAAGATCTTGCCCAAAGAAATATCAGCTATGCTCATATTTGTGGCTGTGAGTTTTCGCTGAAGATCGGGTTGTAACTCAGGAGGAAGAGAGGCAATGAAGACATGTTTAAGAAATGGCTTATTGAACCCATTTAGCTTGTAGAAGAGAATACTGATTCTTTTGTAATGAGCATCCAAAAGACGTCTTTTAAGAGAACAGTATTTCATCTGATGGTATTCTTTTATGTCTGCTTCAGTGGAAGCAATTTTTCCACTGATGAATTGCTCATGGATGAGATTGAGGGCGGTACCAATAGGAGATTCCATAAATTGGAGCTGTCTGTATTCTCCTAAGCTTTCTAGCCAGTCTCGTAAGGAACCCGTGGAACGGGCCATGAATTCACGAAGAACGGCTTGAGGTTGAGCATTAGGCTTAGTACCTTGGAGATCAATCCAAGCAGCAAATTCTTGAAGGCGAGCAGCCCATTTGTGACGGGGAATGTCATAAAATGTAAACCAAGATGCTGAAGATGGTTTGGTTGAGTGTTCATGGATTGGTGGTGGTACAGGGTCTGTTTGAGAAGCTTGGTCAGAAGGATTGTCTTCAACAATAGGTGTTGAAGTAGAGACACTTCGATCTACAGTTTCAGTGGCCATTAAAATGCCTGTAATGTCAGTATATTCGGACTCAAAATCAGTGGAGGCTTGGGATGAGGCATAAGAGGAGGACGACGAATTATGGGTTTTAGGCTCAGAGGAGTCAAAGGAATCTGAAGGTTGAGGCCGGACAGTATGATAGTGATACTGGTCCATTGGACTTTTATCTTTTGTAAAAGGCTCAGGATGGTCTTATGGTGATTCTTCTGGAGGTATTGTGGATGTAGAGGAAGAGGGCGTGGTCCTTGGACGTGGTTCGGAGATTTTGACTTTAGATCGTCGCTTTTTGGGTGAAGATGGTTGAGGAGTTGGTTGAAGGTGAGAGAAACCAAAGAACTGGTTATAGACAGGTTGTGGATGTCGGGATGGTGTATAGAAAGGTGCAAAGGTGTCAAAGATTGGAGGAGATACTGGTGTAGGTTGTGGTTGAGTAAAAAGAGAAGGTCGGGTCTTTTCAGCATCAATTTTGGATAATTCAGCTTTGAGTTTTCTAACCTCTACTTCTTTTTTATTAAACTCTGGACCCCAGATATGATTGTTGATCATTTTTCTGAGATCAGTGTCTAGTTCAGAAATCCGGTCTTGGAGATGGATATACATCTGATCTAAACGGCTGCTAATGGAATCAACAGAAATCCGGTCTTGGAGATGGATATACATCTGATCTAAACGGCTGCTAATGGAATCAACTTTGGTTTTAGTTTGGGAGACTTGAGTGGCAACACGGTCAATTTCTTACCGAGTTGTTGAAGAGAATGATTTTGAGCATTGGCATTTTTGGTTTGCCAATTCAAAACAGCTTCATATTGTTTGGCCTCTTTAGGTTGCCCAGAGGCTGTAATTGGAGACTAAACAAAAGGTTTTGAGGTAACATGGGTTTTTGGATTTGTCTGTTTTTCAAGGGGAGGAAAACATTCCTCATTGGAATGAATCGAAAACATAAGGCATGACTTGATTGGGTGAACAGAAGGTTTTGGATCCGGTGGAGGTTGTGGAAGGAAGGATTTGCAAGATGGTGGAGGATAAGATTTTTTCTTCTTCTTTTTCTTTCTTCGCATGACTTCTAATTCTTCATCGATATCCGTATCATCCAAACAAGGACAATCCAGATTGCACATATGGGCTTCAGGAACATCCCATGGAAAGTGACCATTAATTTTATCAGGATAGACTGGATACCCTTCTGATGAAAAACCATGAATAGGAAGTGTCTTTTCTTGGCTAGTTTGAACTGCTGTGATCATAGCAGTATAAGAAAGCTGTGGACTTTCTAGAACAGGCTTAGTGTCTGGAGTTTGAAAAGTCAGTTGGATTTGACCATTTGGGCGTCTGGCAAATGTAGCTTCTGTGGTTTGGACTGGTTCAGAATTTTGGTGAAAATGCTCATAGTTGGTTAGCCATTCAAGTGGCATGAGTTTGAGCATATCTTGTTTTGGGATTTGTTTGGGGATTTGGATGATGGTTGGAATTGTGTCTGCATCCACCAATATCATCAAAGCATCAGAAGTTGTGTATGGTGTTGGAAGATCTAGTGCATGCTTTTGTAATCGATACACTATTTGGTGATGGAGGGTCGCAATCTTGGATGTGGGTGTTTATTCTGCTCCCTGGAGCTGGATTTGGACTTTAAGGGTTGTTGGAAGATTGGGACCTTCAAGAGAAAGGTTGAAATTGGGGTAAAAGGTTAGTAAGACACTACCAGCATGAAGGGTTGTTAGAACAGTTCCTATAACAACATGTTGGTACTCCTTGAACTTGGTATCAAGCAGAACAATTCTAGCTGTAACAGGTAAGCCTTTGCAACCATGAAGAGTAAGAATTAAGCGGACACCACCAAGATGAAGGTGGGTGTATCCTTCTCGTTTCTAGTTTCCGACGAGATCAGAAGGTATCTCTATAGTGACATATTGTTCACTCTGTGAGGCTTGTAAAGCACACTGATCCAGTCTAGAAGACTGAATATATTCTTTTGGGAGTGGTCTTTTGGTAGAGATGAGAGTTCGAATACTTCTAGTGAAAAAAGTTTTTTGTTTATAGAGATTGTAAGGACTTATGAGGGGAAACTAGGACTCAGCGACTTGAGCAGATTCTGGAATATAAGAATATTCCACAAGACTCTCAATTTTGGAGGTTATGTGTTTAGAGCATTATCTGGGGAGAGAGAGAGTAGAAGATAGAGAAATAGACGATGAAGATGATGTATAAGCTGAAGATGTGTTTGTTTCCATACTGATTGAATCCTCTTCTAAGAGCTCAAATAAGATTATTCAAATTACTAATGATACCACCTCGACGTTGGGTGTGGCTCTGATACCACCTCAATTCTATGTTTTATGTATTGATAATGAATAAGTATTCTTTTTTATGCTAAAATGAATAATGAGTATAAAATGATGAAGGAGGAGATAGCAATAATTAAGTATAAAATTTACTTTTGAAATAATTTTTTTAAAAATGATTTATTGAGTAAAAATCTGTTTATTGAACAATTTTAAATTGTCCATATATTTAAGGGGAGCATATAGTTAGAGGGAGCGAAATATTGAAAAGAAAGTTGTCATCATCAAAAAGGGGGAGAATGTTAACATGATTTTGATGGTAACAAACTTTAAATTTTTTTATTAAAATATTGGTGCTATTCATTAACAAACAAAATCCATATAATCATTCCAATTGTGTTCATGAAAGATGTATAGTTAAATATACTTCAATTGGAAACGATGAACCGTTTACTTTGAAATAGTTAACCGACAAAATCCAGAGAGGGACAATTGTTGAAGCTCTAACCGGTTAGCTGAAAAGAAAAACATAAATGGTCTAGGAAGGTCACTGGAATTAAATGGTGAACCATTTATAGCAAACGGTTAACCGATAAATTCAAGGATAGAAGCTTGTATTAATTTTACACCGTTTAACTGAAACAGATAAGGTTATTTCCGGCGAACCGTTAACTTCAAACAGCTAACCGATAATTTCCAAGGGGTCATTTTATGCTAACCTTTAACCGTTTAGCAAAAATGGATATCAGAAATTTATTTTGCAGGTCTCTAGAAATTAACGCTGAAAGGGTAGTGACAAACAGTCAATCATTTATTTGAAATTTGGCTCAACGGTAACTTTGACCAGTACAAAGGTTAACCGTTAATGGTTAACAGCGATCCATTTATGGGGAGACAATTAGTAACGGCTATTTTTCAGCTCCAACTATAAATAACCTCATTCAAATTCAAACAAAAGTTGATCATAACGCGCTCATTGAGCTCATAACTGAGAATACAACCTTAATAAAGCTTTAAACACATTCTTGCTTAATTTATTCACATATTGGGCATTGATTTGTAACCTTAAGTATTGTGTGAGTGAAGAAAAAATTTATAATCTTTACTTTGAGTGATTTTAAGTATTGGGATACACTTGGGTTAAGAGATTGGGGATAATCTCTTGTTGTAAGCATTTGAAGCCTTGGAGGCTTACTTAGTGAAATCCTCAAGTCCGGAAAGCTTTGAGGCGTGGATGTGGGCGAGGTTGGCCAAACCACGTAAAAATCTATGTGTTTGAATCTCTCTTTCCTTATCTTTTTATATTTTGATTAATTTATTTGTTATTGCTTTGATTTCGTTTCAGATTTGCATTGAGTTTTGTTTTAGAATTGTATAATTTTTAGAAACCCAATTCACCCCCTTCTTGGGTTGCATAACTAGAATTTTGAAATCCATCATCTCTATTCCTAGCTCTTCTACCTTGTCCATCTCTCCTATAGCTACCCACTGAGTCTTTCCTTTCATCATACTCATCCCTATAATAGTCATCAATCCCTCCTCTAGCTAGAGCTCTTTCTCTTCTACAAGCTTGGGAAACAGGTTGTGGCTGCCCTACACGTGTGTTCTCCAGTTAATCCAAATGCTTGTGTATGAGCTCTAATTCATCCCTCCTCATCCTTCTCATTCTCCCATCAATGCTTGAATTTGTAAATCTTGAGTAGTTGCGGATTGATCCTCTTCATGTGTGTTTCATTCTAGGTTGTGAGACATGGCTAACATATGCAAAAGAAAATTAGAAATAATGTGGAAAGGACCTCACCTCACTCCCTTACGTGTTTCACTCAAGAAAATGACTCACTCAATTCCACTCATGTTTCACTCAAATTGATTGGCTTTTACCCTCTAATACACTCATACTTTCTTGCCTTTTTCCACTCGTAGTAATTGATTTCTTTTGAAAACAACCTATCATTGTACTTTTGTGCAAAGAGGCTTGTTTACGTACTAATGAGCTTAACTCTTCTTTGCCTAGTGCTATTGTGACTCTTTTACAAGACTTTGAATGTGTGTTTCCAAATGAAATTCCTAATCGAACCGCATATCGAAGTAACCCTAAGGAGACAAAAAAGCTTCAAAGGCAGGTTGAAAAACTCTTGGCAAAGGGATATGTGAGGGAGAGCATGAGTCCATGTGCGGTACAAGTTCTACTAGTGCCCAAAAAGGATGGAACATGGAAAATGTGCGTTGACTGTCGTGTAATCAATAAAACCACTGTAAAGCATAGACATCCTATTCCTAGACTTGATAATATGCTTGATGAATTGCATGGCTCTTGTGTGTTTAGTAAAATTGATCTTAAAAGTGGATATCATCATATTAGGATTAGAGAGGGAGATTAGTGGAAAACTGCCTTTAAAACAAAATATGATTTATATGAGTGGTTAGTGATGCCATTTGGGTTAATGAACCATGTTTTTCATGCTTTTATTGGTAAATTTGTAGTTGTCTATTTTGATTATGAACACATTGAACATTTGAAAAGTGTATTGACTGTTTTAATGAGGAAAAGTTGTATGCTAATTTGAAGAAGTGTTCTTTTTGTACAAATCAGATTGTTTTTCTTGGTTATGTTGTAAGTGCTAAAGGAATTGAGGTTGATGAAGAGAAGGTAAAGGCCTGCACCTAAAAGTGTGAGTGAGATAAGAAGTTTTCATGGTTTGGCTAGTTTTAATAGAAGATTTGTGAAAGCTTTTAGCACCCTTGCTGCACCATTAACTGAAATTGTCAAGAAACATGTGGGATTTAAGTGGGGTAGTGAACAAGAAAGGGCATTTAATCAAATCAAGGAGAAATTAGTTTCAAACCATTATTTGCTTTCTGAAATTGAGTGTGATGCTTCATGTATAGGTATTAGAGCTGTTTTGATGCAAGAAGGGCATCCAATTTCCTATTTTAGTGAGAAATTGAGTGGAGCAGCCCTAAACTATCCTCCCTATGAAAAGGAGATGTATGCATTAGTGAGAGCATTGGAAACTTGACAACATTATCTTCTACCTAAAGAGTTTTTTATACACACTAATCATGAGTCCTTGAAGTATTTGAAAGGGCAAGGTAAGTTACAGAAGACACATACCAATTGGGTTGAATTTATTGAGCCATTTCCTTATGTGATCAAATATAAACAAGGCAAGGAGAATGTGGAGGGTGATGCATTATCTAGAAGGTATGCACTTATCTCTAAATTAAACGTAAAGTTGTTAGGATTTGAGTACATTAAAGAATTATATGTTAATGATGCTGATTTTGCTAATGTGTTTAATGGTTGTGAGAAAGTTTCATTCGATAAGTTCTATAGGTATGATGGGTTCTTATTTAGAGAAAATAGATTATGTGTGCCTAGTAGTTCTTTGCATGAATTACTTGTGCGTGAAGTTCATGGGGGAGGTTTAATGGGACATTTTGGCATTGCAAAGACTTTAGATGTTTTAAAAGAACACTTCTTTTGGCCACATATGAAACGTGATATTGAAAGAATATGTTTTAAAAGAATGTGTGAAAAGTGTGGCCACAATCCATGGCCACACTTCTTTTCTGAACCCAAATGTGGTTGTTGATCATTCGTCGGAGATCGGTGTCGAGTTCAGAGATCCGATCTTGGAGATGGATATACATCTGATCAAGACGACTGCTTATGGAATCAACTTTAGTTTCAGTCTAAGAGACGTAACTGGCAACATGATCAATCTTCTTACCGAGTTGCTGAAGAGTTTGATTCTGAGCACTGGCATTTTTGGTTTGCCAGTTTAAAATAGCTTCATTGTGTTTTGGCTCTTCAGGTTGCCCAGAGGTTGTAACTGGAGATTGGACAAAGGGTTTGAAGGTAACTCGGGTTTGTGTCTATTTGTTTTTCAAGTGGAGGAAAAGATTCCTCATAGGAGTGGCTTGAAAACATAAGGCAAGATCTGATTAGATGGATAGGAGGTTTAGAATCTGGTGGAGGTTGTGGAGGATTTGCAAGATGATGGTGGATAAGAAGATTCATCCAAGCAAGGACAATTTGGATTGCACATATAGGCTTCAAGAACATCCTATATGAAATGACTATTGATTTTATCTGGATATACTAGATACCCTTCGGAGGACAAACCATGAATAGGAAGTTTCTTTTCTTAAGTAGTATAGAAAATTTGTGGACTGTCTGAAACAGGCTTGGTGTCAGGAGTTTGAAAAGACAGTTTGACTTGACCATTTGGTCGTCTATCAAATGTGGCTTCTGTAGTTTGTATTGGTTCAGAATTGATGAAAGTGCTCATAGTTGGTTAACCATTCAAGAGGCATGAGTTTGAGCAATTCTTGTGTCTGTGTCAACTAATATCATCAAGGCATCAGAAGTAGTGTATGGTGTGGGAAGATCTAGTGCATGATTTTGTAATCGATACACTATTTGGTGATGGAGGGTTGCAATCTTTGATGTGGGCATTTGTTCTGCTTTTTGGAGCTGGATCTGGACCTTAAGAGTTGTTGGAAGATTAGGGTCTTCAAGAGAGAGGTCAAAATTTGGGTAAAAGATTAATAAGACACTACCAGCATGGACGGTTGTCAGAACGGTTCCTACAACAACGTGTTTGTATTGTTTGAACCTAGTGTCTAGGAGAGAAATTCTAGCTGTGACAGGTAAGCCTTTTCTGCCATGAAGAGTGAGAATTAAGCGTACACCTCTAAGATGGAGGTGCGTGTACCCTTCTCGTTTCCAGTTGGCGACGAGATTCGAGGGTATTTCCATAGTGACGTATTGTTCACTCTGAAAGGCTTGTAAAGCACACTGATCTAGTCTAGATGACTGGATGTATTCTTTTAGGATTGGTCTTTTAGTGGAAATCAGAGTTCGGATACTTCTGGTGAAAGAAGTTTTCTGCCTGTAGAGATTGTAAGGACTCATGATGGGAAACTGGGACTCATTGATTTGAGCAGATTCTGGAATATATGAATATTCAACAAGATTCTTAATTTTGGAGGCTATGTGCTTAGAACATGATTTGGGAAGAGATAGAGTAGAAGAAAGAGAGATATGGGATGAAGATGATGAAGGAAATGAAGTTGATGTTGTATTTGTTTCCATGGTTATATCAAATAAGATTATTCAAATTACTAATGATACCACCTCGGTAAGAAGTGTGGCTCTGATACCAGTGGGTAGTTGTACGTGGTGTTGTTACACCAGATCTATAACAGAACGAAGTCTGTTCTTAGGGCCAATAGCCCGCAAGTTCTAGTTTTCAGCCGATATACACTTATCCATTTAATACCAAATCCGAAATCATAGTTGAAAATAGTTTTTCATGATACCACCCGAAAACTTGGCACTCAGGGCCCTCAAAGAGAGTGAACGTTGTGAGAAAATACTGTCATTTTAGAGGATAAAACAAGACCTTTCTGATGCACAAGATCCTTAGGCTTAAGGCAAGTGCAGATCATACTCAGTTTAGAAAATTTAGAGGTGAGCATATCATTATTAATCTAAATAATTACTTTGATTCCTAGAAGAAAGAGAGAGTTTTAGGGAAACATAATGTATAGAACTGGATTTTTATTTCTCCTTGATCCGCCCCCCTCAATTGAAGCTGAAGGTGCTATTTATAGAAAATCATTGAGAACAAGACCTCGCAAATGAGATTGTCCTTACTTGGATGATACGGATGTTGATGAAGAATTGGAAGTCATGTGGCGAAAGAAAAAGAAGAAGAAAAAATCTTCTTATCCTCCACCAATAAAGACATTTACAAAAGTAAAGCACACCGACAAGGACTTTAACAAAAGTAAAGCATACTGACAAGGACTTTAACAAAAGGAAAGCATACCGACAAGGACTTGAACAAAAGTAAAGCACACTGACAAGGACTTTAACAAAAGAAAAACAGGAGTCACATGGATAGGTGTATCAAAAGCTTGTTCATAAGTCGTTATCATGGAGTGGATGGATAACGAGATGGCGACATGTCTCCTGTGTCTTTTTTATATTGTCGTTTGTGCAGACGGATTTGTCGTTGGTCGAGGTATACTTCAGTATACTGGTATGTAGATGCAGCAGAAGAGTCTGGAGTGGTGACAGTATAATGGGGATTTTCAGTATGGAGAAGGGACTGAAAGTCTTCTCATGGATCCTGAGCATCTTGGAATAAGACATTGGTGTAGTCAGGATGTTGTTCCATGACAAGGATACCTTGAGGGCTTGAACTTGAACCTAGAGTACAAACTTGTATTTTGGGAATAATTTCAAGAGTGTGATGGTCCGGTAGAGGTGTGGTGAATGTCTGTGGCCGAGGAAGGAACATTGTTTAGTTCCATAAGGTAGGCTTTGAGAACAGAAGTAACAGATGTGTCATGAATGAGGGTATATGGATGAGGATAAGTTCTCAATTCATATGCCATGTCTTGTGTTCAGTAGTCCCACGTTTCTGGGTGCTGGAAGTAAGGCATGTGGACAATGAAGACTGTAATCCACATATTAGCTTCTTGTTCTGGCATTTTGTCTAATCTTTGAAGAATTCTTTTTGCTCACAGATTTATCAAGAGATAGCATGGCCATTTGAAAAATCTTTCCCAAAGAGATATTAGCTATGCTAATATTAGTGGCTATAAGTTTTCTTTGAAGATCTGGTTGTAATTCAGAAGGAAGAGAGGCTATGAAGACATGTTTAAGCAATGGCTTATTGAATCCATTCAGCTTGTAAAATAGAATACTCATTATTTTGTAATGAGCATCTAGAAGGTGCCTTTTGAGTGACAACACTTCATCTGGTGATAGTCTTTCCTGTCTGCATCAGTGAAAGCAGTTTTTTCACCGATGAATTGTTCATGAATAATATTGAGGGCAGTTCCAATTAGGGATTCCATGAATTCGATCTGTCTGTATTCTCCTAAGCTTTCTAGCTAGTCTCATAGAGAACCCGTGAATCGGGCCATGAATTCACGAAGAACGTCCAGGGGGTTGAGCATTAGCTTTGGTACCTTGGAGATCAATCCATGCAGTAAATTCTTGAAAACCAAGATGTTGAAGATGGTTTTGTTGGGTGTTCATGAACTGGTGGTGGCATTGGTTCTGTTTGAGATGCTTGATCAGAAGGATGATCTTCAACAATAGATGTTGAAGTAGAGGCACTTGGATCTGCAGTTTCAGTGGCCATTAATATGCATGTAATGTCAGCATATTCGGACTTAGAGTCAGTTGAGGTTCCGTCTGAGGTTGTAGATGAGTTTGAAGAAGACGGGTTGGACTTAGATGGGTTTGATCCAACAACTGTTTCTGGCTCAGAGGAGTCAGAAGATTAGTTCCGAACAGGATGATTCTGGACAGTATGATAATGATACTGATCCATTGGGTTTTTATCTTTCTTAAGAGGCTCTGGAATGTCCTGTGGTAAATCTTCTGGTGGTATGGTGGAAGTAGAGGAAGATGAAGGGACCTTTGGCTGTGGTTTTGAAATTTTGACTTTGGATTTTGATTTTCTGGGTGAAGATGGTTGAAGAGTCGGTTGAAGGTGCAAGAACCCAAAAGACTGATTATAAACAGGTTGGATGGTGTGTAGAAAGGTGTATAAGTTTCAAAGAACGGAGGAGATACTGGTGTTGGTTGTGGTTAAGTAAAAAAGGAAGGTCGAGTCTTTTCAACATCAATTCTTGTCAATTCGGCTTTGAGTTTTCTGATCTTAGCTTTTTTTTTATTGAAGTCTGGACCCCTAATGTGGTTATTGATCATTCGTCAGAGATCGGTGTCGAGTTCGGAGATCCGATCTTGGAGATGGATATACATTTGATCAAGACGACTACTTATGGAATCAACTTTAGTTTCAATCTGAGAGACATGACTGGCAACACGATCAATCTTCTTACCGAGTTGCTAAAGAGTTTGATTCTGAGCATTAGCGTTTTTTATTCTGTTGAAATGTTTGTCTGGAAACTTTAATAATTCAACTACAATGTGTAGAACAGACTGATATTGGCCGTCTTTAATCACCATGTCAAGAAAGTCAATTGATTCATTTCCTATGCTGCTTTTCTTTTCGAAAAGCATGATGCCATGTGCCTGCACAATGTGAAAGAAATCCAAAAGGAGCTTCTGGTGTCTCTTGTGGTCAGAGAAAAACAACAAAATATCATCAATGTAGACTGATGCATGATGAATAATAGGACTAAAGATTTTTGTCATGGCTTTTTGAAATAAGGAGGGAGCAACTTTAAGACCAAAAGACATAACAGTCCATTGATAATGGGCATCAGGGATACAGAGGGCAGTTTTGTGACAGTCAACTGGTGAAATACCAAGTTGCCAAAAACCAGCTCTTTCAGGGATTGTATAACCCTCTGCCCATACCTAGTGAACCTTGGGTTGATATTTCTATAGACTTTATTTTGGGTTGACCTAGGTCAAAAAGGGCAAAGGATTTTGTTTTTGTTGTTGATAGGTTTTCGAGGATGGCACATTTCATTCCATGTCACAAAACAAATGATGCAACAAACATAACTAATTTATTTTTCAAAGAAATAGTCAGATTGAATGGAGTACCCAGGAGCATAGTTTCATGTCCAGATGCTAAGTTATGGAGCCACTTTTGGAAAACTTTGTGGGGTCTGTTGGGTACTAAACTTTTATTTTCTACTACTTGTCATCCAAAAATTGATGGACAAATTGAGGTTGTAAATAGAACTTTGTCCACTATGTTGTGTGTCATTATTCAAAAGAATTTGAAAACTTGAGAAGAATGTTTGCCACATGTTGAATTTGCTAACAATAGAACTATCCATTCAGCTACTAAATTTTCACCATTTGAGATTATATATGGTTTTACTCTATTAACTCCTTTGGATTTATTACCTTTACCTATTGATCAGCATGCTAGTATGGATGGTAAAAAGAAAGTTGAATTTGTTAAGCAATTGCATGAGAGAACGCGACAACACATAAAAAAGAGAACTGAAAAATTTGTTACTTAAGCCAACAAAGGACGTAGCAAGTGGTTTTTCAGCCTGGAGATTAGGTTTGGGTGCATATGAGAAAGGAGAGGTTCCCAGCACAGGCATTCCAACTTGCTTCCAAGGGGAGATGGTCCATTTCAAGTGGTTGCATGGATCAATGACAATGCCTACAAATTAGATCTTCCTAGTGAGTATAATGTGAGTGCTACTTTAATGTTTCTGATATTTCTCCTTTCGATGTAGGTGAAGATTCGAGGACGAATCCTTTTGAAGAGAAAGAGAATGATGAGAACCATCGAGAGAATACCATTAAAGCTTCAAGTGATTCTTTACACATTCATGAAGGCCCAATTACAAGAGCTAGAGCAAAAAAAATGCAAGCTGCTTTAAATGGATTAATTGAGAAAATGTGGACTGAAAATACAATTCAAGATGCAAAACATCATGAATTGGGCTTAGAGAAAAGACAAGGCATTGTTGGCATTATTCAAGCTATTGGGCAGCCAAATACACAATTTGGATCCAATGTAGAAAGGGCAAATTCAGATTAAAACTGGTATTGATTGAGCCATAACTAATGTGCAAGCTATATATCGTTGGAAAGATAATTAAGTTAACTTTCCAATGCAATTTACAGAGAAGGATTTCGAGTTCTCTAGGAGTTATGCCCAAGTTATTATAGCTTGTTCAAGCTTGGGAATTCCAACAACTCCTTTGTTTATTCAACTTCATTTATTTTTTTTGTTTCAAGTTTGTCAATGCATTAGCTAAGCTACCATTGATGATGGTGGGCTAGCATTATGTTTGTCAATGATAGCATTAATTATAGTAGGCTAGCATTAAGTTTGTCAATGACTAACATTAATAGTGGTGGGTTGGTGAAGACTTTTGAAGCACCCTTTGACAAACCTATGCTTGAAGGGTTGTTCCAATGTTTCTATTTGTATTTTAAGGATCTTGGGTTTCTTTTAGCCTATTTAAACTCGGCAACCTTGCTACGTAAGACAATTTAGAGATTAATGTTATTTGAATTTGAAAGAACTATTCTTTCTTTGGTTCTTTTGAGAACTAGTGAACTTATTAAGAATTTGCGTTCTTGTGGCATTCCAAATCTAGACTTATCACTCACCTTCTCATCTACATCTTGAGTGCGGCATCAATATCATTATCTATACTTCTGATTTGCGTTTTCTTAAGCATTGGGTCAAGGTTTTGTTTGTCTTAAATCTGTTTAGAGATTTTTTGGGAATTTGAATCTACAAATTAAGTATAGGTTTTAAAGTTTCATTCGCATTAGTAGAAGATTGCATTTAATGATTACTTGAAGATAATATCGAGTTGATAATTTTTCAAGATAATTGTGAAATAGGCCAACAACAAAAACATGGTATATTTTTTTTTGGGTGGGGAGGGAGGGGGGATGGAGTGGTGATATTTCCACACCTCAATTTTTGTAAATCCACCAATGTAAAAAAATGATAAAAAAATTTTATTAACCAATTAAATCCTCATTAGTTATTCAAACTTTGTCACAAAAATACCTTTTGGACAATTTGTTCACTTTTTGTTAGAGGATAAAATAGTTAAATTAAATTCTAAGTAACATTGGTGATCAACGATAGACCAAGAGATTTAGGTAAAAAATTAGATAAAATTGATCAATTGTTTAAACTTTTTGTTTGTTTTAAATTTTAAAAAATAAAGAGACATTTTCTAAATTATTTTTTAAACGGGATGAATTTACACAGTGTGTCATGGAAATACCCCTCTATGTAAAACCTCTATATAGTTATATTAGTGGGACTGGAGAAATTTATTCTTATAAAGAGATTATAACTCAATAAAGGTATAGTACAAAAATTATTATTTTTACTTAATTATCCCTAATGCAAGTGATATAGGAAACTACAAACATAGAAGTTAGAAATTTTTTAGCTTCAACAAGAAGATGCTTATGCTGACCAATTAATACATACCCACAAGTTGATAGATTTAAAAATATATTTTATTCCATCTTAATTATTTAATGTAACATAACATTTTTAAGATATTATTATTAAGTGGAAGTAAGTTAAAAATATAATTTATTATAATATAAAATTTATTCTTAATTATAACTGTACTCAAGTTGAGACTACAATTTTTTTTTTACTATGAAGAAGTTATTTCTATATAGAGTATTCTTATTTGAAGTTTCTACTGTATATATACATATGGATATATATATATATAAATCAAGACTCCGAGAGTGAAAAAGGTCCTCACCCTAAAGTCCACAAAAACCAACCCATCCATCAATTGTGCTAAAAGCAGTCGATGTATTGAGTGATGCTTGTAGATTTTCTTCATAGATTTCTCCAGCTTTTATACATATATACACGCACGCGGACACAAATTAACAGGCTCGTGTGTCCGTGACAATAACAAAGTGACAGAAAAAATACTTCCCATAAATCTAAATCTTTAATATAATGCCTTGGAGAACAAATTTGCCATAACCAACCAGAAGAAGATTGGGAAATCAGGCTACATTTGTTTTTTTCAGGATTAGGCATTCAGAAAGCAAAATCAGGCCGCGTTTGTTTTTGTCAATAATATCATTATTTAAGCTTAAGGTATAGAAAATCTCACCCACTACGATTATTGAAACTTAGATGGCCATGAGCATAAATCTCATCTACAATAAGCCGAGATACGCCACACCGGCAGGTTAGCTTACACACACACCACACACACAAATTTGCTGTTTGAGATATTAAGTTACAACAATGTGCCTGCAATGTATATAATACTCAAAAAGTTAATCAGACTTTCAACGTTACATTTCTCTTAAAAAATTTTGGGGAGCATGTGTGCAGAAAACTCACTATCTCAGCATTATGCACAAAAATGCATAAGCGGATAGCCTAATCAGTTAGATGATGGTATAAACCCATGAATAAAAATTTACTGGGTTAAATGTATAGCCAAAGCCAGCATGAATTGTAGAGAGAGGCCGACAAGTCAGGTCATGAAGCTTGGTACATATCCTTGACAGCTAAGGCAGCTGCTCTGTACCATGCAGCTGCGGCCATCGCACCAGGGTCAGGAACTGATGCAAGGATCTCTGGGGAGATATAGGTGGAACGGCCAGCCTGTATCAGCTACATGTCAGAAATCAAAACACGAAAAAGATAAAACATGAATGTACAAAAGGGATCATTTGCCCATTCATCCTCAATCATACATAAAACATTGGCTTTATCCAAGTCCAACTCTGACTTATTTAATAGTGGATTCAATACACCTATAACATCTAAGCCTACAGCATTTTTGGGAAACTTAAGCTCCATTTGGTATAGTGGTGCCATTGCTTTTAAGCCACAGCAGCCCTGGAATGGAAACTCTACTTGTCAAAGGAAAGTTTGATAGGAGTTCGTAAACACCACTAACTGTTAAGTTAATTAGTTATCATTTCAGTAAAAGTTAATTAGTTAATTAGTTGAGTTATCATTTTTCCACAATCAGCTGTGCTGTGAAAGCAATGCTGCAAGCATCTACCAAACATTTAGGCAGCTTCCCAAAAGGCAAAAGCAAAATGAGGCTTAACCACATGCTTATGAGCTAATTTCCCACTCAATAGGAAAAGAATCCTGTTGTTTCTATTTAGCGTGAATAAATTCATAATAGAACGAATCTTACTTGGCTGACTGACCTAAGCTCCCCCCCCCCCCCCCCCAAAACAACACACAAAAAAATTCAAATTTAAAGCTTACAACTTCATTACATTAACTTAATTATACAATTACCTTTCTTATTTTCCATCATTCTTAGAATTTTTGTAAAAGCTTTCTTTGAGATGATTTTCGGTCATCAGCTTGTAGTCAATAGCATTTGGATATTTAAACTTACTGGGGACAGTGAAGATTTCTTGAGAAGATACATTGAGGATTATACTATAACCATGTGGATCACTGAAGCTCTTGCCGCTAATTGACAACTTGCATCAGTGTCAAGATAAACATGTTCAGAGAAATCAACAATAAACTTACCTGTGCCTGCATTTGCTTTGTAGATTCAGCTCCGGCTATTGCTGCTTCAGATGATAAAATGAAGGCAGTGGAAGGATCAATCCCAGCACTTAACCTCTGCTTGCAACAAAAAATATCAACACCAAAAATGAGCGCATAGCAGATACAGCATAGGATAATCATAATAATATTTATTACAGCTACAGACCTCCTGAAGAACTGCAGCTGCTGGAATCAGGGCGTCTAACATTGTGCGGTAGCCAGCAGTGGCTCCACCATATTTACTGACTGCAGCAATGGAAGCTTCAAGTGCTTCAGCCCCTGAATCAAAAGAGTCATTAATCTTGGTAGACTGGCATGAAACAATCTTGATGACAAAAATCATCTCACATTGTTTGGATGTTATGCCTGACTTTGAACTTGCTTTAAGTTTTGCATATGCTGCCTTACAAAATATATGGTACCTGTTTCATATGTAAAAACCATAAATATCAATGGTTGAGGTATACAGTAAAAAGTAAATATAAAAAATATGCAGCTCCAAGCACAAACGGTAAACAGAAAGGAAAGAAAATTACAAGATTCCACTTGTTCCACCCATAACTCTCCTAGTAGAAGCTCCAATTTCATTCACTGTTTCGGCAGCATCGTTCAAAGGATAACTGGAAATAGAAAAGGATGATTCATCAAGTAAGCTATTAAGGGGAAAAGGATTTAAACATTAATTTGCATGAAAACATTGTGATCCAAGAGCCACCTTTGGCAAGCCAGTATTATAGACTGAAAATTTACACGTCATAGACAAATATTGTACCATCATAGAAGTTACAACATAGCAAATCCATAACATCAAAAGCAGCACAGCCAACCCATATATAAATATACAAAATAAAAGACAAAGCTCGAGTAAAATGTAAAACAACTACTTGACATTGGCTATACAACCTTCTTCATTACAATGTCTGTCTAGGAAAACCTTGACAAGTTACAACATATTTTCTAGTATCTCCATCAATATTCTTCAAGGTATTTATCTTTTCCTTTGAATTCCATACATGAAGTAGTGTGCTATGAATAAATCTTTGGAGCAAAAATTCAGCCCAAAACAAACTGAATAGGAAAAGCTAATCAAACTTTGAAATAAGAAAATTCATCCTCAGATACTCCTCTCCGACAAATCAGGAAAATTCCCGAGTGCTCTTGCTCTTTTACATAAAAAACGAACACGCCCAATGCTGTAAATAAGTTTGCTGTTCGGATTCCTAATAATTTCCTAAGAGAATATTCGTGAAATAGTAAGTTAAATATTGTTGATTCAACTAAACACCACGAGGTAACAAGAAAAAGTTCAACTAAGAGTTTATTCCATACCAAATGAGATAGTAACCACCATAACTCTGCCTTCAGAGGATAGAAAGACTAGCTATGTTACCACTTACTTCAGAGTAGATATCACTTGCTATATAGGAGAATTACTCAAAGGAGGCTCACTCCTTAACTAGGAATATGAATGAAACAAGACTTACTAAATAATAAGCCCCTAAAAATGGAAAATAAATTAAACAACAATTTCCTAGATAACAAACAAAAACAAAAATTCCATAAGCTGAATAATTCCTCTTTGACTACAAACTTTGATAACATAGAATCTCACAGTCCAGTCCAATGAGTTAAAAGTAAACTCTTCAATTATCAACGTTTTAATAAGGTAATTGTGTATATCCTTGCAAATCTTCAAAGCAATTAATGACAACAGATCATTTAGTTATGATTCTATAAGAATAAAATCTTGCAATAACCATCTTCTTTAACATCAAAGAAAAGTATGAAATCGAATTTGATATTATAAGATCTCTTACATGTGGGACTGAGTAATATAGATCTTTAACACTAGATCACCTTCAAATCTTAGTTATTATAAAACCTAATTCTATTGCAGCATAAATGTTATTATTGGCTATCTCCTAAATCCTTTTAACACTCATCCTAGAGAAAATCTTCTATAACTCATCAGAACTTACAACACCCATTGAAACAAAATTACTCCCTGATTACCATTATTTTCTCCTCCATTATCTTAAAAAACTGTTCTCTATAAAATCTTCTTAACCCCAAAAACTTCTTGAGAACTCGACCATAGTGGCTTTTCAAATTACCACCAAACTTGACCACTAAACCTCAAGGATAAATATCCTTACTTCATCATGCGAGACAGTGAGTATATTTTCCAATGCAAGTAAATTAAAAATTAAACATACACGCTTCTGAGTTGTGTACATATCAACCCAACAAGAAGAAAACCAAAGAGAAAACTCAGATAAACCACTGGGAAAGAACTATGGGATCAAACAGGAAATATTGGATTGAAAAGAAAAAAAATCTGCCTTGTTTGTCCATATACGAAATTCAACAGAGACACTAAAACCTGAAATCAGCCATTTTGGGTCAGCAACAAAAGAAGTCTTGAAACAAACTAGTCGGTCAAACAAAGTTATTTTGTAATTTCAAGAATAGAGTACTCTACATGTAGATAAGGATTAACAGCAAGCATTAAAATAGATGAATATAAATAGCGAGGCCTATAAAAGCAAATTTTAAGTCAAAATTTGGGAACTCCAATTCTGTTGCAATTTTCTTTTTTTTTCTAGAGAATGACCCATGGCAAATCGAGATTCTTTTCCACAATACTATAGAAGTCTCCTCTTTGAAGACTACGAAGCAATGGTGGACATAGTTTGCATAAATAATGTGCAAAAACTCGGGCAAAAAATGGAAGGATAAGATGATAAATGATTTTTGGTCCAAAATTTGCCACAGATGAGCCTAGGGTAGGTTAACTTCCTCAGTGAAGCAACTAAAAGTTTCCTAAATTGCTGGAATTAGATACTTACTACTTTTTCTTGTCCTCTAGAATTGCTGTTGCACCTCTATACATCTGCAAAAATAAATAAAATTGACATAGGATGGAGAAAACCAAGCACTAAATCAAAGATGCTAATGGAGTTCGACTGGACTCACTGTTGACCCACAGTCACCATCACCAACTTTACTATCCCATTCATTCAATCTATCCCTAAGATTGACGACCGCTTCTGCTGCTGCTTCAATAGTCACCTCAAGTACATGGCCTTGTTTACTTAGCTGTAGTGGCCGACCTAATGACTAACCAAAAGCAAGCATGGTCAGTTAGTGCTGATGTGATACTGCACAAACAAATTGTACTTACCAGCAATTAAGCAATTATGAAACCAATAATAAACATGTTAATATTGTTTACAGCATCATAAAGCTATTCTGCTCAAAGCCTCAAATTTGACATATAAAATTGTAAACTGAGTAAAACTACAGAATACAAAATGCAAATGACACAATTGTTTTAAGAGTGAATACACTGATACGTCGAAAAAATTAAAAAATTTCAGAGTTAATCTGAAACATTTTAATTTTATAATGCACCAGCCTATTTCACTAAAGACATAAGCACAACTCTCCTTATTTCAAACAAAATGCAAAGCCATTCATTCCATTTGGTATTGAAATTTCTTGACCAAAACAGATCTAGGACAGTGAGAAACAGTATTCCGTGCTTTTTATCCACTGACTTACTTTTTTTTTCTTTTATTTTAAACTGTTTCCAATGCTCTTTGTGCTTGAAAAATCATCAATTCATTCTTTAATTGATCACTATGTATTTACATCCAAAACAAGTCCTTTAGTAACCTGTTACTTTTCTATCTCAATGCAGAACCAGATGCACAGGAAATGAAGGAACATTAAACAAAGTATTGTCCATCATTAACAAACATAATTTGGATCATTTGATATTTTTTGTACGAAACGTATTTTTCTTTCCAAAAGACAAGGATAAACTCGTTAAGAGTGTAGAATTACTAGATTTTCCAAATTTTTAAAATGTAAAGAGGGTGGAATCAAACAAAATTTTGTTGTTAGGAGCTTAAAATGACCCCAAAAAAAAAAACAAAACTCCAGCAGGTAGGTGAGGTGCAGACTCTATTACGCCACTGATAACCTTGAATTACAGAACTCGAGATTTTCTTAAATTCCTACAACCAAAATGAAAATTTATGAGTACATGCCTATAAACTTTTAGAATGGGATCCGATCTCATCTCTGACTAATCTACATCCCTGTTTTTTGGATAAGAGGAACCTACTGTGAATGTGAAGCTCCATTGCAAGAGACAACAGAAGGAGCAATTAGCAACTACCTACACAGTTCCTAATCAATTCTGCTGGTATTAACTGATACACTGCCATATAAATGTGATTAATGGATCAACAGATGTGGACAGTAGCCTGTGACGAGGAAACATCTTGCGGAGAACACTATGGGGATTGCCATTTTGTATTCATAAGAAAAGCATTTGAATATAGCAAACTAACCTCGTCACTCTTTGTTGAATGAGAAGGTGGCATTGGAACAGGAATCTTGGCCGGTGGACGATTACCTACAAGTAAAGAACTCCTGAGCTCAATAAAAGTAAAATCACTATAAGAAGTTACTTTTTCTTTCTATCTGGAGTTACACAATAAATGAACATTTTTTTCCCCTAAATTCCCTGATATATGAACTTTATAACAGTGAAACATATAAATCAGTTGGCCGTTAGGGAAGTTTCACACATGATATCTTTATTAACAGAAATGAATACAAGAACACAGAAAGAATAAACTATCATCACATATCACTGACCGTCCACACCAACTGGCCAATGAGGGGCCTTTGTTGTAGCATCAAGATGCTTCAAGATTACTTCATCTGCCTTCATGATGGAAATTGAGAATCCTGAAAGAAACCACCACTCAGATTCCTTGTTACATCACTTCAACCTAATGCTGTTAGCACCATAAACAAACCTGCCATGTCAAGAGAAGTCATGAAAGATCCTGTGTACACTCTTTCAACAGCCAGTCCATGTTCCAGTTGCAACTTTGGGACGGCTTTTCCTGCTGCAATCATCAGTTCCATCACAGGAGTGGCACCTAAGCTGCAGGCAACAGAGTAAAATATTGTGAAACGTTCCCTCATGACCAAGAGTGCTGCCTTCATGAGTACGAAATGCAATAAAAAAAAGCATTGTTTAATCATTTCTAACGGTTAAAAGCATCCTTCAAAGCATAAACAGCACTGTTAAATGGCATGAAACGTGAATATTACATTCGAAACAAATGATTTTTTCCAGATCCCTATTCTATGCTAAAAGCAAGTCATTAAGAACATCGAAAAAAAACTTCTTTCCAAGCTAACCGTGCAAATATATATAATTTATAGGTGGGTTATTTGAAATGCTATCTTGCTCTCTGTTGATTAAACTGACTTCCAGGACTATTGTTTAATCTTTTAAAGCCATGCTAAGTCCAAGAATTACCCATGAAAATATGGAGAATGTTCAAATAAGGGAATATTGCAAAACGAGAAAGGTAATCAAAATCTGATCCAAGGTTTTGTCGACTACCAATCCAAAGAATGGATTTCAAAAACATTGGGCAAGATAATTGACTTGTATAAGGTTAATTGTATAAAATCAAAAAAGAATTAAGAAGCACAATGTACAACGAAAAATAAAATAAATAATCAAATAAAAATCAAGAAAAATATTAACTTGAATTTAACTTCAAGCTGCCTTACTAATTTAAAATTCCCTATTATTGTTAACATCTTACAGCCTCATCATGAAAACAAGTTCAACTCCATAACCGAGTAAGCATATGCTTCCTAAACATATATAGGCACTTTTCTATCAATTCTAAAAAGAGAAAAGTACAAAGGCTAATTAAAAATGAGGGAGAAACTAATTTTATGTTCAACAGAGTCCACTTTCAAGCTTCTTTCGGGCTTTTGTGTCAAATTAGAGTTTCAAGACACCTTGTTCATTTTCATCTAAAATGCAAGGGGCTACTGAATTTCTTCCCAAATGTGGTATATCTTTTCTTTGGAGAGCTCTTTGTATCGGCTTTTTAATTTTCAGATATCCTGGGCTTACAGGTTGAATGTAAAAATCCAGATATCTACCAGGATGATTATGGTTTCTATCGACAGTTTTTACACTCCAATACATCCGCCACTCCAATAGTATAAGCCTATTGGTCCCCATAAAAATATAATATAAGGTTGCTCATTCTACCAAAAATATATAAATTATAAGGAAATTTATATCTGCAACATAGAAGAGGATCAGTGACCTACCCATTAATCATGAGCACCACTCTATTACCTCGGATTATCGGAACATAATTAGTTTCCTGCAAAGATTGAACAGCAAGAACAGTAGAACATCAAATTAAGTAAGCTCTGGAGTAAAATATTGCATCAAATGGTTCATGCGTTGATCAATAAGGATAATAGAACATCACATTCACTATGCTCTGTCATAAGATGTTTCGTCATATGCATGGAGGAAAAAGAAGTACATGTCATAAGAAAAGTTAATGCAGTAAGGGTTTAGACATTATATTTTCTCAAGCCTTCCATACAAGTCCTGAAGGCATATATCACCATCTATCTGAATGATAGGTCTCAACTCGGGAGGAAGAACAAGTAATAGACATAAAGCCATCCACTCAGGTTCTATATTTGCTTGAAGAAAATGCTTAGCTAAATTTATATTTTTCTGTCTTTTAACTAGTTTCTTATCACATTAAAGTAAGGAAACCCTTGCTGGATAATGAGACACACACACACACACACACATTATTTCTACTTTTTATAAGGCAGCAAACAAAGTCATTATGCAAAAAGAAGATATCTGCTTAGATATTGCAGCATACCGTAGACAATATTTGCTTAAGAACGTGAGATACAACCACGTCTACTGGCTGAAGATCAGCCACTGCAGCACCAGGTTCACCATGCTGAAAAGAAATTTATCTTTTTATAAGTCAATGTAAATGTGGAGGCAAAATTTGGGTCTGATGGCTAAATAAAAGCCACAGCCTCAGTAAAGAGTTCCACCAAAATAACCAGCTACTACATAAAATGCATGTTATCACAAACAGCCAACTCAAGATAGAACTCGAAAAATCTGGACATAGGGAATTTGCTCTGGTTAATCCATTACAAATTAAAAGAACAAATTAATTTTTTTAGAAGTATATAGATATAAATGCTACACTAATTACTTTAAAAATAAGTTGCCACATTGAAAGTAACTCACAATTCCGAGACCAAGTTCCATCTTTCCAGGGCCCAAACGATCTGACGTAACCTGCCCAGGCAGCGTACAAACAGATAATGCAACACCCATCGTTCCTACCATTTCAGATGCACGTTTAGCTTCTGCAGCAACATCAGCAAGAGAAAGGCCAGCAGCAGCAGCAGCTCCAGCAATCTGTCTCTTGCAAAGAGTAATTATTAAAAACACACCACACTTAGTAAAAATACAAATGAAACAACAGATAAAGCAGTTGTCTTTCAAACAAGTCATCAAGTTGTGATATGCAACCCAGTTAAAAACTCAACAACACTAATAGTAATTACAAACTGAAAGCAAATAGGTCTAAAACCTTGCCAGGATAGGAAAATTAGTCTATTTTGTCTTTCTTTCTGCTAGATACTACTAAAAATTGACAGCATGGTAAGCTTTTTGCATCAGAAACCAGCAGTAAAATTTTTATATTATAATAAAAAACACTTTGAGAATAAATGGATTGGGATTACAAATGGCAACTGAAAACAACCTTACATAAACATAAATTTGGTTGATGATGAAAGTAAACAAGTCAAGTAATGTCGTGATAAATTAAAGGAGAGAAGAGAAACTAACGAAAGGATGACTCATGCAAACACAGACAAAAAGAAAAGGCCTATAGTGTGTGCAAGTGAATGAACATGCAAACAACCTTTGTGCATGTGTGAAGAGGAATGGGGTGATGAGGGGTATGCGCGGGTGTTGTCGGTCAGGAGGGGGAAGAACGAACCTTGTTCACAAGAATAGTCCCCGCTAAACCTCTTCGTCCAGCAATGCCACGAGGGGGAGGCAATGCACAATCATCTCCAACAATAACGATCTGTAAATGCAAAGAATATCATCATTATTTTAATATCTTATCATACTTGAGTATAAATTTTAAGAACATACCTCTACTTTATAACCTTCAGATTTTGCTTGTTCGGCAGCCAAACCAAAATTTAAACGATCACCAGTATAATTCTGTTAACATCCAGATTGCAAAAATATAAATCAAGAAATAAAAGCCAAATAAGTATTCATTGGGATCATAATTGGTAATAGCAATTCTAACCGTAGTACAATCAAAAAGCTCCAAAGAAGAAACATATAGAATGCAATAAAACAATTAATTGTTAAATTGCCACCTGAGTGCTTTTGATATAATAGTACCGTGACAATAAGAAGACATCCCATAGGACCGGTTACAGCACGAATCCCCTGAAGTTAAATGATACAGGACCCGTAAACCAATTCAGTATCATAATTCACAGAATTACTAGGAAGATAAACGTATAAGAAGCAATAAAACATACAGCTAGAATTGAATCCACTGGAGGAGATGCAAAAACATCCCCGCAGATTGCAGCTGTCAGCATCCCTTCTCCCACAAATCCAGCATGTGCAGGCTCATGTCCGCTTCCACCACCTGCATCACAAACAATATCAAGATAACAAAGATCCCAATAATATGATGAATCCAGCATTTGACAAAAGCAGCTGCAACCACTTGATCAAAGGAATGTCGAAAAGTCTACAACCCAAACGGCCCAACTTCATTCAGATATGGACCAAAATTTAGCCCATTAAACGAGGAGTGTTCTTACAAGCGAGAGTCACAAAAGTTCAATTAATCGAGTCCTAAAGTCTTATTTAAGAAGTAAAGAAAAAGATAATAATTCAAAGCTGTCTTTAACTTTTTAACAGTTTTATATAGGAAGTTTTGTCAAAGGATCTTCAATTTGTAAGTTTAAAGAGTTGTCCTATATTTCCCAGGTTTATGAAGAGGTTCTTGATAGCAGACAGCCCTGAGCCCTACATTATCTACTGTTTAGGTCATAATCTGTAATTTGACATGAATGAATAAGTTAAAATAGATTATTTCTTAGCTACTGTGATGTGAATGTGTTTTGAAGTAATGCCATTGGTTTCTAGGTGAGATTCTTGGAAAGGGATGCTGCTTACTTCTCTAATTAACATAGTAAAATTGTAACTTAAAAATAAATAAATAAATAACCGTCATGAAATATTATTTCCCACATCTTTCATATCAAAGCATAATGACATCATTCCTACTGAATCATTTACTTTGAGCATGTCATGCCAACCATTTACTCAGGAAAGACATAATTCAACTCTCTAACACTAGATTAGTTTTCAAGTGATTTTTCTTTCCATTAGCAAGAGTCCCCATGGTGCTCTAAAAACTGAAATTGGCCATGTCTAAATACAGAATTGTCTAGGCCTCAATGTACTAGAAAATCTTTTGGGTTGGATTTGTATAATACGGTTCAGAGCTAGATCAATTAGCCCCTTTACCTCAAAGTGACAAATTGTTTTAGCATTAAGATTCACAGATTGCCTACGAAATATAAGTTGGGGTTGAGCCTTCACATATGACAAAACTTTTGAATTGGACATCATGAGACAAACTTTGAAACAGATGACCAGGTATCAGGTAAACCGTCCATCAGAAAAACAATGTCTCAGATTTTCTTATATTTTTGTGAAAAAAAAGGTGGAATGCAGTATACTTATCATTTTAAATAAAGTGTTTAATCTTTCGTTGCTTCGACAGGTCAAAATCCCAAGCCCCTTGTGGCAGACAATCTGACATATTGCTGTTTCTATGCTTTCAAATTCACAAATGTGATAGTTCTTTGGTTTGATATATCAAGATTAAAGGAACAATTTACCAGCATAGGTGTCAGAAATATAGTAGATCCATTTCTAATAAAGTCATGCTTTTGCCGCAGTAAATAGACTAAGAATCTGCATGCAATTGTTTAAAAAAAAAAAATCTTCAGTCCATTTTTATGCCAATTATAACTCTATTCTACTAGTGGTCTATCATCCCTAAAAATGCAAAACTCATTACATTCGATAATTCATGGTTAAAACTATAAAGGCAATCACAACACAAATATGAAACAATTGTTTCAAGCTTATGACCGGAACAATATCAAGTACTGCAGCCTGAAGATATCAAACCTGATATAACAGCAACCTTGTTATACGTTGCACTTGAAACATCAGCACGTAATACAACCTTCACCTGTATTACAACAAAAAAGGAGACAAACTATAAGTAGCATAACAGCTATGTTTGACAGCACAAGTGGAACATAGAAAACTTATTCACCTGCGGAAAACCGTCCAAGAACTGCAGAGCAGGATAGGTTTCCACAAGACCCTCAATGAACTCAGTCACCACATCTGCAACCATTTAAATAAGCTATTTCTTCTTTCTTCTCCACAAATAAGGAAGTAAACCCACTCTCCTACATGATTCTATCATCATTTTGCATTATAAGTCATCACTTCAACGCCTAATAGCAGTTTAAACAATATTGTACAGACTTTCTTTTGTCCATCAAAGAAGCAAAACAGACAGACGCCATCACATGTAATAAAAAACAACAGCTTTGTCAAAAATGTTCATTTCATATCTTAGGAGTATTCACTTTCACACAAGCAAACAGAGCCCATAGTTTATGAAATTTTTACATTCAAATTCTGTCGCCAAGAAAAAATTTAAGGGGAGAAAAAAAACCTAGGCCATCATGCACATTCTGATAACATGCAAAAAGAAAATTAAATAAAAATACTCGTGCAGGCAAGAATAGCTTTAAATTAACCAGTTTATATTTTAACCAAAAAGAAAAACATAACACTCGAATTTTCATATCTGTTTTTCGCGGCGACCAGAAACGCAAAAAATGAACAATTAAATCAAAAGGAAATAAATAGGGAGAAAAATGCAAACCATTGGGATCACTGATAAGTTTCTTCCCTTGAAAGGCCATAATCGAAGAAGAGTAAGAGCGAGAAACGGTACCCTTTAAACCCTATTAAGTGTAAAGGCTGTGGTTTTTGCATCAATTTCAAAAGAGAGAGAATGGTTGTCTGGTTGTTTTTGGTGGTGACTTATAGATTTGGAGAAGTCGATGGTTTGTCTCAACAAGAAATGAAAATTATTCCTTTTGATTATTTTACGGAATAGTGGGGCAAAATGGCCCCACCCTTTACCTGAAACATTGACCCAATTCATTTTTTTTGTTCTAAAACTAAGTTTTTCTCTTATTGATCGGGCAATTAGTAATCTAATTTTCCTTTTATAAATAAGTTGAGACAAATAGGAAAATTCAAATATATAAAAACAAAATATTTTTTGACTAAGTGGGAAATGATTCTGATATTGGTTGTCATCTATTTGGACCTACTATGCCATTAATAGATAAACGAAAAACATGGAAACTATAGTCTAAAAATTTATTTTCTATACATTCAAAATTGATATATTTTTATCTTTTGGATCTGTCCATAGTACCAAATTCTATTGTCTAAATTCTTTTTATAAATAAATAGAGATAAATAGGAGAATTCAAATATATAAAAACAAAATATTTTTTTATTATAGTTTCCATGTTTTTCGTTTATCTATAGAATATTGTACTCTTAAAATACCATAATATAACCTTATCTTTTTAGAGTACAGAGTTTTTCTTGAAAATCGTTACACTAGGGTATTTTTCCTCTCAAACTGATGAATAATATTTATTTAAGTAAAATTATCAATCATATACTCTTAATTTATTCTGTTATTAAATTTATTATAACACTTTTAAGATATATCAGTCATCCACCATAAAATTGATAAAATGTATCTATTGTCCACCAAACCATTAGTTACTATTTATATATGATGATGTCAGACGGGTAATCTGGTCTTTTTATATGATACAAGTGAAAATTTAAGGGTATATAAGTGATAATAAGAGATTTTAAGGATATACAAGTGATAATTTTCAATAGTAAAATCATCAATTCACTATAGTTCCGTTAACTCTTAAACAGCAGCTAATGGTTTAGTGGTCAGTAGATAACTTTTATTAATTTAAGGTGAATGATTAATACACCTTTAAAGTGTTGTAATATTTTTTATGAAAGCACAAATTTAAGGTATACGAATGATAATTTCCTTTTATTTAAAAATTCTTGACTTTTTTTTTCGTTTTTAGAACTTTATATGAATGTTGTCAATGCCTATCAATTATATGGTATCATGACTATCATCTTCGTGTGTGTGTCCATAAATACATACATATATACATACATACATACATACATAAATATATATATGTCTATCCACCACACAATATAAATGTGTTGATTATTTCACTTTAATCATTTCTAATATGTTGTTAGAAGCCAATGAAGATTGCAACAAGACTTGAGCTGGGTTCAAATTTTGAATTCAAGGCTCGGATCGGGCTGGGCCTAAGCTTGCATGGACTGGCATCCTTCATTATCCTTACAAAACCCCACTTTATTACAAAATTATGTCTAAAAACAAGCAATAATTAAACATATTTGACAATTTTAAAAAAAAATATTAATTGTATTCATAATCAGTCTTTTTTAAATCTTTTCTATCAGTCACTTTCTTTTAACTAAAATAAATTAGAATTTTTTTTTTGTTCTTTTCATATTTGTTATTGATTAAGAATTTTTAAACCTCTAATTGCTTTCAGATTATAATTTAAAATATGTGTGTAATTTAACTTAATGACTAACTTTTAAAGATCCATCACTTAGAAAACCTTTTAATTTATGTGTAGGTACTAATAAAATTGCAAAAGAAAAAAAATAAAAGAATACTACTTTGAGTTTTTACAATAAAAAAATAGAAGAGCATATTAAAAGAAAAGGACATTTTTTTGAATTAAAACAAAAATAATTGACAATGGAATTTTAATAGGAGATTTAAGGAGAACTAATTGTCCAACTGCCCTTGAAAAAGCTGAGGCCCGATAATTAATCTTTAATTTTTTTATTGTTTAATAAACAACCATTTTTAATTTTTAATGCATTCATTTATATCTAAAATTTTAAAGCCCAATGTAAATTATATCTTAAAAATAATGATATTCAACCCCTCTACTTTGAGTTAGAATTTTTTAAATAAAAAAATAGAGGAGCATATTAAAAGAAAAGGACATTTTTTGAATTAAAATAAAAATAATTGATAATGGAATTTTATGAGGAGATTTAAGGAGAACTAATTGTCCAACTGCCCCTAAAAAAGTTGAGGCCCGATAATTAATCTTTAATTTTTTTTTTATAAACAACCATTTTTAATTTTTAATGCATTCATTTATATCTAAAATTTTAAAGCCCAATGTAAATGATATCTGAAAAAATAATGATATTCAAGCCCTCTACTTTGAGTTAGAATATTAGCAACTCTCCAAAAAAATTAACAAACTTTTTCTAAAAATACGTCATTAAATAATTAGAATGATTTACTATATAGTATAACTTTGTTAAATCAATACTTATAAATTAATAACATTGTTTAAATGATGGGTCTATTTGAACCCATTCGTTTCCTTTTTACACCCTCTTTCTAATTAAAAATTTTATTATCTAAATAAATGTAAAAAAATTACTTAATTAACTCTTTCTTCTCTTTCTTATCCCAATTTCACAAATTCTCATCAATTCAATCGGATATATTCTTTTAACCACAAATAATTAATATCACAAACTAAGTAGAACAAAACTGATGAGATTGAGGACAAAACTATCACAAACACATGGGATGAGGCATATTTAGATCCTATTTAAGTTCCAGTCGGACCCATCACAAGAGTTCGTGCAAAGAAATTCAAAGAATGCTTAATGGGTTGATTCAAGTAACTTAGACTCAATCAAATTCGTGAAGGCCTGTTGAAGGAATTGGACATGATATTCAGACCACTAAATGCGTGATTCAGGCTATTGAAGTTTCTAAATAATTACTTCCATGAAATCAATAAGTTGGCATGCAGATGATGGTAGGACAACATATTATTTTCCTTTTGGGATACTTTCCTATTTGGAAAATATACTACTTTTATGGATGGCAATTTAGCCCGGCCTGAATTTTAGCCCGATTAGCCCGACCCTAATTATTAGGGCTTTGGCCCGAATTTTCAGGTTTCGGGTTAGGGTCGAGCTTCAATTTTAAAGCCCGAATGAATTTAGGGTCAGGGTAGGGCTTAAAGCCAGCCCGACCCGACCCGACCCGACCCGATTTAAAAAAAAATAATTTTAAAATTAAATTATGAGTTTTTATTTGTATTATTGTATACGATTTTTTTTATATTGGGTTATGAAATTGATTTGGTTAGAATTGTTGAAAAATTACATTGTGTGTTTTTAATTTAATTTTATTATGTATTTTCATTATGAATTTTGAAAATTAAAATTGGAAAAATTATATTAAGAATTAAATTTTGGTAGGGTCGGGCCAACCTTGGCCCGATTCGGGTCGACCCCGACCCGACCCTAATTAAAAATAGATCGGGCTTTTTTAGGGTCGGGCTTTAATTTTGTATTGATAGGGTCGGGTCGGGTTTGGCCAAGCCCGAGCCCGACCCGATATTTTGCCATCCTTAACTACTTTCCTTTTTGGATACTTTCCCGTTTCTTGCGAAGGCAAGTGGCGAAACAATTCAATTATTTCTCTTTTAATTGTCTAGTTTTCATTTTAATTGATGTAAGACATTTAAGCTGATTAAAATTCAAATTTGATTTAGATTCTTTCCTTATTTGGTTTAGATTAGGATACTGATTTGATTTTGGTTTAAGATTTATTTCCGAAAATACCAAGGGCAATTATGGGGCAGAATTTCTTGTAACCAGCCCTATATAACGTACTCGCACCAATAAGAAAAACAGATTAGTTTTGATGCAATTGGCGAAAGAGTTAATTCTCTTTAGTTCTTAAAACTGACTCTTTGAACTTATGGATTTCTGTGGCCTTCAAATTCTTGACTTATCAATTAAATCATCCCTACCTGATTGTAGCGTCATCACATACCAAGGTTTGTGCTTCATTGAGCATCGGGTCACGGTTCCATTCAATTCAAGGTCTAGATTCAATCTTGGAGACTAAATTGATTAAGGTCACATCAAATTTTGACGGGATTCGTATCAAAAACCCACTATTTAAAATTGAACATCAATAAAATTTTAGTAGCTATGGAAGTTAATAAATATTAAGAAATTAATTTTTACTAAACACAAAAGTTAATGAATAGAAAGAAAAAAATATTCGTATATATAGAAAGTATGGATTAGAGAACATGATCTATTAAGAAAGATAAATAAAAAAATGGATTCAAAAGAGAGTGAAATTGAGTGTTTATTATATATATTGTGAGAATAGAGAGAGAATATGTAATTGTAAAGGAGAGAGATAAAGAGAATAGTGAAAGGTAATTTTCAGATCTTCAAATTTTAAAATAGGTATAGAGAGAATTTGGGGGTTGAAATAGCTGCACACTTATTTAAATAATAATTTTTGTCGGTCCTAACTTGAGGCCAATGCGATAAATTAATAATTAGGTAAATTTGTAGGATAATACATTTTTTACAAACATCTCATTTTTCTACATGATCCAATTTAATACATAAATTAATAATTAACTAATTTGAAACTAAATGCATATGACATATGTATTATTTTATTTGTTGTATTGGTATAATGCTTTATGCATTTCATTTATCATTATTTCTTTTTTGCACCTTTTAATTGAGAAGCCATTGTTGCATTCTATTTGCTATGTTAAGAGAAATACGATAGAGATTGACTTAACAAATGCCTCCAAAAGGTATTCTTTGATGAGTTACCATCCAACAAAAAGGTTATCATGTAACTGATTTACTCAATTAAGATTAAATCAGAATCATATCATACAGCTTGACAAAATTACTGCATACTACCTTTATAAAAATTCCTATTATGAACGTGAAATTATCTTTATAAATTAATAACCATTAATTTATCGATATGTTAATATCCACTAAATTAATAGATTTTTTATTGTTCCAAGACTATTATTTTACCTAGATTCTACTATATTAATAAACACATACTTATATTGCCCTTATTTCAATCTCTTTCCTAATAACAATTTTTTGTTTATAATTTTCTAGTAAAGTTATTTCAAACTTGATTATTTGAATCTCTTGAAATAGAATCTTATTTTGTGTCTGCTGTAAAGCTACATGATCATTAACACTTAAGTTCCTCACACATTAATGCCACTTGCGACCTCTACGTCAAACTATATAAATCTCGCTCAACATAATCCTCTAAGGCCATGTTTAGTTTAAAGAAATGAAAGGAAAAAAGTGGAGAGGAAAGGAAGTAAGGCGAAAGAAATTAAAGGAAGAAGAGATGATTTCATGTTCAACCAAATGATTCCATGTCAAATCAAACAACCGAAATGTAGATTGACCCTTTTTTCCCCTCATTTTTTCTCCCTCTCTCTCATTTCCTTTCCTCTCTTCTTCTCCATTTCTTCTAACTAAACAAGCACTAATAGCAAATGAAATCCTGACATTTACCATACTAAGATCGGCGTTGTACGTGGCGTTGTTCTACCAAATCTATGACAGCACAAAGTCTGTTCTTAGGGCCAGTAGCCCGCAAGTTCTGGTTTGCAGCCGATATACACTTATCCACCAAATACCAAATACCAAATCCGAAATTCATTTTAAAAACAGTTTTTCACGATACCACCCGAAGACACGGCACTCAGGGCCTCAAAAAGGGTGAACGTTGTGAGAAAATAATTTTGGAGGATAAAAGAGGACCTTTCGGATGTACAGGATCCTCAGGCTTGAGGCAAGTGCAGAGCATAAAATTTTAAGGTGAGTGTATCATTGTTAACTTAAATAATTTCTTTAAGTCCTAGAAGAAAGAGAGAGGTTTAGGGAAACATAATGTGTAAAACTTAAGCTTTTATTTTTAGATTGGCTCTCTTACAACTGAAACCAAAGGTGCTTTATATAGAGGATCATTGAGAACAGGACCTCTCGAATGATCATATCACATAGCACTAGGCTTGGCAAAATCCGGGTTCGATCTGGGTTTTAGTGTTGCCCGGGACTAGACTAGACCGGATGAGAGAAATGCAAGCCTGAACTCAGGTTAAAACCCGATTTTTCTGGACATGGTTCGGGCTTGAGCCCGGCACCTTCCGGGTCCGGGTTTTGATCCAGGTTTTTAAACCCGCATGTGATAACTTTAATTTTTTCTTTCATTTCTCTAACAATGCAAATTTTAAAAAAGAAAATAATCAAATAAACTCATTCAATCTGAAACTTTGAAAAAGAAACTAGTCAATTACAAACATATATAATACGCTAACAATGCAAATTTTGCACAATGATAAATAAAAAATATTTCAATCTACTTTCTAATACCTAAATTCATCCAATTTCTAACTTAAACTCATTCAATCTACATATAAAATAAATAAATAAAATTCAACAACAAAATAATCACATGATAAATTTAAATAACATCTAACATATTATAAATTCATAATTATATATTTATATATAATATATTTATTTTTTAAATTTATTAAAAAATTGGGTCCGGTCCGGGTTCTGGGTTTTTTGTGTTGAACCCAGACCCGGGCCTAGAAATATCCGGGTTTGAGAGTTTCAAACCCGGGTCCGGTTTTTATATGCATGCAGTCCGGATTTTACCCGAACCAGATTGGTCGGGTCTGGGCCAGGTCCGATCCGGGCAGGCTTTTTTGACTCCCCTACATAGCACACCTTTTTTGAAAGCAAAACATGTCGATAAGGACTTTTACAAAAGGTAAAGCATACTTACAAGGACTTTAACAAAAGTAAAGCACACTTACAAGGACTTCAACAAAAGCCAAACGGGAGTCACATTGGTTATTGCATCAAAAGTTGTGTGAGAGTGACAAAATATCATTATGGAGTGGATGGATAGCGCGATGGTGACACGTCTCCTGTTTCTTTCTCATATTGTCGCTTGTGCCGACCCCTTTGTCTCTGGTCGAGATACGCCTCAGCTTGCTGGTACTTTTCTTTATCAGCTTCAAACTGTTAGTAATATGCCCTAAAGGCCAATCGAATGGTGATTTGATTGTTTAGGGAATGATTGTATTTGAATAGCATTTTGATATTTATTAAATGGCAAAGTTATCAATATTCATTTATTAATATAATGAATATAGTCCAAGAAGTAAAATAGTTAAGGAACACATTCTCAAGTATGTCGAGAATATGAAACGTGTATCCTTTGTACTATACTTCTAAAATAGTTCCTAGTGGTGGATTTATGATTGGACATTATAAAGTCCTATAAACACTAGTATGTGTTATGACTCCTTATGGTATGAGATACTAAAATGGATGGTGAGTTTCATATCATTGACATGAGATGTCAAGTCAAACACATAGGTACTTGTTAAGAGAACAAGTTTACTGAACTTGACCGCATATAGTAAGCCATATGGTCTTGAGTGTTAATGGCTTATTATACATTGTAACAGACACTATGTTTAGTAATGGTCTTTAGACCTGAGGCATAACAGATGTCTTATACATAGACATCTCTGATATGTGAATGCATAACGATTGATTCCTAATCACGGAAGAGATCTAGCAATAGCTGTCATGGTTGGCTATGTATGAAGACAAGTTGATGGCCAATACGGAATTCATCACTTTGTAATATACAAAAGGATGTCCCTATGAGATAATATGAATTGGCATGAGAAATCCTTGGCCAAGATGAAATATATTTGAAGGAGTTCAAATTATATTATCATGCCAAGTTCATTTATATTTATTTTGAGATAAAGCACAACTGCTTAACATAATAAACCATAAGCTGTGCTTTTCTCTGGACATGGATGATGAAGAGACCAAGACATAGAGATACAATGGAATAGGTTCTATAGATCCAACAATTCTTGTTATTTGGATAGTCGTGATATACTGCTAGGTGTCACTCATGACTTGTAGAAACCTTATGATCAATATTGGTAAAGCATATTACCAATGCATCTTAAGGTCATTAGAAAGGTTCTAATTGATGACTAAAGAGTTTAGCATCATTTAATGAATAAAGAGTTATCATTAAAATAGTTCTACTACCTTATAACTAAGAACCTAAAAGGTCACACACAATATAGAAATGAAAAAGGAGTTACTAGAAAATGAGAAGTTAGATTTCCTAATTTTAGGAAAATCAATATTTATATTATAATTCATTGAGAATGAATATAAATATAAATATATCTTAAATATGATTTAAGATAGAAATTTAGATGTTCCATAAATAGTTTAAGGAACAAAATAAATTTCATAAATCCTCAATTAAACATTATGGAATGTCGAGCACGTAAAATGACCATTTTGGACATGTTCGGGTTCATATATGATTATGGACTTCTAGACCAATTTTGGGTTTAGAATTATGGGCTTTTATTGGATCCAATATGGATTAAGAGAAAGCATTAGAACATGTCACAAGAGAAGCCCACATTTAACCATTTGATGTGATCAAAATGGGGTTAAATGATTAATTCCGAAATTAATTAAAATTAGCTATTTATTTATTTAATTAAATGGTTTATTGAAGTGATGAGATCAATTTCAATAAATAATGGCTAAGTGGGTGGGTCTAGCACATGATAATGTTTGGTGCCATTATTAGACATAATGGTGGCTTTATTTGGTGGAAGGAATCAACATGAGCTAGCATCATGTTCCTTCATTATCTCTCTCATTTCTTAATGAAATTTCGAGATTCCAAATCCTCTGAAATCCTAGAACATTTCTAAGTGTGGACTGATTAGAGGCATCACAATTGGGGTGCTTAAAGGATCTCAGATCGTGGCAAAACAGAAGCTGTTCGTGCAGAGCTGTTTTTCTGGACAGTGTTCGGAGCTTGCTGTTTTCAGTCGTTTTCTCCCACTTCACGAAGTTGTTTTTGAAACTGCAAGTGAGGTAATTAAACTTCAATATTTCCTCTTGATTTTAGTTTTTGAATGAAGTCGATCTGAGGTTTCTAGAGCTTCCGCCATCTGTTTTAATTTTACTGCGCAAAAGTTGCATTTTTAGGAACCTAATGGACAAATGTTGTCCTTCACAGACATGGGCTGTGAGGTAGATGCAGCAGGAGAGTTTGGGTTGGTGACAGTATAATGGGGAGTGTCAGTGTGGAGAAGGGACTGAAAGTCTTCCCATGGGTCCTGGGCGTCTTGAAATAAGACACTCGTGTAGGCAGAACGTTGTTCCATAACAAGGATTCCTTGAGGACTTGAACTTGAACCTGGAAAACAGTCTTGTGTTTTTGGAATTATTTCAAGAGTGTGTGATGGTCTAATGGAGGTGTGGTGAATGTTTGTGGCAGGTGGAGGGAGCTCATCATCCTTCTCATCTCTCCCATCAATTTTTGAATTTGTAAATTCTGAGTAGTTGTAGATTGATCCTCTTCATTTGTGTTTTGTTCTATTTTGTGAGACTTAGCTATTATCTGCAAAAGAACGTTAGAAATAATATGGAAGGACCTCACCTCACTCCCTTACGTGTTTCACTCAAGAAAAATGACTTTCTCAATTTCACTCGTGTTTCACTCAAATTATTGGCTTTTACCCTCTAATACGCTCACTCTCTTGCCTTTTTCCACTCTTAGTAATCCTCACTCGGTTCTTATCAAACTAATCAAACCAATATCAAGATTTCAGAAGCAATTCACAAAGATGACAACTAAGGAGAATTTAATTTCAAAAGTAAGAAGGCAATGTGTACGAAAGTCAATTTTGATTTTGGGCAAAATTTTCACCGATGGACTAAAAAAATTATTTTAAAAGATGCAACAATATTAAGAGGAGGTTGGAGTTCTTTTTAAGGAAAATAAATAGGTAAAACTTGTGGATTTAAGGAGAATTAAACCACAAAGATGCAACAATTGATTTTAAAAGGAAACCTTAAAATATTTTTCACGCGGTACTGTTCACGACTTTTTTTTTTTTTTTATAGATGCTAGAACAAGATGAAAATTCAAACAAGAATGAAAAAAAAAATTACAAAGATAGATGGATCTGACCTTGGAGCCTAGGTTTTGATACCAAATGATACGAACCCCCCATGAAGAGTGAGAATCAAACGTACACCAACCAGAGAAATTTCCCTATGAATGTCTCTTTCCAATCGGCTTACCAATTCGACCCAATACTTATTGAAAGCATGAACCTTGGTATGTAAATCAGCTATGGATGGTCTGATTGATAAGTCAAGAATTTGAACGCCACAGAAATTCGATAAGTTCAAAGAGTTCATAAAGAACTAAAGAGAATTAACTCTCTCACCAATTGCATCAAAAAACTTCTTTTTTATTTATTGAATATGAGTACTTTATGTAGGGTTGATTACAAGAATTTTTTTAGAAATAAATCCTAACCCAAAAATCTAATCTAAATCTAAATCTTCCATAATAGGAAAGAATCCTAATCTAAGTAAATAGAAAAGAATTTAAACTAAATTAGGATCCTAATTGTCTTAAATACCTTACGTCAATTAAATGGAAACTAGGCGATTAAAATGGAAATAACTGATTTGATTCCCTAATAGCCTCCTCAAGAAATGGGAAAGTATCTGAAAAAAGGAAAATAATATATTTTCCCACCATAATGTTTAAGCCAACTCCCTATTTCATGGAAGTGAGTATTTGGAAACTTCAAGAGCCTGAATCATGTGCGATTCCTTCAATTGACCTCCACGAATTTGATTGAGACCAAATTGCTTGAATTAGTCCATTAAGCATTTTTTTGCTCAAGCTCTTGTAACGGGTCTGACGGGAACTTGAATAGGATCTGAATATGTCTTATCCCATGTGCTTGTGATAGTTTTATCCTTAATCTCATCACCTTTGTCGCATGTTTCCGTGATAAATTTTGTAGTTTCTAGCATATTAGATCTCTTTGGCAAATTTTCATGCATTTGTTTGTACTCATTGTATGCTATTTTAGTATCCAATAAATATTAAAAAGATCTATGAACATTATCTTTGAATCCATTTACCTACTTCTGGCATTTAGGCCAAGAATCATATATGCCTGGCTTTCGTCTTTTGAATACAACATAATAAATTTAAGTAGGCATTTGGTTTCTACATTAGCACAAAAAAAAATCAAATCAAATATTATGCAAAAAACCAAAATAGATATGTTAATTTTTTTTCAAAATCATGAAATGAATATGAATAATTGTAATCCACTATATCAAATCAAATTTTAAATTAGTGAATAAAGCCAAAGAATTATAAAGAAAATAAAAAATAATATAAAAATCTAAGCACAATAAAACCGACTCAAACAATAATTAAATAGAAGATTATTATTTTAGACACTAAATACTTTTAATAAAATTATGACTTTTATGAAAAGTTGCATAAAATCCCTTTGGTTGATTATGAAAAGCCCTGCAAAGCCAATGGATTCACAATCTTCATATCTAATTAATTTAATTATCAAGCTTTTATGAATTGCTTTGTTAGGCACAAATACAATATTTTAATTGTGTAATTTTTCTAAATCAAGTAAAAAGAGTGCTATATATTAGAACTATTTAACCATTTATACCACAATGATTTATAGAATTATCATAGATTAGTTAATTGAAATTTTCTATCAACTCTGAGGGTATTTCCAGAGTGACTTATTGCCAGCAAAGGTGGCTTGAAGAGCATACTGATCCAGGCGAGAAGACTGAATATATTCTTTAGGTTGAGGCCATCTAGTAGATATGAGGGTGCGGATACTTCGGGTGAAAGATCTGGGTCGTTTGTACAACTAATAAGGGCTTATGAGAGGGTAGGATGACTCACTAATTTGAGCTGATTCAGGGATATAGGAATATTCTACAAGGTTTTCAATCTTATTGGCGGTATGAGAAGTGCAGGATTTGGGTAAAGAAAGAGTAGAAGAAAGAGTAACAGGATTGAAAGGAGTTGAAGATGAAGTGGAAGCCATGAATGCGAAAGTCTCTCTACTCCTGAAGGTCTAGAGACCAAAACAGAAAAAAGACATAAATCATACCATTTTGGTCATGAAAAACGGAAGTTTAGAAAACGTAAAATTTTCAAGGACTTATATGGCTTTGATACCACAAAAGGCGTAGTAAAACCTACAATGTTTCTTGAAAGGTCATATAACCGAAAACATAATTTCCTTAGTCTTTAAAACAGGGTAAGGCAAGTGCAGAGCATACTTCCTTAAAGTTTCAAAATAAATAAATTTAATTCTTTATTCTTTTTCTTTCTCTAGGTCTTCATTTGTAGAGAGAGAAGAGAGTTTAGAAATTCATAGTTTTATGGAAACACACGAGAGTTTATTTCCTTGAAAACTTCTTATCTTACAAGTGAGGGGAGAATTCTTTATATAAGAGAATTCCCGGGGAAGATAAGACAAGACCCCTATCTTTTACAAAAGCAAAAGTAAAAGAAACATCATGACAACTTTCATTATTACTAAGGACAAAGTGTGCTTTAATAATTAAAGCATGAATTTGACAAAATTAAAAAGCTTAAAGTAAAAGTAAGCCTTAATAATTATACAGGACAAAACCATAAAGTAGAACATAATTATTGCAACAAGACAAAACCATAAAATAGAACATAATTAGTACAACAAAGACAAACAACTTTATGGAGAGCGGAGATTCATGTAGCCTTCTTCGAATGAGCTTTCTGTTTCATCTGGGTTAGTGTCACGGGTGTATTTTGGGAAAAAGGTTTTGGAGAGCTTTGGATGCTTACAGTGGGGACCACGACAAGGTGGATAAGGGCAATCTTTTCGATATCTTGGTTTGGGGGGGTGACTAGGACTTGGGGCTTGGCATTTGAGTGGCCTTGTCAACTTTGGAGGGTTGGGTTGATGATCCTGGTTCACAGATGGTTGGTTGTGGAAACTACTGGAGATGATGAGGTCATGTTGTGGACCTAAAGGGGTCAGTGTAGTCTGGTTTTTCTTCTTTAATGATAATTCCTGTAGACTTTGGTTTGAATATGGCGGATGGAGTGGGGATCATGATGAGGTCATGTTGTGGACTTAAGGAGGTATGAAAGATATCTCGGTGTGGTGGAGTTTGGTGGTTCAATTGACAAAGGTAGTTGTGTAGGTTGGATTGGATTTCATTGTCAATGACAACTGGGTGAGGTGCAGTAAACCATTCATATACTTGATCTTGAGTCCGAAAGAGATTTGTGTCTAAATATTGGAAGTATGGTCTGTGATTAATACTGATGTAAACGGTTGTGCTTCAGAGGCAGGCATATGTTCAAGATTGTAAATCTTTGACAATTGTTGTAGCTTCTTTCTCCACCATGGTATTGGGGAGAACCATTCAAGTAATGTCCAGGTAAGAGAGGCAGCTTTGTCCGGATTAAGGAGATTGTTCAAAGTGGGAGTGATTGGTAGGACGAGTTGGGTTGCATAAAGAAAAGTTAGGCACCAGATGTACCATAACTCATCTTCAGTGATTTCGGTGGATGGAGCGAGGGTTAAACCTGAAAGGAACAGATTTTCTAAGTGGAAGGTAGAAAATAGAAATGAGTCTGTCAAAAGGTAGGCTTTCATGAAGAAGCGGAAAGCAGCTTTCCTTGCAAACTCTTGGATAGCAAAAACAGAAGAGAAAATTTTGTCAAAGGGAAAAGTTTTCTTGGTGAGAGCTTCTGGTGGAAGTGATGTGGCCATGGAGATGATCGAAAATTGGTATATTGTGAAAATGATGGTGAGAGGGTTTTTGGGTTTTGAGAGTTTGGATAGCATATCAGGGATGAGGTTCTGGGACCCTTTTATATGCTTAACCGAAAATCATATTTAGAAAACCAATCTTTTAATCGGAGTAACATCTTTTCTGGAACAATTTTACCTTTGAAATTGAGAATATGTGGGAAGGTTGAACTGTCCATTCAGATGAGAAAATGGTGTCCACTAAGATGAAACTCAAACTTTTTGATGTCATTCTTTACCGCTAAGATTTCTTTAAACGCGCTATGGTGGTGCTTCTGTGTGTCAGAAAATTGTCCACTAGTGTAAACGATAAAGTATTCTTTTCCATTGATTTCTTCGAGGAGGATGGCACCCCATGATTCATCACTTGTGTCTGTTTGTAGTATGCGCTTTCGATCAGTAATCAACTTTATGGGAGGTGGATTTTATGCAATTTGCTTGAGGGAAGTGACAGCAGTTGTGTGGTCAGCATCCCACTCTGGGGGCTTCTTTTTCAATAAAGCCGAGAAGTTGTGAGTATAGCTGTCTACATGAGGGATGAAGTCTCTGATGTAATTGATAATGCCGAGAAACTGTTGAACTTACTTTTTGGAAAGTTGCTGATATGGAAAGTGGAGCAACTCTTGGGCAGTGTGTTTTTCTAGCTGATAATGGTCGTCCTTTATGATCATACAAAGGAATTCAATGTTATTCGTGGCAATGGTGCTTTTCTTGGCAGATAGCATGATTCTATGACTTTAGACAATATCATAGAATTAAGTAAACAACTGGCGATGTTCATCATGTGATCCTGAAAAACGCAAGATATCATCAATGTAAATTAATGCATGATGCAGGATAGGTTGAAAGATGTTGACCATGGATTTTTGAAAAATGGATGGGGCAGTTTGGCAGCTAAAGGGTAAGACTGTCCATTGAAAATGGGCATTTGGGATACAAAAAGCGGTTTTGTAACGCTCAAAGGGTTCAATGTCTAATTGCCAGAAACTTGATTTTAAATCAAAATTTGAAAATATCTGGGCATTTTTGAGAAAAGTAAACATGCTTTGTCGTCGGAGCAAAGGAAACTTGTCATCTTGCAAAAACATGTTTAATGGCTGGTAGTCAATGACTAGGCGTTTCTTTCCTTTGATAATTTCAGAATGCTTTTCAACATAAAAGGCTTGGCAAGCCCATTAAAAAGTCGTGGGCTCGATTAAACCTTGGGCTAATAGTTGTGAACATTCCTTTTGGACTAGGAGTAAGTCAAAAGGACTCATTCCTGGATGAGTAGCTTTGGTTGGGTTAATGTCTTCATTTAGTTTGAAAGGTAACTTGATGAAGAAAGACGAATTTTTCCACAAGGTGTTTGGATGGGTGAACTTAGAATGGGACTCTGGACAGAAACACAAAAGATGGGATTAAATATCCTAGTAGGACTGGGGAGTGTCAGATAGATTGTAGAGTTTCAGAATATCTGTGAATGGTTTAAACATGGACTTGACTCAGATTCCAGTGGGAATGATTTGGTGAAGTATGTCAAATCCTAACAAGGGTTGAATCGATAACCTTGGTCCAAATGACATAATTTTGGGAAGATTTGAATACCAAAGGGTTTGTTGGTAATCAAAGAGGTAGTGAAAATTTTGCTATTAATAACCCTGAAATTTTCTTCGTACTTTGTCCAGTATTCAGGTGGAAGAATATTGGGGTTTATCATGCTACGCTGGGCTCCAGAGTCTATGAGACCAATCGCTAGAATGCGCATTTGGAATTTTGAGTGCAAGATATGGAGTTTGATAGAGGGTATAGGAACAGTAGTGTCAAAGGACAACAATTGTTGGTGGAAGATAACTCGAGACACATCACTGTCTGAGTTATCAGAGAAGTTTTGTAGTGCGAACACGGTTTCATCATTAGGTTTATCTTATTCAGAGAAATAGGATTCCAGTTCATCCTTTTCTTGGGAGTAGTCTGTAATGGCTTGAAGATGCTCGACTAGCCGGATGGATTTTTCTCTTTTGTTGGGACAATATTTAGCATAGTGGCCTTTTCTCTTGCAGATGAAACATCTGCTGGATGATTTTCGTTTGAATTCTCTAGAGGAGGATGATTTTTTTCTAAAGAATCGGTAGGGCTTTTTGGACCTGCAGGGTTTGGATTAAAACTTTAGATTTTTGAATTTCCGAAAATGCCTTTTCTTCTTAGAATTGCAATCATAATCTTTTTTCTGTTTGCATTTGATCTGCAGGTAGGGTTTTTTGCAGGCACTTCTGAATGGTTTTTTGTCTTCCAACAGCTCTTTGAAAAATCGTTTCTGCTCACAAATTTTGGCAAGGCATGTTTTGGCAATCTGGAAGATTTTGCCAAGAGAGATGTTGTCAAAGATGAGATTGGAGGCGGTGACTTGCCGTTGTATGTCGGGTTGGAGTTCTTCTAGAAGGGAAGCTAGAAAGACATGCTTTAATATGAGCTCATTGAATCCATTAAGCTTATAGAACAGTAAGGACATTTGTTTGTAATAGAAGTCAAGATCCTTAGCATTGAGTGAACATCATTTTATGTTGAGATAGTCTCGTCGTGCAGCTTCAAAAACTGCAGAGGGGTCTCTAAGGAATTGATCATGGATAACCGCAAGGGCACTTGAGACTTCTGGTAATTGAACAAACTGTAATTGTCTGTATTGGTCTAAAGAATCAAACCAATTTCTTAGAGCACCCGTAAACGAGTAGCAAATTCTCTAAGGATTGGTTGAGTTGTTGCTCCTGGCCGTAACATTTAGAGGTCAATCCAAGCAGACATTTCAGTAAGTCTCTCCTGCCATCTATGAGATAGAAGATTATCAAATGTGAACTATGGACCATTTGACGATTTTTGACTGGTTGGACCAGTTTGGGCTTGGGCTGGAGGGGGTTGGTGTGTTGCAGAGAAATCAGGTATGTCTTCATCAACTTCTGAAGGAATATCAACATATGGTTTGGTATGAGAGGTTTGGCCATGATCAGATTGATCAGGTTGGGCCATTAAGATTTTGGTGAAATCAACATAGGACTTTTCAGAGTCACTAGTGGATACTGAAGATTATGTGTCAGACTCAATATTGCTGGTGGAAATGGCTAGATTTAAATCAGAAGTTTGAGTAGAAGGTTGATCATCTGGAGTAGATGATGGATCTATGGTGTGGGCACTATACTAGTGCATGGGCTCTTTGTCTTTGGACTGAGTTTGAGGTTAGGATTGAGGTGGTAGTGGAGGTGCGGGCAATGGGGACTGTTGTTTAGGCTGATGAATTTTGATGGGGCGTGGTTAAGGTTTAGGCTTTGGTTAAGGGATTGTTTCTAAAAAGGGTATGAGTCATGCCAAATAACTTGGAAAGGTCATATTGTTTGATGAGGGAAAGTATAGAGGCAAATGGATGATAACTTGGACCTATGGAAGGGATAAGAGGCGATGTGGTAAAATGGGTAGGTCGTTGTTTTTCAGATTCAATCTGATCAAGCTCAGCTTTTAAGCATCTGATTTCCCTTTCTTCTTGGTCAAATTCTGGGCCATAGTATCATTGGGCTAGCATGGTTCGTACTCTGAATCTAATTGAGTAATTCTAGATTGAAGATTGTGGTGGATCTGCTGCATCTGTACAGTAATGGAGTCAACTTTTGTCTCAATTTGTTCAATTCGTAAACTGATTTTCTCAACTTTTGAATTGATATGCAATAAAGTATCATTCTGTGCTCTGACATTTTGAGTTTGTCAATTGAGAACTGATTCAAAAGGCTTTGGTAGTTCAAGGTGGCCAGATGAGGTAATAGCTGAAGGGATAAAGGGTTTGGACACAACATTTCGCTGGGAATCTGTGTGAGTTTCTGAAGAAGGAAAGGAAGAAGAGTAGTCTAAAGAAGTAGAAGACATCATAAAGCTAGTGGTGGTACGGTAGGTGTTGAGTTTAGAATGGGGGATGGAATCTCAGGTTTGCAATGCTTTGCCATCCATTTGAGCTCTTTTTTGTAGATGGGTAATGGGGCTGGTGGAGGTGGAGGATCTTTTGGTGATTTGGTTCACAGTGGTGACATGAGACTAGAAGTTTTTTCTTTTTCCTTTTGGTGGCATAATCATCGTCCTCTTCCCAATCATCCCAGCAGGGACAATCTGGGTCACACATGCCTGAACCTGGGACATCCCATAGGAAATGTCCATTTTGTTTGGCTGAATAAATAGGGTAACCATCATAATTGAACCCTGTAATGGACAGATCTTCATGAGCTGTCTGAACAATTGTGATCATTGAAGAATAGGTAAAGGAGAGCTGTGAAGGCTCTTGCGGAGCACTTGGAAGTGGTTTAAAAGTCATGCAGACGGTTCCATCTTGTTGTCTTTCAAACATGCTTTCAGATGTCTAAATTGGAGCTGTATTGTTATGGAACTGCTCATAATTGAAGATCCATTCAAGAGGCATAAGCTTGATAAACACATGACGGGGAAGTTGTCATGGGATCTAGATGATGGTTGGAATTTGGTGAGATTCTGCTAACACCATAAGGGTGTTAGAGTGGTGTTCTAGAGTGGGTAGATATAAGGTATGATTTTGAAGCCTATAGATCAGTTGATGGTGTAGGGTGGCAATTTTGGCAGATGAAATTTGTTCTGCACCTTGAATTTGAACTTGAACTTTCAAGGCTCTGGGCAAATTGGTGTCTTTGAGAGAAATGTTGAAATTTGGATAAAAGGTGAGTAAAACACTTCTTGCATGAAGAGTTGTGAGAACAGTGCCAATAATAACATCTTGGTACTATTTAAACTGGGTATCAAGTATAGCAATTCGAGCTGTGACTGATAACCCTTTTCTCTCATGAAGGGTAAGGATTTATCTGATGCCTCCAAGATGGAGATGAGTGTAACCTTCTCTGATACGGATGAGAGAAAGAGAGAGTTAAATGGGACTTACGATGATGACAGCAGTGGAGTGGTGGCGATAGCTTTCTTGGCTCTGTTATGCATTGTTGTGGTGGCGATGCTTCTGTTGGCTCCTTTATGTATCAATGTGGTGGCAGCAACTTGTTATCACTATTAAGCGACCCTGTTTTAGTTTTTTCCTTAGGCAATGGCAACTCTATTGTCGTCACTAAGTGTAGTTTTTTATTTTTTTTGGAGAGATAGTGGCACTGGTTTGTAAAGGAGGATAAAGTGAAAAAGATGATAAGGTTAGATTCACTGAAATTTTATTATTTTTTAATTTTTTAAATAAAAAATCATCCTTTCTTGCTTTTGGTCATTTCACACTTCACATAATTACGAACACTCAAATTGGAAGCATGAATATTCCTAATAAGACTATGAGACTATTGAGTAAAGGTAGTAATTTAGGTTGCATTATAATGTCATCTTACTTTTTTTGCACATAAATTCAATTAGAATTGCTGTATTCAAAATTGTTTGTATGCATCTTTAGGACAATTGTCTACAAAGTCATTTTCTTTTTTTCAATTATTTAGCCAAAGGGCAACTTGTCCCCTACCCACCCTAAGTCATTATCTAATAAGAGTTCTCCTATTTTAATATGGTAAAAGATAAACTAAAAGATAGAAAATGATAAATTTTAACATACTACAAAATAAAATATAATGCATTAGAGTGTGTGTCATGCTTGTTCTTTTAACTTATCTCTTACAGTAGTAAAATAAGAGATCTGTTATATATAGACTTTTTCTCTAATAAGAACACGCTCACATTTAAAAAAGTGAGGATATTATTAAAATACAAAAAAAATATTTTTGTAGAGTAAAACTATGTTTTTTTATTTGCAATATATTAAATTTGTATCTTTGAGTGCATTAAAATAGGGTTTTTTTTTGTATTTGAGTGGCATCCTCACATTAATGCCACTCCAATACAACAAAAATACAAATTTCAATACATTGGAGACTTTTTTGGTCTGTTTATTTTGTAACAATAATAATAATAATAGTAATGCTAATTCTTATAAACAGTAATCATTAATATTGTTATTATTATAATAGTATAATGATAATGATAATAATAATCTTAAGTAAACACATCAATAATGATAATTACTTATAATGTAATTTGTAATAATTCATTCCGATTATATGTAAAAAGTAAACACATCAATGAGAATATTGTTGAATCTTATTTTAATTTCTATAACTCAAGTAAATGACTCATTCCGGTTCCTACCCGTTTCAATTCCCACAAAGTAAACACACCACTAATGTAACATAGCATATATTTTTTATAATATATAGAAATTATTACTATGTGAAGGCAAGTTCCTTAAGATGAGATCTAGAGAAAAGATATAACTTTTTTACAATGTGAAGTTTATTCTTATTTATAACTAACCAAAATTGGGACTATATTTTTTATGACTACATGGAGATTATTGTTAGTTAAGTTTTACTGTATAGAGGGAGTGTTAAGTAGGGGTGGGCATTTTACTCGACCCGATCTGACCCGACTCGACTCGATAAATTTCGGGTTCGGGTCGGATCGGATCGGAAGTAAAACCCGATCGGATTGAAATTTACAAACCCGATCGAGTTGTGATCAGTTCGGGTCAAACCCGATCCGATCCGAATACCCGATCAGGTTCCTAAAATGGTTACCGAGGCAGGAACATGCAAAATGAAGAGAGGGATAGTATTGATGGTGAATCTAAACTGTTATCTTCCAGAAATGGGCCTATACTCTCCCTCTCCAATTCCCGAAAATTCCAAGCAACATCAACCCCAAGACCAAGAGAGAAGGAGATCGTTGAACTTTTCCGCAAGGGAAGACAAGAAGACTGAAGCCATTATGGCCTCATCGGAAGATGGTGATGATGATCGGCCACCGTCAAATCCTTCATCACGTGCCCGCGACCTCCAAACCCACCAGCTGAACCTAGATCTAGTGTCCTTAGCCAAAAAACAAGCAATCAAGGTACGGTTATCCTCTCCCAACGTCCACCCGAAAAATGTCGCCGTTTTTGGCCATAATCGAGGACATATCCAAGCTGCAGAAGCCGTCCATTCCCAACATTGACACAAACCGGCAACCAAAAAATCAAAAAAACCAGTCAAAAAACAAACCCAGCTCACGGGTTCAGCATCCCTCCACATCGGTTGCTGCTGCGACCCTCCTTGCTGCCGCTGCCGAACTCAAAGACCCACCGGAACTGTCAACTTCAGCTCATGAATCTTCCTTCCACCACAACAATCTTCCAGCTGTTACCAACAATGCCAAGGAAAAAGAGAAGCTGCTGCAGCCGACTTTAAAAAACAGAAACATCACAAAACCCTAGTGGCTTTTAAATCCAAACCGAATTTATGACCCAATCCGAACCGACCCGAACATAATTCGGGTCGGTTCGGGTCGGATCATAAATTCGGATTATATTTGGATTGATTCTTGTCTAACCCGAACAACCCGAAACCCGATCGAGTTGTCCCGAACCCGATTTTGCCCACCCCTAGTGTTAAGAATATAAAATATTGTTAGTTAAGTTAGTTAACTAACACTATTGAGAATTTCAACATTAATGGAGGACAAAAGCTAACTCAGCAACATCTGATCCTGCTTTTTCCAAATAGTAAATACAAGATTCTCTTGTGAAATACATTAGATCGACTTGAAGCATTTGAGAGAAACTGATCAGGACAAGTTATAAATCCATCAAGAAGACTTCCAAGTTCATTAGCTCGAATTAAGGAGAGAATTTGAGATTTTCAGATCATGCAATTAGATTGATTAAGTTTGATTGATATTGTGAAAGTAAATGGTGAAATTGATGAGGAGATATTTGTGTTTAAGTTTAATGAAGCCATGAGAACTATTTGATTATGTCAGTGATACTAAATCAAAGTTTATTCGATAGTTTGATGTTGTTTGGCTATTGAGAGCATGAAGAGAAAGCTAAAGAATTTGAGAAAAAAGTTAGTAAAGGAAAATCATTGTATTATATTAACATTGAATGTGATTACAAAGTGTTATTATATTAATCTAAAACATTCTACACACATCCAATATATGTGCAAAGACTAAGCTAAAGATTAACAAACTTTTCAACTTAATAACTAATTCTAATACTAATTGTAACCACTTCACTAACTCCACCAAAAGGAAATATATTATAGTTACCAGATTGTTGCTCGAAATTAGTCCATTTTATTGGCTTAACTGCCACATTAATAGTCAGCAGTATTAGTTAACTAACTTAACCATCAATATTTCTATTATACTCTTAACAAAATCAAAGTTTATTTGACAGTTTGATGTTGTTTAGCTACTGAGAAAATAAAGAGAAAGCTAAAGAATTTGAGACAAAATTTAGTGAAGGCAAATCATTGTATTGTATGAAACTTGAATGTGATTACAGAGTGTTTTTATACTAATATTCAGAACATCCACACACATTGAATACATGTGCAAAGACTAAGCTAAAGATTAATAAACTTTTCAATTTAATAAAAAATTCTAATACTAATTGTGTTGCTCTTAGGGTTCTTTTGATGCTAAAGATGATTTTGTTTTAAACTTTTTATCAGGATGGTGTCAGTCTGATGATATCCCTATATCGAGTTGTTGAAGGGCTCTAGTACTTGGTGCATTGAGATTTCGATAGCCTGGGACAAAAGTCCATGATCAAGATGCCTTTGAGGATTACTCTAAGAGATGCGGTTTTATTAGTTGTTTTTGTTTTGTTTTAATATTGTATTTTATTGTTTTGTGTTATCAGATTGGAAGAGGTTTTACCTTATTAACTGAGGTGGGCTAGGTTAGTTTCGTAAAATTCTGTCAATAATTGGGTAGTTTTAATAGGTGAATTTTTTTCTCTTTTTTCAATTTTTGTGATGATTGATAGAGGCCAGATTTAATTTTGGCTTGGGTTTAGGTTTTATCCTATATATTGTATTTAACCTGGATGTGGTCGTTCATTTATGCATTTTGTGGTGTTTTATTGTTGCCATTATTGGTCAGCTAAGTGATTACAATTAGTATATCGGATGTGTGTAGAATGTTCTTGATATTATGGTGTGTTTACTAATTAGTAATCGGATTGGGCTGCAATCAAAATGGAGTGAAATTAGAATGGGCTAGAATTGGCATGGGGAATAAAAATCAGAATAAACTATTTACTTTAGCTGTGGGAATCAGAATTGGAATAAATTGTATTGCCATTGATGTGTTTACTTTATCTTGGAATCAGAATGGATAGTTGCAAGTTACTAAACTGATCTTAGTTTATTATTGTCACAATAATAATAATAATAATTGTTTATAATCATTAAATTAATAATAGTAATTATTATTCTTATTGTTATTATTATTATAAATGACAACAATAACAATTATTATTATTGTTATTGTCATTGTTGTTGCTGTTGTTATATTAATTTTATTATTAGTATTAATTATAATGGATAATGATTATAATATTATTGCTATTATAATTATAATAATTACTACTACTACTACTACTATTATTATTATTATTAGGAACAATACTAAGTATAATTGTAATAACAACAACAACAATAATAATAATTAAAAATTATTATTATTATTACAATTAATTAAAAAAATTATTATTGTTATTATCATCAACAATAAATTTTCATAATAATAATAATAATATAAGTATAAATTAGGAATTTTAAGATTTAAGTGAGGGTAATATGGTCACTTTAGGGAACGTGAATCCCATTCCCTCCTTCTCCATGGAAATGGAAACTCTAGTAATCATTCCCAATTTTAGGTGGGGCCCACTACTTTGATTTTTATTCCACCTCTTATTTAAGCAATTAAACACATTATTCATTCTCATTCTTTGATTCCCATTCTCATTTCCAATAAGTAAACACACCATTAGAATGTATGTAGAATGTTCTAGATATTAGTATATTAACACTCTGTAATAACACTCAAGGTTAATACAATACAATGGTTTGCCTTTAGTTTTCTCTTCAATTTTTTGGTAGCTAAGCAACATCAAACTATCAAATAAACTTTGATTGGGATGAGAGTCTTAATAGATTTCATACTGCTATATTAATTGGAAAAATAAAACTCTTCAATGTTTTGCTGGTTATTAAATGACTAATAGTCCAAGTACAAATTAGTAATAAATGAATTATACAAAAAAAATACATTACTTAAATTATTTGAAAAGAGTTCATGTGTAGTGTCAAGCGATTCAATTAGTGAAAGCTTGGGATGGGGAGGAAGTTTGGTTATCATTCATGTAATATTAATAGTAATAATAAGGTCAGCAATTTATAATTATTGATGGAATTGGATGATGCAACAATTTGAGTTTTTAGAAGACAGAATTCATGATGGACAGAGTTAGATGCAAGAATTCTTTTTGTTTGATTAAATCTTGATTGAAAGAGGTAAATGTTATAAAAAAAGGCTAAAAAGACACTTAAATAAGGGGCCATAAAGAGTTGGGTTTCATCTGTATGTGCTACGGTCACAAATGTCAATAATGATAATTTGAACAAAATAGAAGAAACATAGGTTAATTCAAGAAAGCCTAAATTTACAAGAAACATAGGTTAATTCAAGAAAGCCTAAATCTATAAAACCAGAAGCTGAAATTTCTAAAACATGTATTATTTTTTTGAGAAACCAATAAACTCTCAAATACAACTTATAAGTAGCTAAACTAATAATACTCATGACATTTTTTTTATTGAATTACATATACCTTTGAAAAATAAGGCTTGCTTAATATAGCAAACCTAGAAATTAGTAAAAAGTTCATGCATAGCTTATTAAACCTTGGGGTCCACGATTGTTGTTAAACTACTAGGGAGACAAATTGGATACAAAATGTTATGCAACCGCGTCAAAACTCTTTGGGGGCAAGACTCATTGACCTGGAAAATGACTATTTTCTCGTCAAGTTTAGAATGGTGGATGATGCCCAGTTTGCATTAACTCAAGGACCCTAAATGATCCTCGGGCATTATCTGGCTATTAAACTTTGGTCACCCCAATTTGATAGTTCAAGTGGAAAAATTGACAACATTGCGACTTGGCTTCGACTTCCAAGAATGCCTTTCCACTACTACCATTAGACGATTTTCAGGATGCTTGGACAAGTTATAGGAAATATGATCAAAATAGTTTACAAATATTGAAGTTGTTTCTAAAGGAAAATTCGCGAGAATTGTTGTAGATATCAACTTGAACAAACCCCTTATTCCTCAATTTCTTCTCAATGGTATAATCTAAAGGGTTGAGTATGAGAGCCACCCCACAATTTGTTTTGAGTGTGGTCGTTGTGGGCATTATAGTACAAACTGCCTGGAGATGATAGATAGTGAGGAAGCCATGCCTGCTAAAGAAGGAAAGAGTGATTATGGGGACATGGCGGTAAAGGGTGATGATGGGGACACGACGGCCAAGATAAGTCGACCAGGAACAGTCGAAGTTACACCAAAATTTGGGCCTTGGATGGTGGTGGCTAGGAAAGGAAAGAATCGGAGTAATTAGGAACGTACTAAAAGTAAAGAGAGTAAATCTCCCTAAAGATGGTAACCTCCTTGGGGGATCCCGCTCTTGCCTATTATCAGTAGCACAAGATTAGAACGTTGCCCCAGAAAATAATATGGAGAATATGGATCCTAATCAATCTATCCCAAACTTAGTATCTAACCATCAAGCCAAAGTCAACCACAAAAAGTCCATTCCTAGAAATAACCATGCTAAAGCAAATAAGGAAAAAATACCCATGACCCCAAAAAGCATCACACAGTCAAGATTATTTCCCACCAAACCCGAAGAAGCTATTGACCCAAAATCAAATGGTCATTTGACCTTTCCCATGCAAGACCATTTTAACCCAACAAAGCCTAACATTAACGATCCCATGTACTTTTCCCCCATGTACTCCAACTCTCCTTCACTAGTTTTGATTCTGACTGCTGTAAACCCTGATAAACACTCTGCCATTACCTTGGTCTCCTAAATAAAGAACAAAAAACTACCCAGCCAACCCTCATTAAGGATCCTCCACTTCTTGTTACCATAACAGTGACACCTCCGATACAAGGAATGAAGACATTAAAGATGAAGGTGATGACTCAGACAGCGAATACATAGGTGATTCTGACAAGTTTTCTAAATCCTTTGACCCGATGGAGTCCTTGGAGGAGGAGGATGAAATAGAAATGGAGATTACTCCCTTAGGGCCTGAATCAATAAAGTTTTTTCTTTACTCGTTTTTTTTTAGAATGATTTTATCTTTCATGTGCTGGAATTGTCCCGGAGTTTCCTCACTTAGTTTTCTCAAGACTTTTAAGTCTCTTCGAAACATGTATCAACATACTTTGGTTGCCCTATTGGAGCCGAGGGTAATTGGGATTAAAGCCAATGTTTTCATCCAAATGAGTGGTTATGATAACTCTCATCAAGTTAAAGTTGTAGGTTTCGCTAGATGAATTTGGCTGTTATGGAATGATAAAATCAGTGTGGAAATTATTGTCATCACAGGTAGTTCATCCACCGTAAAGTTTCCAATGAGGAAATGTTGTTATGGTTCACCACTATTTATGCTAGCCCATATCCATCTATTTGAAGCACTCTATGGAAGGAAATTGACATGTTAGCAGCTACTACTAGAGGTCCTTTGTTGCTAGCAAGGGATTTTAATGCTATACATTATATTTCTGAAAAAAAGGGGTCAACTAGAATTAACAGAGTCTACAAGATGTTCAATGATTGCTGTTTCATAAACAAGTTTTGTTAACTGACTCATTAGGGTTCGAACTTCACTTGGAACCGTGGAACTTTACTAAAGAGACTAGACAGAGCCCTTAGTAATGAATATTTCCAAAGGCAATCCACCTTCCGAAGATTAATTATGATCACATGCCAATTCTCATTAATTTTGGGCGTGATTTCGATAGTAGGCATAACCCTTAACCTTTTCGTTTCATGGCTTCATGGTTAACAGATGCTAAGTTTAAGGAGTTCATGCATAATATTTGGGATGGTAACATGGACTTTATTAAGTTTGCTAAGGAATTTGCAGACAAGGTGAGTCAGTGGAATAAAGAGGTTTTCAAGAGCATTTTCGAATGGAAGAGGTCTTTACTGGCCAAATTAAATGGAATATAGAGGGCTCTGGAGGATCATGGCTCTAAAAACCTTTCAGATTTAGAAGACAAGCTTACAGGAGAGTTACATACAGTCCTCACTCAGGAAGGATTGTAGGAAAGTTACAGACAGTCCTCACTCAGGAAGAATTGTTGTGGTACTAGAAACAGAGGAAGGATTTGATTTCTTGGGGGGACAAGAATACTAAAATTTTCATTGTAAGACCATTCAGAGAAGATGAAAAATCGTATTGAAGTGATTAAAGACCAACTAGGGAAGTGGCTGCACGAGGAAAGGGAGATTAAGAAGCATTCTATGGAGTTCTTTTCTAAACTCTATACGGAAGATATTGAGGAGCAATTGGGCAAGACGTGGATAATATAGAAATTAAAAATATTATTTTTAGTATGCCTCCTATGAAAGCTCTGGGTATTGATGGTCTCCATGCTATTTTCTTTCAATCCCACTGGGACTTAGTGGATCCCTCGGTGTGTAAGCTCGTCAAGTAGATTTTTTATGAGGGAAGAGTCCCATTAGAGATTAATGGTACATTGACTGTTCTTATATCCAAAACGCGGAATCCCAACAATCTTAAACTCTATTAGCCGATACGTTGTGTACAATTGTTTATAAAATTGTCACTAAATTGTTGGCCAATAGATTAAAGCCTTTACTACCGAACCTCATTGGTCCCACACAAATTAGCTTCGTGTCGGGCAGACATATTACAAAAAATATCGTGGTACCTCAAGAAATTGTTCACTTGATGAGAAGAAAGAGAAGGAAAATAAGAAATATGTTCATTAAGGTGGATCTTCAGAAGGAGTATAATAGACTTAACTAGACTTTTATTTATGAAACTCTGTGCCTAATAAGCCTTCTTATGGATTTCATCCGTGTAATTATGGATTGCATTACTTCTGTGTCCATGCGAATCTTATGGAATGGGGAACTCACGGAATCCTTCTCATCGTCGAGGGGAATTAGACAAGGTGATCCACTCTCTCCCTACATTTTTATGTTGTGTATTGAGTGTCTTAGCCATGGTATTAACCAGGCTGTGAGGGAGGGAAAATGGAAGCCGATTCGCCTTAGGTGCTACAGCACTCTCATCACTAATCTATTTTTTGCTGATGACCGTATTCTTTTGGCAGAGGCCTTTCGGGAGCATGCTGCTATTATCAATGATGTTCTTGACTCCTTTTGCACGAGCTCAAGTGAAAAGGTTAACCGAACAAATACCCAAGTCTTTTTCTTCAGGAATGTTGATTCGGGTGAGGCTTGCAAGATTAGTTAGAAATTGGGTTTTACCGTCACAAAGAGTTTTGGGAATTATTTACGGATGCCTTTACTCCATTCTTGGCTAGGGAAGAACACGTATCAAGCCATCTTAGACAAAGTGGAGCAGAGGCTTTCATTTTTTTCTTTAAATTTATCTCATTCAAGTTTGAGTTAATAAATAATGTCACTTCATTTTTTTTATTTTGATTGGCAATTTGCAAGCTTGGGCACTTGGGCTTGAAATGTTATCATCAAGTCCAAGCCTTCTAAAAGCCCATCAAGTCTGGGTGGGCTTAACTTAGGTCGATTTGGACTTTATATTTTTATTTTTTTAGTAAAGTTGAAAAAACTTAAATTAAAACTGATTATTCAATACATAATAGTCAAATACACAAAACATTAGCAATACAACATAATAAATTACAGATATTAATATAAAAAATAAACTAATTCAATACTTATGGGCCAGCTTCTTTCTCATCCTTTAATTATTCTCCAGTAAAACGATTCCTCCAAAACTCCACAAAAAAAAACGTAAATAATAAAGCAAAAACAATTAATAAATAATTTTAACAATAATTTATTTTTATACCTCAATCATTAATAGCCCATAATTAATGCTGAGAGAACATGATAGCTTCCAACATATCTAGATGTAGTCTACTACAATGTGGACTTAGGTTCTCCCCCCCCCCCTCGCATACTAAAAGCAGACTCTGAGGGAACGGTTGCCACAGGTATGGCTAAAACATCTTTGGCCATTATAAAACACCTTTGTTCATCTTTCGCCATTATAAAACATCTAAGTCAGGAGTTCTTTTGACTAAAGGATTCTCAAAATACCTCTCAAAGTTAGATTTTGAACTAATTGGTTGATAATTTTAGGTTGCATATACATCAAAATCACCCATATCATCTACACCATCAAAATTGGAAGAAACAACACTTAAGGTAGAAGACTTGCCAACAACACTATATCTCATAGCTGGGGATTTGGCCTTATAATAATTAACCATTTCATCACAAAGCTCATACACTCTCTTAAGTTGACTTTCAAGACCAAGTAAATAAATCTTTGGATAATAGTAATTAACCCACTGGTATCAGAGCCACACCCCACGCCGAGGTGGTATAATTAGTAATTTGAATAATTGTATTTGATCTCCTACAAGAGGATTCACTCACCATGGAAACAAACACATCTTCATCTTCCACATCATCCTCCTCTCCTATTTCTCTTTCTTCTACCCTCTCTCTTCCTCAGTCATGCTCTAAACACATAGCCTCCAAAATCGAAAATCTTGTGGAATATTCTTATATTCCCGAATCTGCTCAAGTCACTGAGTCCCAGTTTTCCCTCATGAGTCCTTACAACCTCTACTAAACAGAGAACCTCTTTCACCTGAAGTATTCGAACTCTCATCTCTACTAAAAGACCACTCACAAAAGAATATGTTCAGTCTTCTAGACTGGATCAGTGTGCTTTACAAGCCTCTCAGAGTGAACAATATGTCACTATGGAGATACCTTCCGATCTCATCGCCAACTGGAAACGAGAAGGATACACACACCTCCATCTTGGTGGTGTTCGGTTGATACTCACTCTTCATGGTCGAAAAGGCTTACCTGTTACTGTTAGGATTGCTTTCCTAGATACTAGGTTCAAGGAGTACCAACATGCTGTTATAGGAACTGTTCTGACAACCCTTCATGCTGGCAGTGTCCTATTAACCTTTTACCCCAATTTCAACCTTTCTCTTGAGGATCCCAACCTTCCAACAACTCTTAAAGTCCAGATCCAAATCCAAGGAGCAGAACAAACACCTACATCCAAGATTGCAACCCTCCATCACCAAATAGTGCATCGATTACAAAATCATGCATTAGATCTTCCTACCCCATACACAACTTCTGATGCTTTGATGATATTGGTAGATACAGACAAAGTCCCATCCATCATCCAAATTCCCAAACAAATTCCGAAATAAGATCTGCTCAAACTCATACCTGTTGAATGGCTAACCAACTATGAGCATTTTCACCAAAATTTCGAATCAGTCCAAACCACAGAGGCTACATTTACCAGACGTCCAAATGGTCAAATCCAACTCACTTTTCAAAATCCTACCACTCAGCCCATTTCAGACAGTCCACAGCTCTCTTATACTGCTATGATTACAGCAGTTCAAACTGGTCAAGAAAAGCACCTTCCTATTCATGGATTTTCCTCCGTAGGGTATCCAGTATATCCTGGTAAAATTGATGGTCATTTTCTATGAGATGTTCCTGAAGCCCATATGTGCAATCCGGATTGTCCTTGTTTGGATGATACGGATGTTGATGACGAATTGGAAGTCATGCGGAGAAGGAAAAAGAAAAAGAAAAAATCTTCTTATCCTCCATCATCTTGCAAATCTTTCCCTCCACATCTTCCACTGGATCCAAAACCTCCTGTTCACCAAATCAGGTCCTGCTTTATGTTTTCAAGTCACTCCTATGATGAACCCTTTCCTTCCCCTGAAAAACAGACAAATCCACAAACCCGTGTTACCTCAAAACCTTTTGTCCAATTTCTAATTACAGCCTCTGGGCAACCTGAAGAACCAAAACAATATGAAGCTGTCTTGAATTGGCAAACTAAAAATGCCAATGCTCAAAATCACTCTCTTCAACAACTCGGCAAGAAAATTGACTGTGTTGCCACTCAAGTCTCCCAGACTGAAATCAAAGTTGACTCCATCAGTAGTCGTTTAGATAAGATGTATATCCATCTTCAAGATCGGATTTATAAACTAGACACCGATCTCAGACGAATGATTAGCAATCATATTTGGGGTTCGAAGTTTAATAAAAAAAAGCCGAGATCAGAAAACTCAAAGCTGAATTATCCAGAATTGATGCTGAAAAGACTCGACCTTCTCTTTTTACCCAACCTCAACCTGCACCACTATCTCCTCCAATCTTTGACACCTTTGCACCTTTCTACACACCATCCTGACCTCACCAACTTCTTTCCAATCAGTTCTTTGGTTTCTCTCACCTTCAACCAACTCCTTCTCCATCTTCACCTAAAAAACCACGATCTAAAGTCAATATCTCCGAACCACGTCCCAAGGTCACGACCTTTTCCTCTAGTGCTACAATTCCTCCAGAAGAATCACCACCAGACCAACCTAAAAAAGATAAAAGCCCAATGGACCAGTATCATTATCATACTGTCCAGCCTTAACTTTCAGATTCCTCTGACTCTTCTGAGCCTGAGCCTGAAACACAAACTTCGACCTCCTCCTCTTATGACTCATCCAATGTCTCCACTAATTCTGGGTCTGAATATGCTGATATTACTGGCATATTAATGGCCACTAAGACTGTAGATCCAAGTGCCTCTACTTCAACACATATTGTTGATGACACTCCTTCTGACCAAGCTTCTCAAAAAGACCTAGTACCACCACCAGTCCATGAACACTCAACCAAACCATCTTCAGCATCTTGGTTTACATTTGATGACATTCCCCGTCACAAATGGGCAGCTCGACTTCAAGAATTTACTGCTTGGATTGGTCTCCAAGGTACCAAACCTAATGCTCAACCTCAAGCCGTTCTTCGTGAATTCATGGCCCGTTCTACGGGTTCTCTACGAGCCTGGCTAGAGAGCTTAGGAGAATATAGACAGCTCCAATTCATGGAATCTCCGGTTGGTACAGCCCTCAATATCATTCATGAGCAATTCATCGGTGAAAAAACTGCTTCTACTGAGGCAGACAGAAAAAAATACCATCAGATGAAATGCTGCTTTCTTAAAAGACATCTTTTGGATGCTCATTACAAAAGAATGAGTACTCTCTTCTACAAGCTCAATGGGTTCAATGAGCCATCTCTTAAACATGTCTTCATTGCCTCTCTTCCTCCTGAGTTACAACCCGATCTTCAGAGGAAACTCACAGCCACAAATATGAGCATAGTTGATATCTCTCTGGGCAAGATTTTTCAAATGGCCATGTTATCTCTTGATAAGATCTGTGAACAGAAAGAATTCTTCAAAGATCTCATGGAAGACAAAAAACCCTTCTCTGAAGCCTGTCGCAAACCTCACCTCAAGATAGAGTGTAAAGCTGACAAGAAGTGTACTTGTTCACCCAAAAAGAAAAAACACTTTCAAAAACACTTCCACAAAAAATCCTCCTCCAAAAAACCTTTTCGGTATTTCAGAAAGAAAGATGCTTCTCAATACCGAAAGAAAAAATCCAACCGTTGTTTCATTTGCAAGAAACGCGGTCACTTTGCCCGCAGTTGTCCCAACAAATCGGCCAAAGCTGTTCGACTTATCCAATATCTTGAACACTCTTCCCTGTTGTCTGACAATGAAGATGTCGAACCAATTTTTCAGAACAGTCAACACAAGATGAACAAATTGCCTTTTTTATTGCCGAGTCCTCAAATTCTGAAGATATTTTAGTTATCTCCACAATTCAGACTGTTAATCATATTTCCACTATTCCTCGCCCTTTTCTCAAAATGTCCATCCTTCATTATAAATTCCATAAACCTATTCCTGTTATTGGATTTATTGACACTGGTGCAGATACCAGTATGATTGATCCTTCTGTTTTTCCATCAAACTGTTGGGAACCTCACTCCAAGCTTTTCTGAGCAGTTAATGGTGAAACCTTTGAAACCACTTTAATTACCAAAAAACCCATTGGTATCTAATTCTTTCCGAATTGTATAATTTGGAAAAAGATTGTAGCCTCCAAACTCCTTGATAAAGATTTGCTCATAGGTTTTGACATCCTTCATCAGGTTAAAAACCTATTCCTCACTAGTTCTAGAGTCCGCTACAAACATATGTTTATGCCTTATATAGATACCCTACGTCTGTATGCAGTCTCTGAAACACCATCTCTATATAGTCAGATCTCACAAAAATTCTTAGAATTCTGTCCAGAAAACCATTCCCAATTTTATCATCCTTCACCTCTTTAGAAAAATGAACAGTTCTTCATTCACCTTCCTTTCAAACTCAACGAAGACATCAACCCCACAAAAGCATCACACCCGGGTATGTTTCCTTCAGACCTTTTGCATGCTAAGAGAGAATGTTCTCAGTTACTTCAACAAGGTCTTATTGAGTCCACTGATTCAGATTGGGCTTGTCAAGCTTTTTATATTGAAAAATGATATGAATTAGTTCATGAAAAAAAGAGATTAGTGATTGATTAGCAGCCACTCAATTCTTTTCTTAAGGATGATAAGTTTCCCCTTCTAAAAATCCAGACCATGTTTGTCCATCTCCAAGAGGCTCGTATATTCTCTAAGTTCGATCTAAAAGCTAGTTTTTGGCAACTTGGTATTTCACCAGTTGACCGTCACAAAATTGCCTTTTGCATTCCTGATGCCCATTACCAATGGACAGTCATGCCTTTTGGTCTCAAAGTCGCTCCCTCTTTATTTCAAAAAGCCATGACCAAAATCTTCAGTCCTATTCTCCATCATGCATTGGTCTACATTGATGATATTTTGTTGTTTTCCTCTGACCATAAGAGCCACCAGAAGCTCCTTTTGGATTTCTTTCATATTGTGCAGGCATATGGCATCATGCTTTCCGAAAAGAAAAACAGCATAAGAAAAGAATCTATTGACTTTCTTGGCATGGTGATTAAAGATGGCCAGTACCAGCCTGATCCACATATTGCAGTTGAATTATTAAAGTTCCCGGACACATGTCTCAATCGAAAGAAGATACAACAATTTCTCGGAATTGTCAACTATGTCTGTGACTTTATCCCCAAAGTTGCTATCCACACCAGCCAGTTGTCTCACATGCTCAAGAAAGAGTGCCCTCCATGGGGCCCTGCTTAGACAGAAGCTGTCAAGCAGCTAAAGGTGATAGCCCAATCACCTCCTCCACTCCGAATCCCTACAACTGGACAACGAATCCTCCAGACTGATGCCAGCGATGATTATTGGAGTGCCATTCTTCTCGAAGACATCAGTGGCGTACGTCATTTCTGTGCACATGCAAGCATACAATTCAAAGACTCTGAAAAGAACTACCATGTGATCTACAAGGAAATTCTTGCAGTCAAGTATGGGATTAAAAAATTTGAATTCCATCTCATCAGCCACAAATTCCTTATGAACATGGATAATTCTTCTTTTCCCCGAATCTTTGACTTCAAAAACAAATTGCTCCCTAACAAGCAATTACTCAGCCTCAAGACTTGGTTTGCTAAATATGATTTCACTGTTCAACATATCAAAGGCAACCAAAACCTCATTCTAGACTTCCTTACCCGTCCTACTATAAATAAACCCGCACTCATCTCTTCAATTCAAACCATTCCAGTTATAGTCATGAATCGCCAACTTCCCTTTACAGCTCTTAACTAGAGAACTTTCCCCATGAATATCTCTTTCCAATCGGCTTACCAATTGCAAGACTTTACAAAGAAGTTCCTCTACAGGTATTTCTTTAATGTTCAGTCCAAAAAGCTTAACCGATTTCCTAACCTTTGCATGGAGCACCTGTTCCTCACAGGCCTCACTCTGTCCTCTCTCACCATCTCCGAAGATGAGCTTTGGTACATGTAGTGTCTCACCACCTTATATAATACAAAGCTAATTTTTCCCATCAGACCAGTCCTGACTCACCTTACCACTCCAGAGTTCTCTGCAGATCTCCTATGGACTCTCTTTGAATGGTATTCTCCCCTCACTTGGTGGCGCCAACAACTCCAACATTTGTCTACCTTTCACAACTTAGACAAAATGCCCGAACAAGAAGCCAACATGTGGACTACGGCTTTCATTGTTCACAGGCCTTATTTTCAACATGTAGAGACACGACACTATTGGACACAGGACATGGCATATGAATGGAAAACTTACTCTCATCCCTATACCTTCATCCATAATAAAACAGTCACTTCTGCCCTCAAAGCCTATCTTATGGAACTCAACAATGTTCCTCCACCTGCCACCAATATTCACCACACCTCCGTTGGACCATCACACACCCTTGAAATAATCCCAAAAACACAAGGTTGTACTCCAGGTTCGAGTTCAAGTCCTCAAGGAATCCTTGTTATGGAACAACGTCCTGACTACACAAATGTCTTATTCCAAGATGACCAGGACCCATGGAAAAACTTTCAGTCTCTCCTCCCTACTGATACTCCACACTCTTCTTCACAACACATGTCTGAAGCTGATAAAGACAAGTACCAACAAGCTGAGGTATATCTCGACAAGAGACAAAGGCGTCGGCACAAGCGACAATATGAGAAAGCAATAGGAGACGTGTCACCATCGCGTCATCCATCCACGCCATAATGACACTTTGTCGCTCTCACACCACTTTCAATGCAACCCATGTGAACTCCCGTTTGTCTTTTGTGAAAATACTTGTACGTGTGTCCAAGTCTATGTGAGTGTGCTTTGCTTTTATTAAGGTCTTTGTAAGTATCCATTACTTTTCCCAAAGTCCTTGTCGGTGAGCTTTACTTTTCTCAAAGTCCTTATCGATATGCTTTACTTTTGTTAAAGTCTATGTAAGTGTGTTTTACTTTAATGCTTGCCTTTTGTAAAAGTCATAATTGGCTTGTTTTACTTTATGAAAAGGTATCCTACGTGTCATGATCATTTGAGAGGACATGTTCTCAATGATCCTTTATATAAAGCACCCTTATTCTCAGTTGTAAGGGAGCCAATTTCAAAAATAAAAGCTTAAGTTTCACAATTATGTTTCCCTAAACCTCTCACTCTCTTCTAGGATTCAAAGAAATTATTTGAGTTACAAATGATACGCTCACCTCCATTTCTAATATGAGTATGCTCTGCACTTGCTTTGCTTGAGGATCCTGTGCATCAGAAAGGTCCTGTTTTATCCTCCAAAACCGATTTTTATTCAACAAAACTGTTTTCTCACAACGTTCACCCTTTTTAAAGGCCATGAATGCCGTGTTTTCAGGTGGTATCATGAAAAACCCTTTTAAGTAAATGAATTTCGGATTTGGTATTTGGTGGATAAGGGTATATCAGTGGGAAACTCTCGACGTAAATTCCAGAGACGAACCCAAGTGGGAGTTAGTCTGGTCTGCACTAAGAGAACACAAGCCACGTACCACATAACCCACTGGTATCAGAGCCACATCCCACGCCGAGGTGGTATAATTAGTAATTTGAATAATTGTATTTGATCTTCTAGAAGAGGATTCACTCACTATGGAAACAAACACATCTTCATCTTCCACGTCATCTTCCTCTCCTATTTCTCTTTCTTCTACCCTCTCTCTTCCTCAGTCATGCTCTAAACACATAACCTCCAAAATCAAAAATCTTGTGGAATATTCTTATATTCCTGAATCTGCTCAAGTCACTGAGTCCCAGTTTCCCCTCATGAGTCCTTACAACCTCTACTAAACAGAGAACCTCGTTCACATGAAGTATTCGAACTCTCATATCCACTAAAAGACCACTCACAAAAGAATATGTTCAGTCTTCTAGACTGGATCAGTGTGCTTTACAAGCCTCTCAGAGTGAACAATATGTCACTATGGAGATACCTTCCGATCTCATCGCCAACTGGAAACGAGAAGGATACACACACCTCCATCTTGGTGGTGTCCGGTTGATACTCACTCTTTATGGTTGAAAAGGCTTACCTGTTACTGCTAGGATTGCTCTCCTAGATACTAGGTTCAAGGAGTACCAACATGCTGTTATAGGAACTGTTCTGACAACCCTTCATGCTGGCAGTGTCCTATTAACCTTTTACCCCAATTTCAACCTCTCTCTTGAGGATCCCAACCTTCTAACAACTCTTAAGGTCCAGATCCAGTTCCAAGGAGCATAACAAACACCTACATCCAAGATTGCAACCCTCCATTACCAAATAGTGTATCGATTACAAAATCATGCACTAGATCTTCCTACCCCATACACAACTTCTGATGCTTTGATGATATTGGTAGATACAGACAAAGTCCCATCCATCATCCAAATTCCCAAACAAATTCCGAAATAAGATCTGCTCAAACTCATACCTCTTGAATGGCTAACCAACTATGAGCATTTTCACCAAAATTCCGAACCAGTCCAAACCACAGAAGCTACATTTACCAGACGTCCAAATGGTCAAATCCAACTCACTTTTCAAAATCCTGCCACTCAGCCCATTTCAGACAGTCTACAACTCTCTTATACTGCTATGATTACAGCAGTTCAAACTGGTCAAGAAAAGCACCTTCCTATTCGTGGATTTTCCTCCGAAGGGTATTCAGTATATCCTGGTAAAATTGATGGTCATTAAAAGCTAGTTTCTGGAAACTTGGTATTTCACCAGTTGACTGTCCCAAAACTACTTTTTACATTTCTGATGCTCACTATCAATAGACTGTTATGCCCTTTGATCTTAAAATTGCTCCTTTATTATTTCAAAAGGCCATGACAATAATTTTCAGTCGTATTCTTCACCAAGCTTTGGTCTACATTGATGATATTTTATTGTTCTCACTCGATCATGATAGCCATCAAAAACTCCTTTTGGATTTCTTTCATATTGTGCAGGATCACGGAATCATGCTTTCTGAAAAGAAAAGCAGCATAGCGGAAGAATCTATTGACTTTCTTGGCATGGCGATCATAAATGGCCACTGCCAACCTAAACCACACATAGCAACTGAATTATTAAAGTTCCCTCACACAAATCTCACCAAGAAGTAAATACTACCAACCTGGACCACACATAACAACTAAATTCATTCCTAAAATTGCAATCCACACCAAACAACTATCCCGCATGCTCAAAAAGCAGTGTCCTCCCTGGGGACCAGCACAAACTAAAGTTGTCAAGCAGTTGAAAGTGATAGCTCAATCACCTCCTCCAATCAGAATTTCCACAACTGGACAACGCATTTTGTAGACAGATGCCAGTGATGATTATTGGATCTCATTCTCCTTGAAAGGATAAACAATTTGGATTATTTCTGTGCTTAAACAAGTGGACAATTCAAAGACTCTGAAAAGAACTATAATGTGATCTACAAAGAGATTTTGGCAGTAAAGTATGGAATCAATAAGTTTGAATTTCATCTAATCAGCCACAAATTCCTTATCAATGTGGACAATTCCTCTTTTCCTAGAATCTTTGATTTCAAGAACAAGTTGCTTCATGACAAGCAATTGCTCAACATCAAAACTTGGTTCTCCAAATATGACTTTATTTTCCAGCACATCAAAGGTAAACAGAACCTCATCCCAGACTTCCTTACACACTCGGCTATAAATAAACCCTCACTCCTCTCTTCAACTCATATCATCCCAGTCATAGCCATGAATCGACAACTTCCTTTCAAAGCTCTCAATTAAAGATATTTTCCCATGACCATTCGCTTTTCTTCAGCATACCAATTCCAAGTCTTTGCTAAGAAATTCCTTTATTGGTATTTCTTCAATGTCCACAGTAAGACTCCTGATCGTTTTCCTACTCTCTGTATGGAAAATTTGTTTCTCACAGGTCTCACCCTGTCTCACCTGTTCATCTCAGAAGACGAGTTATGGTATATGTGGTGTCTCACAACCTTGTATGCTATAATGCTAGTCTTCCCTGTTAAACCAGTCATCCGCCATATCACCACTCCTGAGTGTTCCTTTGACCTTCTATGGACTCTCCTAGAATGGTATTCACCCCTCACATGGTGGCGTAAATAGCTCCAGAATTTGTGTACTTTTCACAAATTAAATAGGTGCCAGAACATGAAGTAAACATGTTCACCACAGTTTTCATTGTTCACAGGCCATATTTCTAATACCCAGAAACCAGAGACTTCTGGACTCAAGACATGGCTTATGAATGAAAAACTTATCCCTATCCTTATCCTTTCATCTATGATACATCAATCACATCTATTCTTCGAGCTTATCTCATAGAACTCAACAATGCTCAACCACCTACCACAAACATACACCACACCTCTGTCGGACCGTTACACAGCTTGGAAATAGTTCCAAAGACACAGACCTATACTCCAAGTTTGAGTTCAAGTCCACATGGAATCCTTGTCATGGAACAACATCCTGATTACACTATTGTCTTATTCCAAGATGCTCAGGATCCCTAGGAAAATTTTCAGTCTCTCATTCCCACTGAAAATACCCCATACACTGTCACCAATCCAGACTCCCATGGTCTTTCCACATCCAAAATGACTGACACAGATGAAGACAAATATTTGCAAACTGAAGCTTATCTTGATCAGAGACATATCCGTCGTTCCAAGGGCTAATATGAAAAAGAAACTGGCAATGTGTCTCCATCACATTAGCCATCTACTCCATGATTGCCAACACACATGGGAATTTTAGCTTTTGCTTTATTAAAGTTTGCTTTGATTATTAGACAAGGGTTCTGTCTTGTGTAAAGTTTGCTTTTGCTTTTCTAGTTTGGCTTGGTGTGCTTTAGTGCTTTAATACTTTCATAATTTTGTTTCTCTTTTTGTAAAAGATAAGGGTCCCACTTTATCTCTTTCGTCCTCAAAATCTCTATATAAGGATCTCTCTTCCCTTTTGTAATGCAGGAGTTAATCAAAAATAAAATCCAGTTTTCTTATATCATATTTCTCTAAACTCTTTCTATCTTCTAGGAGTTAAGAAAATTGTTTGGAATAATAAGGATACGTTCACCTCTAATTTCAATATTGAGTACGCTCTGCACTTGCCTTAAGCCTAAGGATCTTGTGCATAAAAAAGGTCCAGTTTTTATCCTCCACCCTCTTTAAGGCCGTGAGTTCGGGTGGTATCGTGAAAAACTGTTTTCAATATGATTTTCGAATTTGGTACTTGATGGATAAGTGTATATCAGCTGGAAACCAGAACTTGTGGCCTACTAGCCTTAAGGACAGACTTTGATATGTCATAGATCTAGTGTAACAACACTACATACAACTATCGGAATTGTCATCAAATGTAAACCAAGATGCTGAAGATGGTTTTGTTGAGTGATCAGGAATTGGTGGAGGCATTGATGGCTTTGGTTCTGTTGGAGATGTTTTATTTTCAACATCAAAAGAACTGTCTTCAACAATAGGTGTGGCAGTTGAAGTGCTTGGACCTTCTGTCTTGGTGGCCATTAATATGCTTGTAATGTCAGCATATTTGGATTCAGAGTCAGTGGAGGTTCTGATTGAGTTTGTGGATGAGGAAGAGGATGACGGGTTGGACTCTGATGGGTTTGACTCATAGACTGTTTCGGGCTCAGAGGAGTCAGAAGATGTGTTTTGGACAGTATGATAATGATACTAATCCATTGGGCCTTTGTCTTTCTTGGGACGTTCAGGAGTGGCTTTTGGTGAATCTTCTGTTGGTACCGGAGGAAACAGATGAATATGAAGTGCCCTTTAACTTTGGTTCTGAGATCTTGACTTTGGATTTTGATTTTTTTAAGTGAAGATGGCTTTGGTTGAGGAGTTGGTTGAAGGTGTGAGAATCCAAAGAACTGATTGTAAACAAGTTGTTGAGTTCTATATGGTGTGTAGAAAGGTGCACAAGTTTCAAACATTGGAGGGGGTACTAGTGTGGTTTGTGTTTGAGTAAAAAGAGATGGACGAGCCTTTTCAGTATCAATTCGCGCCAATTCAGCTTTCAGCTTTCTAACTTCTGCTTCTTTTGTATTAGACTCGGGACCCCAGATGTGGTTGTTGATCATTTGTTTGAGATCAGTGTCTAGCTCAGAGATACGATCTTGTGGATGGATGTACATCTGATCAAGACTATTGCTGCTTGAATCAACTTTGGTTTCAGTCTGAGAGACTTGACTGGCAACTGGATCAATTTTCTTACCGAGTTGTTGAAGAGTTTGATTATGAGCATTGGCATTTTTGGTTTGCCAATTTAAAATAGGTTCATACTGTTTTGGTTCTTTAGGTTGCCCAGAGGCTGTAACTGGGGATTGGACATAAGGTTTTGAGATAACTCTAGTTTATGTGTCTATCTGTTTTTCAAGCAGAGGAAATGATTCCTCATAAGATTGACTTGAAAACATAAGGCATGATCTTATTAGATGGATAGGAGGTTTGAGATTTGGTAAAGGTTGTGGAGGAAAGGATTTGCAAGATGTTATTGGATCAGAGGATTTTTTTTCTTCTTTTTCTTTCTCCTTATAACTTCCAATTCATCATCAATAACCATATCATCCAAGCAAGGACAATATGGATTGCACATGTAGGCTTTAGGAACTTCCCATAGAAAATGACCATTGATTTTGTCAGAATATAGTGGATACCCTTCTGATGAGAAACCATGAATGGGAAGTTTATCAGTTTGAACTGCTATTATCATAGCAGTGTAGGAAAACTGTGAAGTGTCTGAAAGAGGCTTGGTTTTAGGTGTTTGAAAAGATAGTTTGACTTGGCCATTTTGTCGTCTTTCAAACATGGCTTCTGTTGTTTGAACTGGTTCAGAGTTTTAATGGAAATGCTCATAGTTGGTTAACCACTCAAGAGGTATAAGTTTGAGTAATTCTTGTTTCTGGATTTGTTTGGGAATTTAAGTGATGGTCGGAATTGTGTCTGTGTCTGCTAGTATCATTAAGGCATTGGATATAGTGTGTAATGTGGGAAGATCGAGTGCATGATTCTGTAATCGATACACTATTTGGTGATGAAGAGTTGCTATCTTTGATGTGGGTGTTTGTTCTACTCCTTGGAGCTGGATTTAGACCTTAAGGGTCGTGAGAAGGTTAGGATCCTCAAGGGAGAGGTTGAAATTTAGGTAAAAGGTTAACAAGACACTGCCAACATGAAGTGTAGTCAGGACGGTTCCTGCAACAGCATGTTGGTACTGTTTGAACCTAGTGTCTAAGAGAGCAATTCTGGCTGTAACAGGTAAACATTTTCTTCCATGGAGGGTCAGAATCAATCTAACACTACCAAGATGGAGATGTGTATACCCCTCTCATTTCCAGTTTACTACAAGATCAGGGGGTATTTCTAAAGTGAGATATTGCTCACTGTAAGAGACTTGTAAACCACATTGATCTAGTCTAGAAGATTGAATATATTCTTTTGGGAGTGGCCTTTTGGTGGAGATTAGGGTGCGGATACTTCTGGTGAAAAAAGTTTTTTGTTTGTATAGATGATAAGGACTCATGATGGGGAACTGAGATTTATTAATTTGGGCAGACTCAGGAATATATAAATATTCAACAAGATTTTCAATTTTGGAGGCTATGTGTTTTAAACATGATTTTAGAAGATAGAGGGTAGAGGAAAGAGATATATGAGATGAAGACGATGAAGGAATTGAAAGTGAAGATGAAGATGTTTCCGTATTTGGGTAATCTTCCTCTAGGAAATCAAAAAATATTATTTGACATTACTAACGATTCCACCTCTACGCTAGGAATTGGCTCTTATACCAATCGGTAGTTGTACATGGCGTTGTTACACCAGATCTGTAACAGAGGGCCAATAGCCTACAAGTTATGGTTTTCAGCTGATATACACTTATTTGTCGATAAAATAGTTTTTCACGATACCACCCGAAAACACAACACTCTTGGCCTTTAAAGAATATGAACATTGTGAGAAAATAATTTCATTTTAAAAATCGATTTTGGAGGATAAAATAGGACATTTTGATGCACAGGATCCTGAGGCTTAAAGTAAGTGCAGAGCATACTCAATTTAGAAATTAGAGGCGAGTGTATCATTATTAACCCAAATAATTTCTTTGATTCCTAGAAAAGAGAAAAAATGTTTAGATAAACATGATGTGAAGAAAACTGATTTTTATTTTCAATTAACTTCTACCTTCTAAAGGGATAGAGAGATCCTTATATAGAGATCTCGAGGAAGGAGAGAAAAGGTGGGTCCATTATCTTTTATAAAAGCATAATTATTAAAGCAAACCACGCCAAACTAGAAAAAGGAAAAGCATAGAACATACTTTAGACAAGACAGGACCCTAGTTTAATTATTAAAGCAAACTTTAAAAAAGCAAAAGCTAAAGATTCCCATGCGTGTCTGCAATTATGGAGTGGATGGGTAGTGTGATGGAGACACATCGCCAGTTTCTTTCTCATATTGGCATTTAGCATACGGATCTTTTTTTGATCAAGATATGCTTCAGCTTTTAGATAAGCTTCTTCATCAGCGTCAGTCACAGTGTAAGGGGAATTTTAAGTAGGAAAAATGGACTGAAAATCTTCCCATGGATCTTGAGCGTCTTGGAATAAGACGTTAGTGTAGTCAGGACGTTGTTCCATGACAAGGATTCCTTGAGGACTTGAACTGGAACCTGAAGTACAAATTTGTGTCTTTGGGACAATTTTTGAGGTGTGTGAAGGTCCAACAGAGGTGTGGTGGATGTTTGTGGCAGGTGGCTAAACATTGTTGAGTTTTTTTAGGTATGACTTAAGAACAGAGGTAACAGAGGTATCATGGATGAGGGCATAAGGATGAGGATAAGTTTTCCATTCATAGGCCATATCTTGTGTCCAGAAGTCTCTTATTTATGGGTGCTGGAAGTAAAGTTTATGAACGATAAAGACTGCAGTGAACATGTCTGCTTCTTGTTCTGGCATCCTGTCTAATCCGTGAAAAGTACACAGATTTTTTAGGCTAAGCAACTGTTTGTCAGGGAGTAGCTTATTTTTATGGCTGATTAGATGAAATTTAAAATTTTTGATTCCATACTTGACCGCCAAAATCTCTTTATAGATCAAATTGTAATTTTTTTCAGAGTCTTTGAATTGTCCGCTTGCATGTGCACAAAAGTGACATACACCATTTATCTCGTCAAAAAGGATGGCACTCCAGTAATCATTACTGGCATTGGTCTGTAGAATGCGTTGTCTAGTTGTGGGAATTCGGAGAGAAGGAGGTGACTAGGCTATCACCTTTAGTTGTAGGACAGCTTCTGTCTGTGCTAGTCCCTATGGAGGGCACTGTTTTCTGAGCATACGGGACAACTGGCTTGTGTGGATTGCAACTTTAGGGATGAAATCACGGACATAATAAACAATCCTGAGGAATTGTTGGATCTGCTTTTTGTTGAGATGTGTGTCCGGAAACTTTAATAATTCAGTTGCAATGTGTGTACAAGGTTGATGATGGCCATCTTTAATCACTATGCTAAGAAAGTCAATTGATTCTTTTGCTACGCTGCTTTTCTTTTCAGAAAGTATGATTCCTTGTTCCTGCACAATATGAAAGAAACCCAAAAGGAGCTTCTAATGGCTCTCATAGTCAGAGGAAAATAATAAGATATCATCAATGTACACCAAAGCATGATGAAGGATAGGACTAAAGATTTTTGTCATGGCTTTTTGAAATAATAAAGGAGCAACCTTAAAACCAAAAGGCATGACAATCCACTGATAATGGGCATCAGGGATGCAGAAGACAGTTTTGTGATGGTCAACTAGTGAAATACCAAGTTGCCAAAAACCAACTTTTAAATCAAACTTAAAGAAGATACGAGCTCCTTAAAGATGGACAAACAAGGTTTGGATTCTTGGAAAGGGAAACTTGTCATCTTTAAGGAAAGAATTAAGTGGTTGGTAATCAATAACTAACCTCTTTTTACTGAGACCTAATTCAGATCGTTTTTCAACGTAGAAGGCTTGACAAGCCCAATCTGAATCAGTAGGTTCAATAAGAACTTGCTGAAGCAACTGAGAACATTCTTGCTTAGCAAGTAAGAGGCCGAAAGGAGATACACGAGTGTGATGCTTTGGTGGGGTTTATGTCTTTGTTGAGTTTGAAAGGAAGGTGAATGAAGAATTGTGCATTTTTCCAAAGAGGTGAAGGATGGTGGAACTGGGAATGGTTTTTTGGATAAAATTCTAAGAACTTCTGTGAAATATGACTGTATAGAGATGGTGTTTCTGAAAGTGTATACAGACGTAATGTATCTTTATAAGGCAAGAACATTTGCTTGTAGCGAACTCCAGAACTAGTGAGGAATAGGTTTTTAACCAAATGAAGAATGTCAAAACCTATATAAGTAATTCTTTATCTGGGAGTTTGGATGCTACAATATTTTTCCAAATTATGCAATTAAAAAATAATTGAATACCAATGGATTTTTTGGTAATCAAAGTGGTTTCAAAAGTTCCTCCATTAACTACTCGGAAGAGTTTCAAGTGTTTTTCCCAATAATCAGAGGGAATGACAGAAGGATCAATCATACTGGTATCTACACTAGTGTCAATTAATCTGATGACAGGAATAGGTTTATGAAATTTTGAAGGAAGGATGGACATTTTTAGAGAAGGTCTAGGAATGGTTGAAACATGGTTGACAGTTTGAACTGTATAAATGACTGAAATATCATCAGAATCAGAAGATTCTGGAATATTGAAGGCAATCTGATCATCTTGTTCTGATTGTTCTGAAAAATTTGATTCGACATCTTCGTTCTCAGATAACAGTGAAGAATGTTGGAGATGCTATATGAGACGAACAGCTTTGGCAGACTTGTAAGGACAGTTTTGAGCAAAGTGATCGTGTTTCTTACAGATGAAACAACGGTTGTGCTTTTTCTTTTTGTACTGGGAAGCATCCTTTTTCCTGAAATATTGGAGAGATTTTTTGGAGGATGATTTTCTATAGAAGTGTTTTTGGAAATGTTTTTTTCTTTTTGGTTGGACAAACACACCTCTTTTCATCTACACAATGATTGCATTTTGCCTTCGCTACCCCACTGATGTTTATCTTTGTCAAATGGTCTCAACAATTAGAGACAGCCCTCTGTTAAAGAACAAATTTAATTCTTTAACTTTGCAGATAAATTCGAATGCAAATCAAGAGATCCAAAAGCATTTTCCACTATAATTCTATATAAAATTAAACAAGATAAGATATTAAATTAATGTAATTATGCCACCAAACCTGTCAGCTTGTTCTAAACTATAATATCATATAAAAAAGTTCTAACAATGTAGAACATTTTTTAGACCATAATCTTATAATATTTTCCTAGCAATACAAAACATTTTCTACACCATAATCTCATAATATTTTTCTAACAATACAGATCAATTTTACACCATAATCTCATTATATTTTTCTAACAATACACAATATTTTTCTACAACATAATTTCATTTTTATAATATTTTTTCTAACAATACACAACATTTTCTAACCCATAAACTCATAATATAGAATTTCTATAATAATTCGACATATATTTGAAATTCTACAATAATTTCTAAAAATTTGTACAATAAAAAAATTTAAATCTTACTTAAGGTAGAGTTGGTGAAGGTTTGTTAGTTCGAATCACGTTGGTGCTAGGTTCGCTATTGTTGTGTTGCACAGGTTTAAGTAGCTACTGCTGCGTTGTGCAGGTAGTGCTGCTAGGTAGCTGTTGCATCACGTGAGTGGTGCTGCTGGGTCACTACTACATCATGTAGGAGGTGCTGCTAGCTCGTTACTGCGTCACATGCTAGCCTCGCATGGCTACGTCGATCACTGAATGATGGTGGCTCTAATTGTTGGTTGGGTATGAGGTAATGAACGTGTGGCTGTTGGCTGCCGGCGTGATTCATGTGAGAGAGGTAAAAAGCAACGAGAGCAATTGAGGAGTGAGGGGAGGCAATTTAGGTTTCCAGTTTCAGCTGTTTTATTTTTTATTTATTTTTTTCAATTTATTTATTTTATATATTATAAAGTCTTTTTCTTAAAATAAACAATCACAAATGTATTATCAAGCCGCTTTTCTTAAAGGCCTTTAACTAGTCCATTATATATGAGCTTTGCATTATGTGAGCCCTTATCCATGATTTTATCCTGCGAGCCTCGGCCGAGCCAATTCAAGCCAAACTTTTTTGCCAACCCTAATTCTCGTCAATTATTTGTAAGATGTGTTGTGACATATGGATGAATGCCTTTGAGGTGAAAATTGCAATACAACCCTTGACTAAACCCATTTACTGGGGCACATATGCCCATAAGAGATTGCATCTACTTTTGGGAATAACTTACAAGGCCTTAAAAGCCCATATCTAAACCTAAGCAGGAAATTATGTAATGATATTCTCTTCTAGAAATCCAAAATCACTTGTCTACATCAAAACCTTATCTTTAGTTCATTAGGTGCATATGGCAGCTCATATTACACTGTAGATATTACATTAAAATATTATTATTATACATTGCACTATATTAAAAAGATGGCTAAATCAGTGAAAGGTGCATAAAATAATTCCATGGGAGAGTACGACTCAGGTTGTGTTACATTAAAATATTGTTCAATAAAATAATTATTTTATTTTTATTACTCAATAATCTATAATACATTTAAATTTACTAAATATTAATTTATATTTATATTAAATAAAATTGAGTTTTGAATAATAATAAAAAAAATATCAATAAAGCTAAATATTTAATAATTAAATGATAATAATTATTTTACTTTAAATATGTAAAAAGTATTTCAATTATTAATCATTTATTATTTACTAAAATAATAAATTTAAAAATAAATTAAAATTAAATAATTATATTTGACATTAATAAATAAAAATTAATTTATAATTAAATTGAAAACTTAATATTATATTGTATTATATTATATTATTTATATTTATAATATTATATTATTTGATTATAGTATATTATTAAATTATTTTCATTTTATAAAAATTAGTAATAAAAAATAATTAATTTGAAAACTTAATAAGGTAACACTAAAACATTAATAAATTTAAACAATACTAATTTATTTTAATATTAATAAAAATAATTTTACAAAATAGTATGCTATATAATATAGTCTATAGTAAAACCAACATTGTATTACATTACAATAAAATACACTTAATATAATATAGTTAATACAAGATAATGTAATATAGTATGTTAAACGCACTCTTAGTGAAAAAATGTGAATGTCTTGGTGATTAAAAGACATCTAGAAGCTGCCTACTGATCAACCCATGAACCTCATTTCTTTTGGAAACATGGGATACGATACCATGAGTTCTCATGATATGGAAATTTGTGATAAGCCTTGATCATCGTAAGAACTAAAAATAAGGTACTTTGAAAGATTCTATGCTCATTGAAATGCTAAATTTGGGTTCAATCAGTTTAGCACATCTGAACCAGTGTTTTATACCATCAACTTTTATGCTAGGCCACCATGGAACATTCCCTGGTTGTCAAGACGATCAATAACCTCTCATAAAACCTTAATTGCCATTTGTAATCATCTATATAGTCGATACTTAGGCGTTAAGGGTGTTAAAAAAGCATGTCTGGACCAGACCTAGGTAATCCGGTTTGGACAAAACCCGGACTGCATACATAAAAAAATCGGATCCGAGTTTGAAATTCTCAAATCCGGACATTTTCGGGCCCGGGTCTAGGCTCAACACCAAAAACCCGAAACCCATACCTGGTTTCTTAATAAATTAAAAAAAGAAAATATAAATATATTATATATTATATATAAATATATAATTATGAATTTATGATATATTGGATGTTATTTAGATTTATTGTGTGATTATTGTGTTGTTGAATTTAATTTTATTTTTTTATATATATTGAATGAGTTTAGGTTAGAAATTGGATGAATTTAGGTATTAGAAAGTAGATTAAATTTTTTTATTTATTATTTGTGTAAAATTTGCATTGTTAGTATGTTATATATTTGTATTTGACTATTTTCTTTTTTAAAGCTTGAGATTGAGTGAGTTTATTTGACTATTTTCTTTTTTTAAAATTTACATTGTTAGAGAAATGAAAGAAAAAATTGAATTTATCACATGCGGGCTTGGAAACCCGAATAAAAAACCCAGGCCTGGGGGGTGCAGGCTTAAACCTGGACCGCACCTGAAAAAACTGAGTTTTAACTCGGGTCCGGTCTTGAGTTTCACTTATCCGGTCCAGTTCTGGGCAACACCAAAACTCGGACCGGACTTTGATTTTGCCAAGCCTATCAGGCATGGAGAAAACTTTAAGGCAATACATGCTTCACGTTTGGTGGGAAATAGATGCCAAACTTTAACCTTTCTCTCCAAGACACAAATTTGCCCACAACCTTGAAAGTCCAAATCCCGATCTAAGGTGCAGAACATATCTCTTATGCCAAAATTGCCATTCTCCATCATCAACTGGTCTATAGGCTTCAATACCATGCCTTAGATCTTCCCACTCCTGAACACCATTATGATACCCTCATGTTATTAGCTGAATCTGACCAGATCCCAACAATCATCCACAAGACAAATTTCTCGTCATGAGCTCATAAAGATTATGCCTCTTGAATGGATCTCCAACTATGAACAATTCCATAACAATACTGCTCCGATTCAGACATCAGAAAGAATGTTTGAAAGACGGCCAGATAGAACAGTCAGAATGACTTTTAAACCACCTCCAAGTGCTCCACAAATGCCTCCTCGGCTTTTTTTCACTTATTCTTCTATGATCATAGTTGTACAAACCGATCAGGAAGATCTGCCCATCACAGGGTTTAATTATGAAGGCTACCCTATTTATCCAGCTAAGCAAAATGGACATTTCCTATGGGATGTCCCTGGCCCAAGCATGTGTGACCCAGATTGTCCCTGGTAGGATGATTGGGAAGAGGATAATGATGATTATTCCACCACAAGGAAAAAGAAATCCAAAAAGAAAGAACCTCCAGTCTCATGTCACCATAGAAACCCCAACCCACCATAAAATCCTCCACCTCCACCAGCTCCATTACCCTTTTACAAAAAAGAACTCAAATGGATTGCAAAGCATTGCAAATATGAGATTCCACTAACAATTCCAAACCCACCATCACCATTGAGTTGTATGATGTTTTCATCGACCTCTTCAGACAGATTCCCAACGAAATGTTGTGTCTAAACCCTTTATCCCTTCAGCCATCACTCTATAGGACACTTTGAACCACCTAAACCTTTTGAATCAGTCCTCAATTGGCAAACTCAAAATGCCAGAGTACAGAATGATACTTTGTTGAATATCAATTCAAAAGTTGAGAAAATCAGTTTACGAACTGAACATCTTGAGACAAAGGTCGACTTCATCACTGCACAGATGCAGCAGATCCACCAAAATCTACAGTCCAGAATTACTCAACCCGATTATGAGTTACAAACCATGTTTGCTCAACGCTATTATGGCCCAGAATTTGTCCAGAAGGAAAGAGAGATCAGACGATTGAAAACTGAGCTTGATCAGATAGAATCACAAAAATAAAGACCTACCCTTTTTACTACATCACCATCGATCCCTTTCGTTGGTCCAACCTATCATCCATTTGCCTCTATACTTTCCCCTATCCGACAGTATGACCCTTTCAAATTATTTGGTATGACTCTTACTCTTTTCTGAGACAATTCATTACTACCACAGCCTAAACCTAAACCAAAGCCTAAACCTCACCCATGACCAGTCACTATTCACCAACCTGTTGTTTCCACTCCTGACCACCAATCCCTTGGTTATCCACTAGTATCACCACCAGCACCTCCACCACCAGCCCCTTCCCAACCTCCTCCCCAATCCAAGGATAAACAACCTATACACCAGTTTAGTGCTCACACAGTTGATCACACATCCACTACAGATAATCAAACTTCTGATTCAAATCTCGTTGTTTTAGATAGCCATCCTGAGACGGATACCGAATCCTTAGCATCCACCAGCGACTCTGAAAAGTCCTATGCTGATATCACCAAAATTATGATGGCTTAGCCTGATCAACCTGATCACGGCCAAACCTCCCACACAAAACCATATGTTGACATTCCTTCTGAAGTTGAAGAAGAAATGCCTGAATTCTCTGCCTCCAATCAACCCCTCTGGCCTAGCCTCAACCCAGTAAAAAATCATCAAATGGTCCATGGTTCACATTTGATAATCTTCCATCCTCTAAATGGCGTGATCGGCTTAATAAAATGTCTACCTGGCTTGACTTACAAATGTTAAGGCTAGGAGCCACAACATAATCAGTCCTTAGAGAATTTTTCACTCGTTTTACGGGTGCCCTAAGAGATTGGTTTGATTCTTTAGGCCATTATAGACAATTACGGTTTGTTCAATTACCAGAGGTCTCAAGTGCCCTTGCGGTTATCCATGATCAATTCCTTGGAGAACCCTCTGCAGTTTTTGAAGCTACACGACGAGACCATCTCAACATAAAATGCTGCTCACTCAATGCTGAGGATCTTGACTTCCATTATAAAAGAATATCCCTGCTGTTTTATAAGCTTAATGGATTCAATGAGCCGACATTAAAGCATGTTTTTCTGGCTTTTCTTCCTGATGAACTCCAACCATACATATAGAGGCAACTTCGTGCATCTAATCTTGTCCTTGACAACATCTCTTTTGGAAAAATCTTTCAACTTGCCAAAACTTATCTTGACAAACTTTGCGAGCAAAAACAGTTCTTCAAAGAACTGTTGAAAGATAAAGAACCATTTAGGAGTGCCTGCAAGAAGACTTATTTGCAGATCAAATGCAAACAGAAGAAGGATTGTGCTTGCAGTCCTAAAAAGAAAAGGCATTTTCGGACATTCAAAAGTCCGGAATCTTCATCTAAGCCTCGCCGGTCCAAAAAGCCCTACAGAATCTTTAGAAAGAAGTCATCTTCATTCAAAGAACTTAAATAGAGAAAAGGCCATTATGCCAAGCATTGTCCCAACAAAGGAAAAATCTATCAGGCTAGTTGAGCATATTCAAGCTACTACAGATTACTCCCCAGAAAAAGATGAACTGGAATTCTATTTCTCTGAGCAAGATGAACCCAATAATGAAACTGTGTTCGCATTGCAGAATTCCTCTAATGACTCAGACAATGATCAATCCTAAATGATTTTACACCAACAGTTGTTATCCCTTAATACTACTATTCCCATACCTTCCATTAAACTCAAGATCTTGCCCTCCAAATTCCAAAGGCCCATTTCAGCAAATAGTCTTATAGATACTGGAGACCAACGCAGCATGTTGAATCCGCATATTTTTCCACCAGAATATTGGACAGAATATGAGGAACATTTCAAAGCTGTCAATGGCAAATTATTCACCACCTCTTTGATTACCAAAAAACCCATTAGTATTCAAAATTTCCCAAACTGGGTTATCTGGACCAAGGTCATTGGTTCAATTCTTCCTAATAAGGATATCTTGTTAGGTTTTGACATCCTTCACCAGATCAAACACCTTCAAATCATTCCCACTGGAATCCGAGTTAAGTCCATGTTTAAACCTTTCACCGATATTCTAAAACTCTACAATCTGTCTGACAACCCCCAGCCCTACCAAGATATTTCAACCACACTTTTGAGTCTGTGTCCAGAATCCCATTCTCACTTCACCCATCCAAACCTTTTGTGGAAAAACAAGTCTTTCTTTATTAAGTTGCCTTTTAAACTAAATGAAGATGTTAACCCGACCAAAGCTACCCATCTAGGAATGAGTCCTTCTGACTTACTCCTAGCCCAAAAGGAATGTTCACAATTGTTAGTCCAAGGCCTAATTGAGCCCACGAATTCTCAAAAAAAGCATTTTGAAATTGTCCGAGGAAAGAAACTCTTAGTCATTAACTATCAACCATTAAACATGTTTTTCCAAGATGACAAGTTTCCTTTGCCTCGACGATAAAACATGTTTACTTTTCTCAAAAATGTCCAAATCTTCTCAAAATTTGATTTAAAATCTGGTTTTTGGCAATTAGGCATTGAACCCTCTGAATGATATAAAACTGCCTTTTGTATCCCCAATGCCCACTTCCAATGGATAGTCTTACCCTTCGATCTCAAAACTGCTCCATCCATATTCCAAAAATCCATGATCAAAATCTTCCAGCCTCTCTTGCATCATACATTGATTTACATTAATGATATCTTGCTTTTTCAGGAACGCATGAAGAACATCACCAGTTGTTAACTCAGTTCTATAATATTGTCCAAAGTCATGGAATCATGGTATCAGCCAGGAAAGCACATTGCCCAAGAGTTGCTTCACTTTCTAGATCAGCACCTTTCCAAAAAGCAAGTTCAACAATTTCTCGGCATTATTAACTATATCCGTGATTTCATCCCACATGTGGATCGTTACACTCGACACCTCTCGGCATTATTGAAAAAGAAGCCCCCAGAGTGGAATGATGTCCACACCACTGCTGTTACTACTTTAAAGCAAATTGCGCAAAATCCGCCTCATTTAAAGTTGATTGCTGATGGAAAGCGCATACTACAGACAGATGCAAGTGATGAATCATGGGGTACCATCCTCCTCGAGGAAATCAATGGAAAAGAAAGCTTTATCGTTTACGCTAGTGGACATTTTTCTGACACACAGAAGCATTATCACAGTGTGTTCAAAGAAATCTTAGCGGTAAAGAATGGCATCAAAAAATTTGAGTATCATCTAATTGGACACCATTTTCTTATCCGAATGGACAGTTCAGCCTTCCCCAATATCCTCAATTTCCAAGGTAAAACTATTCCTGAAAAGATGTTACTTAGGTTAAAAGATTGGTTTTCCAAATATGATTTTTCAGTTAAGCATATAAAGGGGTCCCATAACCTCATCCCCGATATGCTTTCCAGACTCTCCAAACCAGAAAACTCACTCACTCTGTTTTCCACAACCTACCACTTTCCAATCATCTCCATGGCTACTTCACTTCCCCCAGAAGCTCTCACCAAGAAAACTTTTTCCCTTGACAAAACCTTCTCCTCTGTCTTTGCCATCCAAGAGTTTGCCCGAAAAGCTGTTTTTCGCTTTTTTATGAAAGCCTACTGTTGAGTGTTAGAAAATACATATTTATAAAGGAGAAAATCATCATTTTATATTTCAACTCTTACTAACAACCTTTACTTTTATGTGTTTAAGTTTCTTGTAATTTAATTATGTGTGTTTTATTTTAATTAATTATTTTATGTATTTTAGGGGCATCATAGTCATTTCACAATAAACGAGAGATCAAATGGTAAAGCGGACATCATTTTTGAACTTAGGACGGTCCAAAACCTTAGGAGGAGTATAAAAGGAAGAATGGCACTGTTCACATATACGGATCGATGACGAGGCATTGACCGATGACGTGGCATTGACTGATGACGTGTCAAGATCCGGTTGGACTAAAATTCTCATGTATTGTTGATGGTGACGTGGCAGCATATTAGTGGACCAAAAACTGCGGGTACGGTACATGCAACACAGGAGATTATTTACTGTGCAAACCGCGTTACTGTGAAATAGTGGCCGAAGCGTGTACTGTTCACACATACTGTTGACTTTACTGTTGATGACATGGCGAAATCCTGAGCGACCAAATTGTTTTTAATCCGATGGCCATGATTTACTTGATGTATATATAAAAAGAGGGCCTTCCCCCCTATTTTGGAACCTCTAAATCCATTTTTAGGATCCATTTTCTGTAATTCTCTCTCCATCTTGTATTTTCTACGTATTTTAATAAATTCCAATTTTACCCCTAGTTCAACTATGAGTGGCTAATTTTCTTTCAAGCTTGGGTTGAAGGTGAAGTCTCAACATGTGTCATGGGCTTGATTTGGTAAATTTATTTTCTCTTCCCCTCTAGTTTTTGTGGATGTTTTGACTTCTCGTCGACAAATAATACTAATCTTGTCTAGTACTGCCCTGGTTTCACCGGCTCCCTAGTATAAGGTTATTATTATTTGGCACGATAAGCCCTTAGCACCATATTTATTTGAGCATGGTTCATGAGGTGTGGATTCCCCCCTCATGATTTAATTGGTACTAATAAGGAATATTTAGCCCATAATGCATGTTGATATGGATCCAGATACCCAAGTACGTCATTTAATAGATTTACACTTCAATTTATTCTTGCTATTTCAATTCCAATTTCAGAATTTATTCTCGCCATTTTAATTTAGGTTTTAGCATAATCCAAATCATTTTCATCAATCCAACCACCCATTTACAAAATTAATTCTATATATAATTAAAATCAACCTCCTCGTGGGATCGACACTCGCCACCATTGATCTACACTACAACAAATTCATGCGCTTATGAGTTCAATAAAATTTGCACAACACCTACCTTATGGCAGATTCATTTCCAGTTTCTACCTTCCACCCAAAAAATTTGTTTCTTACAGGTCTCACCCTTGACCCATCCAGAGAAATCACTGAAGATGAGTTATGGTACCTATGGTGCCTAATTGTTCTTTATGCAACCAAACTCATCCTACCCATCACTCCCACTCTAGAACATGTCCTCAACCCCGACAAAGCCACATCTCTCCTTTGGACACTACTTGAATGGTTTCTCCCATACCATGGTGGAGGAAGAAGCTACAACATCTGTTAGAAATTTATAATCTTGAATATATGCCTGCTTCACAAGCACGACTGTTTACCTCAATATTTATCATCCATAGGCCATACTTCCAGCATCCAGATACAAATCTTTTCTGGACTCAAGACCAAGTCTATGAATGGTTTACTGTACCACACCCAACTGTCATTGATAATGAAATCCAAACAATCTTGCACAACTACCTCTGTCAACTAAACCACCAGACTCCGCCACACAGAGATATCTTTCACACTTCCTTAGGACCACAACATGACCTCATCATGATCCCCACTCCATCCGCCATATCAAAACCAAAGTCCATTGGAATCATCATCAAAGAAGAAAAGCCAGATTACACAGACTTTCTTTACCAAGACTCCTAGGACCCATGGGAATAATTTCTTCCTTTAAGTCAACATCTCTAGCAGTTTCCCCAACCATCCATGCATGAACTAGGATCCTCATCACAATCATCATCATCATAACCACCCAAACCTTAAAAAGTAGACAAGGCTACTAAGACATCACCCATACCAGGATATAGACGAGAATGCCCTTATCCAACTTGCTGTGGTCCCACCTGCAAGCACCCAAAGCACTCCAAGACCTTTTTCCCACCAACCCATGACGATGGCCCATATGCAACCAAAAGCTCCTCTGAAGACGAATGCATGAAACTTCACTCTTCATAAAGTAGTTTGTCTTGTTGTCATGAACCTTCCCTCTTTGTCTTGTTGTCATAAGTGTTCTTTGTCTTATGCTTTTGTGATGATGTACCATAATAATGTATCTTTATCTTACTTTTGCTTTTATAAAAGGTAGAGGTCTTGTCCTATCTTCATGAGAATTCTCCTATATAAATGATTCTCCCCTCACTTGTAAGATAGAGGTTTTTCAGCAATAAACTCTTGCGTATTTCTATCACTCATGAAATTCTAAACTCTCTACTCTCTCTGTAAATGAAGTTCAGTGAAAGAAACAAATCAAAGAATTAAGTTTGTTCATTTTAAAACCTAATGAAGTATGCTCTGCAGTTGCCTTCAAGCAAGGATCCTGTGCATTAGAAAACTTATGATAATTTCTTAAAAGGTTTGGTACCCTGTTTAAAGACTAAAGAAAAGTATGTTTTGGGCTATATGATCTTAAAAGAACTTGTTTTAGGTTTTGATTTCAAGGGTATATCGGCTGAAAACCAAAATATGTGGGATATTGATCTGTTCTAAGTCAGATCTGGTTCCTAAGGCAGATTACATTCTGCATTAATTTGGTAAAACAATGCCATGTACCTTCATTATGGTCCCATGTCACATTTACAATGGTAGATGCAAAAAATAATTTATAGATGGTCATATTATATAATGATAAGATGTGAAAACAAAAATTTTATGAATTAAAAAGTTTATAGAGACTATTTTAATAGATTTAATGTGGGTTAAATTAAATAATAGTAAAATCACCCATATTTTGCCCTTAAAAATCTAGAATTAATGTTAATAGAAGTGATGTCGAGGGTTTTTTAAGGTATTTTTTCAGAGTATAGGGATTAAACAAATACTAATATTAAAATATAGGAACTAAATTCTACTCAAAATTAAAATTAAAATTTTTGAGTTTATGAAGGGACTTTAATAGATTTAATAGGGCTAATTAATAACTCATGTAATTTACTCTTTAATCTTTTTCAAAATTATTTTCTTTGAGAGGGATTTGAGCCCCCACTAGTAATGGGCATAATAGTTTAAGAATTTCTTCTTAAATATGTATTTTAATTTAGATTTTATACATATTTATAATTTTTTCGTTTAAGTGTTTTGAGAACCATCAAGGGAATACCATTAAAGCTTCAAGTGATCCTTTGCACATTCATGGAAGCCCAATTACAAGAGCTAGAGCCAAAAAGATGCAAGACCTCATGAATTGGGCATTGTGGGCATTATTCAAGTAGCCAAATACACAATTTGGATCAAATGCAGAAAGGGAAACTTCGGAATAAATCTAGTATTGATTGAGCCAGAATTAATGTGCAAACTATATACCATTGGAAAGATAATTAAGTTAGCTTTCCAATGCATTCTACAGAACTGGATTTGGAGTTCTCTAGAATGCATTATGATCAATTTTTTATAGCTTGTTCAGGCTTGGGAATTCAAACGACTCCTTTGATTATTCAACTTCATTTATTTGTTTTGTGTCGAGTTTATCAATGTGTTAAGTAAGTCTACCATTGATGATGGTGAGCTAGCATTATGTTTGTCAATGCTAACATTAATAATGGTGGGTTGGTGAAGGCTTTTAAAGCACCCTTTGACAAATCTATACTTGGAGGGTTGTTCCAATGTTTCCATTTGTATTTTTAGGATCTTGGGTTTCTTTTAGCCTATCTAAACAACCTTGCTATGTATGAAAATTAAGAGATTAATGTTATTTGAATTTGAAAGATTATTCTTTCTTTGGTTCTTTTTAGAACTAGTGAACTTATCAAGAATTTGCATTCTTGTGGCCTTCCAAATTTAGACTTATCACTCACCTTCTCATCTATTTCTTGAGTGTGGCATCAATATCATTCTCTATACCTTTGATTCATACTTTTCTTAAGCATTGGGTCAAGGTTTTGTTTGTCATAAATCTGTTTAGAACTTTCTTGGGAAGTTGAAACTACAATTTAAGTGTGAGTTTCGAAGTTTCATTGTGGGATTTCGTATCATTTGGTATCAGAGCTCATTTCTAATCAGGTTTGAATGTCTTATTTATTTTAATTATAAAAAAAGAGAAAAAACGTACAAAAAAATTACAAAAGGATTCACGTATTTATACTTTCATCAAATTGGATTTTAGTTATTCATTTTCCTTGACATTGTTTACACACAATATCAATTGTGTTGCTTCGCTTGCTTGCTTTCCTTTCTTTAATTTCCTTTTCATTCTTTGTGTTCTCTTAATTTCTTTTCTTTGTTAGTGTGCTGGATTGTCATATTTGGTGTGCCACTTGGGTTTTTTTTTCTTGATTGTGTTTATTTAGTTCAATAAAGAACTGAAAGAGAAAAATTAAGTGTGGTAAAAGGCAAAAGTTTGTGAGATCATTAGAGGGAAAAATCCAATTTGTGTGTTAAGCACGAGAGTTAAGTGACATCAAATTGAGTGAAACACATGAAGGAGTGTTGTGAGGTCTTTTTGCTAACATTCTTTTCAGATCACAAATATGTCAAAAGATCAAGAAGCTATAGACCAATCAATTATGCTCAAGGCCATGCAACAACAATTTGAGTGCATGAATATGATGTTTGGAGAGATCCATGACAAATTGGAGAGGCAAGACACTGTCATAGCCAATCTATAAAGGGGGCAATAACCAATATCTCCTAATGTAAGAGGTAATCAAGGGCGTGCTACCATGGGAGAAGAAGATAGTGATGACTTAGATAATTTTGATGATATGCGTGGAAGAGATGATAGAAGGGCAAGACATATAGATCATGATTTAGGGAATATCAAACTAAAAACTACTTCTTTTCGAGGTAAAAATGATCCAGAAGTTTATTTGGGGTAGAGGGAAGGTTCATGACAACAAGACAAAGATGGAACAACTACTCTGAGGAGAAAAAGGTAACTGATTATGCTATTATTTTGTGGGACCAACTTGTTTTGAGTAGAAGAAGAAATCGTGAAAGGCCTATAAGCACTTGGGAGGCGATGAAGGCCATCATGAGGAGGAGATTTGTTCCCAGTCATTATTATAGGGAGCTGCACCAAAGACTACAAAGTCTTACACAAGGTTCTAGAAGTGTGGAAGATTACCACAAGGAGGTGGAAATAATCATAATTCAAGCCAACATTGAAGAAGAACAAGAGGCCACTAGGCAAGATTTTTACATGGTTTAAATCAAGATATTGCTAATGTGGTTGACTTGCAGCACTATATTGAGTTGGAAGACATGGTTCACTTGGCCATGAAAGTGGAACGACAACTAAAAAAAAAAGTTTCCACTAGAACCAATTTAGGTTCATATTTCAAAGCCTAAGATTGAGCCATTCAAGGATCATAAAGAGGGAGGCAACCAAAGCAAAGGTAAATCTGATTCCCAACACTCTAGAAATAAAGATATTAAGTTTTTTTAAATGTTTGGGGACAGGTAATATTGCATTTCAATGCCCAAATAAGAGAGTAATAATCTTGAGGGATGACAGAGATGTTGAAACTAAGAGTGAATCAAATGATGATCCTATGCCACATGTGGAGGATGCTAATGATGGTGTATAGTATCCTGTTGATGGTAAATTGATGGTTGTTAGGCGTGCTCTCAACGTGCAAGTAAAAGAAGATGCAAAGGTACAACATGATAACATCTTTCATACTAGATGCCACATCAAAGATAAGGTATGTAGTATGATAATTGATGGTGGAAGTTGTACTAATGTGGCTAGCACTAGTTTAGTTGAAAAATTGAATTTGAAAACTTTGAAACATCCTAGGCCATATAAGCTACAATGGCTGAATGATTGTGGAGAAGTTAAAGTAAATAAACAAGTGCTGGTTTCATTCTCTATTGGAAGATACAAGGATGAAGTTCTATGTGATCTAGTACCCATGCATGTTGGACACATTCTTTTGGGGCGACCTTGGCAATATGATAGGCGTGTGACACATAATGGTTACTTAAATATATATTCTTTTGTAATGAATAAAAAGTAAATCACTCTTGCACCATTAACACCTAGGCAAGTGTATGAGGATCAAATGTCAATACAAAAAGAGAGTGATACAAAAAAAGAAAATGAGAGTACAAAAGAAAGAGAGATTGAGAGAAAAACAAGTGAAAAGATAGAAGAGAAAAGAGAGGCAGCAAGTGAACTTGTTTGCCAAAGAGAGCGAGGTTAAGAGGGCTTTCTTTTCAAACGGCCTATCGTTATACTTTTGTGCAAAGAGGCTTGTTTACATACTAATGAGCTTAACTTTTTTTTGCCTAGTGCTATTGTGACTCTTTTACAGGACTTTGATGATGTGTTTCCAAATGAAGTCCCTAATGGTTTGCCACCTATTAGAGGAATTGAGCATCAAATAGAAGTAACCCCAAGGTGACAAAGGAGCTTCAAAGGCAAGTTGAAGAACTCTTGACAAAGGGATATGTGAGGGAGAGCATGAGTCCATGTGCGGTACAAGTTTTACTAGTGCCCAAAAAGGATGGCACATGGAGGATGTGCATTGATTGTCGTGCAATTAATAAAATCACTGTAAAGTATTGACATCCTATTCCTAGACTTGATGACATGTTTGATGAATTGCATGGTTCTTGTGTGTTTAGTAAAATTGATCTTAAAAGTGGATATCATCAAATTAGGATTGGAGAGGGAGATGAGTGGAAAACTGTCTTTAAAACAAAATATGGTTTATACGAGTGGTTAGTGATGCCATTTGGGTTATCTAATGCACCTAGCACTTTTATGAGGTTAATGAACCATGTTTTGCGTGCTTTTATTGGTAAATTCGTAGTTGTCTATTTTGATGATATTTTGGTCTATAACAAAGGCTTAGATGAACAAATTGAACATTTACAAAGTTTATTGACTATTTTAAGGAAGGAAAAGTTATATGCTAATTTGAAGAAGTGTTCCTTTTGTACAAATCATATTGTTTTTCTTGGTTATGTTGTAAGTGCTAAAGGAATTGAGGTTGATGAAGAGAAGGTAAAGGCTATTAAAGAGTGGCCTACACCTAAAAGTGTAAATGAGGTAAAAAAATTTCATGGTTTTGCTAGTTTTTATAGAAGATTTGTGAAAGATTTTAGCACTCTTGCTGCACCATTGACTGAAATTGTGAAGAAACATGTGGGATTTAAGTGGGGTAGTGAACAAGAAAGGGCATTTAATCTAATTAAGGAGAAATTGGTTTCTGCACCATTACTTGGTTTACCCGATTTTGCTAAAACTTTTGAAATTGAGTGTGATGCTTCAAGTATAGGTATTGGAGCTATTTTGATGCAAGAAGGGCATCCAATTGCTTATTTTAGTGAGAAATTGAGTGGAGCAGCCCTAAAATATCCTACATGTGACAAGGAGATATATGCATTAGTGAGAGCATTAGAAACTTGGCAACACTATCTTCTACCTAAAGAGTTTGTTATACACACTGATCATGAGTCCTTGAAGCATTTGAAAGGGCAATGTAAGTTGCATAAGAGACATGCCAAATGGGTTGAATTTATTGAGTCATTTCCCTATGTGATCAATACAAACAATGTAAGGAGAATGTGGTGGCTGATGCATTATCTAGAAGATATGCACTTATCTCTACATTAAATGGAAAATTGTTAGGATTTGAGTACATTAAAGAATTATATGTTAATGATCCTAATTTTGCTAATGTGTTTAATGCTTGTGAGAAAGTTTCATTCGGTAAGTTCTATAGGCATAATGGGTTCTTATTTAAAGAAAATAAATTGTATGTGCCTAATAGTTCTTTGCATGAATTACTTGTGCGTGAAGCTCATAGGGGAGGTTTAATAGGATATTTTGGCATTATTTCTTTTGGCCACATATGAAATGTGATGTTGGAAGAATATGTGAGAAGTGTATCACTTGTAAACATGCTAAGTCTAGAGTTTTGCCCCATAAACTGTATAACCCTCTACCCATACCTAGTGAACCTTGGGTTGATATTTCTATGGACTTTGTTTTGGGTTTACCTAGGTCAAAAAGGGGAAAGGATTCTGTTTTTGTTGTTGTTGATAGGTTTTCAAAGGTGGCACATTTTATTCCATGTCACAAAACAGATGATGCAACAAACATAGCTAATTTATATTTCAAGGAAATAGTCAGATTGCATGGAGTACCAAAGAGCATAGTTTCATATGAGATGCTAAGTTCTTGAGCCACTTTTGGAAAAATTTGTGGGTAAGTTGGTTACTAAACTTTTGTTTTCTACTACATGTCATCCACAAACTGATGGACAAACTGAGGTTATAAATAGAACTTTGACTACTTTGTTGCTTATCATTTTTCAAAAGAACTTGAAAACTTGGGAAGAATGTTTGCCATATATTGAATTTGCTTACAATAGAATTGTCCATTCAACTACTAAATTTTCACCATTTGAGATTGTATTTTGGTTTTAATCCATTAACTCTTTTGGCCCACACAGTTGACCACACATCGGTGGTGGATGTGTGGTCAACTGTGTGGGCACTGAACTGGTGCATGGGTTGTTTAGCATGAATTGTGAACACTTCAGTCCTACCAGGATATTTTAACCAAGCTTTTGAGTTTGTCCAGAGTCCCATTCTCAGTTCACCCATCCAAATCCATTGTGGAAAAATAAGTCCTTCTTCATCAAGTTACCATTCAAACTAAATGAAGATGTTAACCCGACCAAAGCTACCCATCCAGGAATGATTCCTTCTAACTTACTCCTAGCCCAACAAAATGTTCAAAATTGTTAGCCCAAAGTCTAATTGAGCCCATAACTTCTCAATGGGCTTGCCAAGCCTTTTATGTTGCAAAACATTATGAGATTGTTCGAGGAAAGAAACGCCTAGTCATTGACTATCAGCCCTTAAACATGCAAGATGACAAGTTTCCTTTACCCCAACGACAAAGCATGTTTACTTTTCTCAAAAATGTCTAGATCTTTTCAAAATTTGATTTAAAATTTGGTTTTTGGCAATTAGGCATTGAACCCTCAGAATGGTACAAAACTACCTTTTGTATCCCTAATGCCCATTTCCAATGGACAGTCTTACCCTTTGGCCTTAAAACTGCCCCATCCATTTTCCAAAATTCCATGATCCAAATCTTCCAGCCCATCCTCCATCATGCCTTGATTTATATTGATGACATCTTACTTTTTTCAGGATCGCATGAGGAACATCACCAGTTGTTAACCCAATTCTATGATATTGTCCAAAGTCATGGAATTATGTTATCAGCCAAGAAAAGCACCATTGCCACAGATACCATCGAATTTCTTGGAATGGTCATAAAAGATGGCCATTATCAGCCTGGAAAGCATATTGTCCAAGAGTTGCTTCACTTTCCGGATCAGCACCTTTCCTAAAAGTAAGTTCAACAGTTTCTCGGTATCATCAACTACATCCGTGATTTCATCCCACACATGAACTAACACACTCGACATCTTTTAGCTTTATTGAAAAAGAAGCCCCCGGAGTGGAATGAGAACTACACCATTGCTGTCTATTAAAGCAGATTGCGCAAAATTCGCCTCTCGTAAAGTTGATTGCAGATGGCAACCGCATACTACAAACAGATGCAAGTGATGAATCATGGGGTGCCATCCTCCTCGAAGAACTCAATGGAAAAGAAAGCTTTATTGCCTACGCTAGTGGACATTTCTCTGACACAGAAGCATTACCACAGTGTGCTCAAAGAAATCTTAGCGGTAAAGAATGGCATCAAGAAATTTGAGTATCATTTGATTGGACACCATTTTCTCATCCGAATGGACAGTTCAGCCTTCCCCAACATCCTCAATTTCAAAAGTAAAACTATTCCCGAAAAAATGTTACTCAGGTTAAAAGATTGGTTTCCAAGTATGACTTTACAGTTCAGCATATAAAGGGGTCCCAGAACCTCATCCCTGATATACTTTCCAAACTCTCCAAATTAGACAAAGTTTTCACCATATTTTCTACCACCTACCACTTCCAGTTATCTCCATGGCTACTTCACTTCCTCCAGAAGCTCTCACCAAGAAAAACTTTCCCCTTAACAAAACTTTCTCCTCTATCTTTGCCATCCAAGACTTTGCCCGCAAAGCTGTTTTTCGTTGTTTTATGAAACCTTACCTCATGGCAGACTCCTTTCCATTTTCTACTTTCCACCCATAAAATTTGTTCCTTACAGGTCTCACCCTTGACCCATCCAGAGATATCACTGAAGATGAGTTATGGTACCTATAGTGCCTCACAGTTCTATATGCCACCAAGCTCATCCTACTAATTTGTCCCACTTTGGAGCATCTTCTCAACCCTGACAAAGCCATCTCTCTCACCTGGACTTTGCTTGAATGGTTTTCTCCCATTCCATGGTGGAGAAAGAAACTACAGCAACTCTCTGAGATTTATAATCTTGAAAGAATGCTTGCTTCAGAAGTACGCCTGTTCACCTCAGTCTTCATCATCCACAGGCCATACTTTCAGCATTCAGATACAAAGCTTTTCTAGACCCAAGATCAAGTGTATGAATGGTTTACTGCACCACACCCAGCTGTCATTGAAAATGAAATCCAAACCACCCTGCATAACTACCTCTGTCAACTAAACCACCAAACTCCACCACACAGAGATATTTTCCATACCTCCTTAGGCCCACAACATAACCTCATCATGATCCCCACTCCATCAGCCATGTCCAAGCCAAAATCCACAGGAATTATCATCAAAGAAGAAAAGCCAGACCACATTGACTTCCTCTACCCGGACTTCCAGGACCCATGGGAAGACTTTCTTCCTTTAAGTCAACATCTCCAGCAGTTTCCCCAACCATCCATGCATGAACCAGGATCATCATCACAACCATCGGCATCACAACCACCCAAACCTTCAAAAGTAGACAAAGCTACCCAGACATCCCCAATGACTCCTTAGCCATCATCCAGACCAGTGTATGAACACTACTGCCCACATCCACCATCAAGTGGTCCCACCTGCAAGCATCCAAGGTTTTCCAAGACCTTTTTCCCTCCACCATCTGACAATGACCTTGATGCAACCGAAAGTGACTCTGAAGATGACTACATAAACCTCTTCTCTCCATAAAGTAGTTTGTCATTTTACAAGAAATTTCTCATTTTGTCTTGTTCCATACAATTTCCTCTTTTGTCTTGATGCATGCATTTTCCCTTCTTAACTTTTTCCATGAACTTTCCCCTCTTGTCTTGACTCATGCACCTTCCTTGAACCTTCCCTGAACCTTCCCCCTTTGTCTTCATTCATGCACTTTCCTTTCTTGTCTTGTTGCAAGATATTTCTCCTTTTGTCTTGTTGTAAGCAATTTCCCCCTTCGTCTCATTGTATGCACTTTCTCTTTTTGTCTTTTGTCATGGACTTTGTCCTGTTGTAATCATCATAATGTTGCTTGTACTGTAGTTGTATTCTTGTACGATAGTTTTACTCTTGTACTATAGCTTTACCTTACTTTTACTGTTGTAAGAGATAGGGGTCCTGTCCTATCTTCATGAGCTCTCCTATATAAAGAGCTCACCTCCCCTTGTAAAAAAGCTAAGAAGCTTGAAAGCAATTAGTAGGATGAGCTTGGTGGCATATAGAACTGTGAGGCACCATAGGTACCATAACTCATCTTCAGTGATATCTATGAATGGGTCAAGGGTGAGACCTATAAGGAACAAATTTTTTGGGTGGAAGGTAGAAAATGGAAAGGAGTCTGCCATGAGGTATGGTTTCATAAAAAAGCGAAAAACAGCTTTGCGGGCAAAGTCTTGGATGGCAAAGACAGAGGAGAAAGTTTTGGTAAGGGAAAAGTTTTTCTTGGTGATAGCTTCTAGAGGAAGTGAAGTAGCCATAGAGATAACTGGGAAGTGGTAGGTGGTAGAAGATATGGTGAGAAGTTTGTCTGGTTTGGAGAGTCTGGAAAGCATATCAGGGATGAGGTTCTGGGACCCCTTTCTATGCTGAACTGTAAAGTCATACTTGGAAAACCAATCTTTTAACCTTAGTAACATTTTTTCGGAAACAGTTTTACCTTTGAAATTGAGGATGTTGAGGAAGGCTGAACTGTCCATTCGGATGAGAAAATGGTGTCCAATCAAATGATACTCAAATTTCTTGATGTCATTCTTTACCGCTAAGATTTCTTTGAGCACACTGTGGTAATGCTTCTGTGTGTTAGAGAAATGTCCACTAGCATAGGCAATAAAGCTTTCTTTTCCATTGAGTTCTTCGAGGAGGATGGCACCCCATGATTCATCACTTGCATTTGTCTGTAGTATGCGCTTGCCATCTGTAACCAACTTTAAGGGAGGCGGATTTTGCGCAATCTGCTTTAATGTAGTGACAGCAATGGTGTGGTTCTCATTCCACTCCGGGGGCTTCTTTTTCAATAAAGTTGAAAGATGTCGAGTGTGTTGGTTCACGTGTGGGACGAAATCACGGATGTAGTTGATGATACCGAGAAACTGTTGAACTTGCTTTTTGGAAAGATGCTGATCTGGAAAGTGAAGCAACTCTTGGGCAATGTGTTTTCCAGGCTGATAATGGCCATCTTTTATGACCATTCCAAGAAATTTGATGGTATCTGTGGCAATGATGCTTTTCTTGGCTGATAACATAATTCCATGACTTTGGACAATATCATAGAACTAAGTTAACAACTAGTGATGTTCCTCATGCGATCTTGAAAAAAGTAAGATGTCATCAATATAAATCAAGGCATGATGGAGGATGGGTTGGAAGATTTGGATCATGGATTTTTGGAAAATGGATGGGGCAGTTTTAAGGCCAAAGGGTAAGACTGTCCATTGGAAATGGGCATTAGGGATATAAAAGGCAGTTTTGTACTGTTCTGAGGGTTCAATGCCTAATTGCCAAAAACCAAATTTTAAATTAAATTTTGAAAAGATCTGGACATTTTTTAGAAAAGTAAACATGCTTTGTCGTCGGGGTAAAGGAAATTTGTCATCTTGCATGTTTAAGGGCTGATAGTCAATGACTAGGCATTTCTTTCCTCGAACAATCTCATAATGTTTTTCAACATAAAAGGCTTGGCAAGCCCATTGAGAAGTTGTGGGCTCAATTAGACCTTGGGCTAACAATTGTGAACATTCTTGTTGGGCTAGGAGTAAGTTAGAAGGACTCATTCCTAGATGGGTAGCTTTGGTCGTCGGGTTAACATCTTCATTTAGTTTGAATGGTAACTTAACGAAGAAGGACTTGTTTTTCCACAATGGATTTGGATGGGTGAACTGAGAATGGGACTCTGGACACAAACTCAAAAGCTTGGTTGAAATATCCCGGTAGGACTGAGGTGTGTTAGACAGGTTGTAAAGTTTCAGAATATCGGTGAAAGGTTTAAACATGAATTTGACTCGGATTCCAGTGGGAATGATTTGAAGGTGTTTGATCTGATGCAAAATGTCAAAACCTAACAAGATATCTTTATTAGGAAGAGTTGAACCAATGACCTTGGTCCAAATGACACAATTGGGGAAAATTTGAATACCAATGGGTTTTTTGGTAATCAAAGAGGTGGTGAACAATTTGCCTTTGACAGCTTTGAAATGTTCTTCATATTCTGTCCAATATTCTGGTGGAAGAATATGCAGGTTTAGCATGCTGCGTTGGGCTCCAGTATCAATAAGACCAATTGCTGGAATGGGCCTTTGGAATTTGGAAGGCAAGATTTGGAGTTTGATAGAAGGTATGGGAATAGTAGTATCAAGGGATAGCAACAGTTGGTGGAAAATCACTTGGGACTGATCACTGTCTGAGTCATCAGAGGAGTTTTGTAGTGTGAACACTGTTTCATCATTGGGTTCATCTTGTTCTGAAAAATAGAATTCCGGTTCATCTTTTTCTGGAGAGTAATCTGTAGTAGCTTGGAGATGCTCAAGTAGCCGAATAGATTTTTCCTTTTTGTTGGGATAATCCTTGGCATAATGACTTTTCTTCTTGCTGATAAAACATTTGTTTAACTTTCTCCTTTTAAATTCTCTGAATGAAGATAAATTCTTTCTAAAGAATCTGTAGGGCTTTTTAGACCGGTGAGGCTTAGATGAATATTCCGGATGTTTGAATTTCCAAAAATGTCTTTTCTTTTTAGGATTGCATTTACAATCCTTCTTCTGTTTGCACTTAATCTGCAAATAAGGCTTTTGCAGGCACTCCGAAATGGTTCTCTGTCGTTCAACAGTTCTTTGAAAAATTGTTTCTGCTCACAGAGTTTATCAAGACAAGTTGTGGCAAGTTGAAAGATTTTGCCAAGAGAAATGTTGTCAAGTACAAGATTGGATGCACGCAGTTGCCTTTGTATGTCTGGTTGGAGTTCATCAGAAGGGGAAGCCAGAAAAACATGCTTTAATGTTGGCTCGTTGAATCCATTAAGCTTATAGAACAATAGAGACATTCTTTTATAATGGAACTCAAGATCCTTAGCATTGAGTGAACAACGTTTCATGTTGAGATAGTCTCGTCGTGCAGCTTCAAAAATTGCAGAAGGGTCTCCAAGGAATTGATCGTGGATAACCGCAAGGGCACTGGAGATTTCTGGCAATTGAATAAACTGCAATTGTTTGTATTGGCCTAGAGATTCTAACCAATCTCTAAGGGCACCCATAAAACGAGTGGCAAATTCTCTAAGGACTGATTGAGTTGTAGTTCCTGGCCTTAACATTTGTAAGTCAAGCCAGGCAGACATTTCATTAAGCCGATCACGCCATTTTGAGGATGGAAGATCATCAAATGTGAACCATGGACCATTTGACGAGATTGGACCAGTTGGACTAGGTTGGGCTTGGGCTAGAGGAGGTTGGTTTGAGGCAGAGAATTCAGGCATTTCTTCGTCAACTTCAGAAGGAATGTCAACATATGGTTCTATGTGAGAGGTTTGGCCTTGATCAAGGTGATCAGTTTGAGCTATTCGGATTTGGTGATATCAGCATAGGACTTTTCAAAGTCACTGGTGAAAGCAGAGGATTCTGTGTCTGTCTCAGTATGGCTATCTAAAACTGCAAGAGTTGAATAAGAAGTTTGATCATCTGTGGGGGATGTGTGGGCACTGAACTGGTGCATGGGTTGTTTATCCTTGGATTGGATAGGAGGTGGAGAAGGAGCTGGTGGTGAAGGTGCTGATGGTGGTAAAGGTGTATAACCAGGGTGATCAGGAGTAGAAACAATAGGTTAGTGAATGGTGGCTGGTCGTGGGTGAGGTTTAGGCTTTGGTTTAGGGTTAGGTGGTGGTGGCAATGGATTATCTCGAAAAAGCATACCGAATAACTTAGAAGGTTCATACTATCGAACAGGGGAGAGCATAGAGGCAAATGGATGATAAGTTAGGCCGATGGAAGGGATCGGCGGTGATGAAGCGAAAAGGGTAGGTCTTTGTTTTCCTGATTCTATCTGAGCAAGCTCAACTTTCAAGCGCTTAGTCTCTCTTTCCTTCTGGTCAAATTTAGGGTCATAATAGCGTTGAGCAAGCATGTTTCGTAACTCAGAATAGAGTTGAGCAATTCTGGACTGTAGATTTTGGTGGATCTACAGCATTTGGACAGTGATGGAATCAACTTTGGTTTCAAGCTTTTCAGTTCGTAAACTGATTTTTTCAACTTTGGAGTTGATATTTACCAAAGTATCATTATGTGCTGTGGCGTTTTGGGTTTGCCAGTTGAGGACTGATTCAAAAGGTTTAGGGGTTTCAAGGTGTCCTATAGAGGTTATGGCTGAAGGGATAAAGCGTTTAGACACAACATTTCGTTGGGAATCTATGTGGGTGTCTAAAGGAGGAAAGGAAGAAGACTAGTCTAAAGAAGTAGATGAAAACATCATACAACTCAGTGGTGGTGTTGGATTTGAGATTGGTGATGGAATCTCGGATTTGCAATGTTTGGCAATCCATTTGAGTTCTTTTGTGTAAAAGGGTAATGGAGCTAGTAGAGAAGAAGGATCTTGGGGTGATTTTGGACTATGGTGGTGACATGGAACTAGGGGTTTTTTCTTTTTAGGTTTCCTTTTCCTAGAAATCATCGTCCTTATCCCAATCATCCAAGCAGGGACAATTTAGGTCACACATGCCTGAGCCACGGGCATCCCATAGGAAATGACCATTGAGCTTTGCTGGATAAACAAGGTAGCCTTTAGGAGTGAACCCTGTAATGGGCAAATCTTCCTGAGCTGTCTGCACAGCTGTGATCATGGAAGAATAAGTAAAGGAGAGGCGAGGAGGCTCTTGTAGAGCACTGGGAGGTGGTTTGAAAGTCATTCTGACTGTTCCATCTGGTCGCCGTTCAAACATGCGTTCTGATGTCTGAATCGGAGCTGTATTAGTATTGGAAAGATAATTAAGTTAGCTTTCCAATACACTTTACAGAGCTGGATTTAGAATTCTCTATAAGGAGTTTTAATCTATTTATTACAGCTTGTTTAGGCTTGGGAATTCAATCGACTCCTTTGATTATTCAATTTCATTTATTTGTTTGTGTTGAGTTTATCAATGTGTTAGGTAAGTCTACCATTGATGATGGTGGGCTAGTATTATGTTTGTCAATGCTAACATTAATAATGGTGGGTTGGTGAAGGCTTTTAAAGCACCCTTTGACAAACCTATACTTGGAGGGTTGTTCCAATGTTTCTATTTGTATTTTTAAGATCTTGAGTTTCTTTTAACTTAATTAAACTCAGCAACCTTGCTGTGTATGACAATTAAGAGATTATTCTTTCTTTGGTTCTTTTGAGAACTAGTGAACTTGTCAAGAATTTATATTCTTGTGGCGTTTCAAATTTAGACTTATCACTCACCTTCTCATCTATTTCTTGAGTCTAGCGTCAATATCATTCTCTATACCTTTAGTTCATGCTTTTCTTAAGCATTAGGTCAAGATTTTGCTTCTCATAAATCTGTTTAGAACTTTCTTGGGAAGTTGAAACTACAATTTAAGTGTGAGTTTCAAAGTTTCATTATGGAATTTTGTATCAGAGTCTTTAGTTTAAAAGGATAAATACACATCTTTTGTAACCTTTGAAACTGAATTGATTTATAATAAATTTTAATTTCACGTTTCTTGGTATTCTTAGAATAAATAGATTATAAAAAATATCCTTATTTTTTCATCAATCCATCAACTTGTTTTAGTTATACCTTCAATGCATTAGGGTTTATAGAGCATGATTGTGTCAAATCATTATATAGTTCTTTTTCATTTTATAAGAATTATATAGTTCTTACGTCATTAATAATTTAGATCCATTGGATCTCTTGAAGATATTTTTCGAGAAAAAAAATAGCAATGGCGTATAAGGAGATTTCATATTCAAGAGGATTACTTAATGGGCAAGCATAGTATAATGTAATCGAAGTGCTGAATTTAATAGGGAGTGTTGTGAATGCTTATGTTCCACATAAGTATTATACCCTTTCTCTTAAGCTTGTAGCCTACGATATATACGTGTTAATTGACAAAGGTCCCACATAGGAAATTTAAATAGGTGCATACTTTGTAACGTAAATTAAGTAAGAAATAAAAAGACTTGAATAATAACCCCACACAAACTTTTATATTTGATGCCTTCTTTTTTGGTTCAAAATTTCTTTTATTTTCTTTTATTTCAGTTTATTTAGGGCAGCAAAGATTTGATATTGGTTCATCAATCCATGTAAAGGGGCAGAGAGATGTTATCTCAAATAATTATTATAAAATCTACTGACTACGTAGTCAAATTCGGAATAATAAGGTTAAGCAGGCCCTGTACGTACAGCAGGCCCCTCAGGAGTCAAGACTGAAATAAAATTAGCACAATCGATGATGCATTAGGCCCATCAGGCCTGCAAATTCAGATCTGTGGCCTATGGCCACATCTCGCTTAGGCTCTGTGATGATGAACTAGATAGAAAATTTTCAAAAGCAAAGGAAATTTCTAACTTTAAAATTTGTTGTTTTAACGATTCTGTAACTATGTATTAACATTCAGTTCTATGTCATTCAGATTTAAAAAATAAAAATAAAAATTCTACAGCTGCAATAACAGGTATTGCGATAATGCATGTCAAAAAAATTTGTGACTACGTACTAACTTAAAAAAAATAATAATAAAGTTGATTACTTAAAATAAAGTTGTTTTAATGATTCCGTAATAATCTACTAACATTGAGTTCTATGTCATTTAGATTAAAAAAGAAAAAACAAATCTACAACTGCAATAACAAATATTGCGAGAATGCATGTCAAAGAAATTTGTGACTACATGCTAATTTTTTTAAAAAATTAATAAAAAATAAATTTGATTAGTTAAAGCCATATAATTTTTTATGTATCGGAAACAAAGCTTTTACCGAATTTTCCGTTTAATGACTCAAGTGCTTAGCTCTTTTCTTTTCTTTTCCTTTTTATTTCAATCAAATGATAAGCAAAAATCTAAAAACCATGATAATTCTAGCATTATATGTTCATATCATTAATTAGCTGTATGATAGGACAAGCCAGCCAAAATCAAAATGAAGGCAAGTTAGGTTAATGATGCTTGTTGAATGATGAAAAGAATCGGTGGATCCCCTTATTATATAAATTATTAAAAAAAAAGTTTAATGATTATAAGTTAGCAGTTTGTTATCATGTTAGCCATACTTGCAGAATGCAGACTGACTATGGTTGCAATCTAAGGCCTGTCATGTCCGTACTATTACTATTATTATTTTTCTTTTTTGTCTCATATTTTTGTTTTTTTAATTTTTGGTTCTCTGGCTTTTGTTTTTGTCCTTGTAGTCAGGATTCACCAGCTAACAAAATTCTTAAATGATTATAATTAATTCTTTTTTTTAAAAAACATGTACATATAAAAACATCTGATTTAATGAAAGATATTATTAAGTGCAATAATATAACTTACAATGATTTGCCCAAGGACTGAAGCTAACATCGTCCATCAAAATCAAATTTGAAGTATAAAGAAACTTCTATTTTGAAATAGTAACCCAGCTGCTGGCACAAGAGTGAAGGATTAAAAGAAGTTTTCTCCCTTCGTCTGAACGGTTCTTTTTGAGAACGAAATGCGTCTTTTTTTTCTATTGGCAATAAAATTTCATTCTGTTAATGGTAAAACAAAAATGTGTACCCAGTATCCGTGGATTACAATTATCCTTTCTAACTTATATTTTTAAATGTAATTACTTACATTTAAATCAAGTTCTGAATATATTCAAGTTCTTAAATCATATGCATACTTGTTTACATGTAATTACTTACAAAGTTAATCTCTAACATATGTAATTTTTCTTAGTAATATATGTCATTAATAGTCTCATTTACAATGAACATTTTTAATTAATTTAGAGTTCTTCTTAAGCGTGAATAATTTTATTGAAAAGTTAGGGTCAACAATCGACACTGCTGAAAGTGTAGCCACACAATTCAAGAGGAGAGGTAAATTGGGCATTAAAAAACAAAGAGAAAATACAAGTTTTTTGGTTGGCAGATTATCATACGCAAACTGTTAAATACCGATTTAGATTACCAATAGTTAAATGTATTTGAGTTTGAGAATGTATCTGATTTCTAAGGTGTGGAGTGGCAATTAATTTTACGAAAACCCATTAAAATTTCACGTTCTTTTACAGCTAACACATCAGTCATACGGATTTGGCTACAGGGGCCATGGCCACCTTTGGTCCTTGAAGAGCTTCGCCACAGTTTGGTTCATTGAAGTCATTCTAAAGACTATAAAATGGGTTTATATAACTACAACCAAAAACTACTTGTTAGACACATATATTCAAAAAATTGGGTGCAATTAGTTAGCTAGTGATGTGTAACTGCTAGTTACTCAAGCGCTGATAGACATTCCAAAATTTTGTTTGAAATTACAATTGTTTGGAGTTATGCATTGATTACATGCTGGAATTCTGATGAACCTTTAGAAATCTTGCGCTTTAGTCCAACCCATAACTTTGAGAAATTACAAATGCCCCCAAAGCTTTAAAATGTATGTAGTTCAGTCCTTATTCTTTAAAGAAACTACTTTTGTGAAAGAAATTAATTTCATTTTTTCGAAGTAAGAATTTTTAAAGCCACTTTTTTTTAACAATCATAGTGAAGAAAACGTGCTCAATAACTTTGGTGAATGTAACAAATAAATGACTTTTGAACTCATATTTATTAAGGTTCCGTTTGACAAACTAAATTCATACAAGAGTGCGAAAATGAAAATGTTATTTAGTTTAGTGTCTTGAATTTGAATCTTGAATCAATGAACGTTTTCCATGAATTATTGTTCTTATGATGATATTCCTTTGATGTTCAAAGCTCCTAAAATCTTCATATTATCAATTTTAACAATAACACTAAAATAAGACTTGGTTAATTAAGAAGTCAAATTATTTGTTTTCGTCAAAACCTATGCTTATGAAAACTTTAGGGCTAAAAACATTGTGATATTTTTAATTAATTCAACTTTTTTTCCATGATATTACCTTGTTAATTTGTGGAAGTTGTTGTTTTGTTTTTCACGTGTGGGCTCATCCAAAAGCTATAGTTAGTCTCACTAGAGGTTCTCTCTATGTATTAAATTTAAATGATTCATTTTCTTAATTGTTGAATCATTTTTCAAGTACATCTTCATTAAAAATTAAAATAGAAGAAGGTTAACTTTATTATTAGCAATATCAATTACTTAACATCATTATTTTAGTTGATGCTTAGGGCTCATTTGAAGTTGATGTAATCAACTACTCATTAATTGTAATTTGATCAAAATGATGATTATATCTCTCTCTCTTATAAGTTTTTTTATACTAAATTATATTAGACTACTACACTGATTCTGGGACTAATTTTTATTAAATCTTATGAAACTACCCAAATTTTTACTTTCATTAATATTTAAGAGACATTTATTCTACTCACGTTTCGTGAGAGGGAAAATTATATATACTCAATTGAGGAAGGAATTAAAGCCCCCATAATGCTCTATAAGGGGTCAAATTGCTGCTCTAATATGTGTGAGATCAGCTCCTCTAACTAGTCGACGTTTGGCTAAGTGGCTCTCTCTCCTATTTCACCTAGCTAGTGTTTCTTTTTTTTTTTTAGTTAAACTATTAATGAAATGCCGCAAGACATCATTTCCAAAGGGGCTTGAATTATTTTGATAGATCGGGTATCTTACAGTCTTATACGTTTGTTAACATGCATTTTACATTAAGCATTAGAAGAAAGATTTGTTTAACTATTACGCAAAATGTGACAGAAAAAAGACTTTGATCTTATATAATGATGTAATTTACATCAACAAATTGCACCAAATAAATTAAGTGTACTTTATTTGATATAACTTTGTATTTGTCTAACGAAATTCTATGATTGATAAGGCCAAAAAAAAAAAATACAGTAGTTGGAAAAGACTGAAAAGGTAAGGAGTAGCAGTAGCATTGAAAGGTAAGTGAATTGCACATGGTCCAAGAAAAAGGCGAAACAAGAATAACCCATAGAAAAGCTCTTCCAAAATGAAAATCTCATTACTTTGACCTTTTTGTTTTGGTTTTCGCCATGAAAGATATGTAACTCGTAACAGCAACCACAAGCAGCAGCGATTAAATGAATAAAAAGGCTTTGATTGGTGTCTGCAAAAATAGAAAAATGCTGTGCCTGTGCTTGTTCTGTGGCTACGGCCCTGATTCTGATGAAAAGGATGAGAGAGAGATATGAACGGGAGTTTGTTTGTGTCTGCGGGTTTGAAGTGTTGAGAGGACGAGTAAGCCTGTCTTTATACCCTACAATTACAGCACTGAAAAACATGGTGTTTTTACATTTACATTTATTTGAGGTGACCACAACTGCAGCAGCCTGCAAGCAGAAAAAGGATAACTGATTCCTTTCTCTCTTTCTTTATATTATATTAATTTCGATACATACGTTTATGAAATAAAGCATGAAATGATGTTATCAAAGTTTAGTAGGTTTTAAATTTTGGTCAGAACTGATCTTTAATGCTGAGGAGAAACGGGTCACCCTCCATTTTTCTGACCTATTCAGACAACAAAGATCTCCAAATAGTCCAAACGCATAATCCAAAACTACCAAAAGTTGAGGCAAGAAAAAAGATATTGTTTCTCTTTGCTCATTCAATGAAATAGTTTCATTTCGTAAACAGTGATCAATTATTCAATATTTCAGTTCTCCTTTTTCACCCTTAATTACATTAGAATTACTAATAAAAAGATTCAAAGTCTACTGGAACGAATTCTGTATTTGCTTCTGTCCACATATTTGAGTTTAAATATACTTCTGAACACTTAAAAGAAAATTGACCTCCACAATAGACACTAAAAACTCTAATCTCTACAGTGATAATACCATTAAGTGATTGAATGATTAATTAATTAACAGTCAAAACCCATGCATGCATCAAGCAGATAATTAAGTTCCATTTCCATTGAATAAATTAATGAACAATAACATCACACATATTTAGGAGACAACACTCCACTAATTATATTTCAATTGAGATAAGCACAACACCAAACATGGTACATGAATAGTTAAGTAAGAAAAAGGAAATCAAGAGAAAAACAAATAAAGGAAACGAGATTAACATAGCTTGGACCTAGCTAGAGGGATTTGTTTGAAAGGTTAAAAGTTTTTGCAAGACGATGATTAGTTCGATTATTACGGTTGTTTACTTCACCTTCGGTTGTAGCAGACGACATGTAACTCAAAACCAGAGAGTTCTCATCGGGAGGCAACCGTGACTGGAACTGTTGTTTGCAAGCATGACAAGTGACTCGCAGAATAGTTGAATTGATTTGCTTGATTGCATGCTCTTTTAAAGCCTGAGCCTTGTCCAGTTCAGCTTGTGCTTGTTGCCTAATTCTCTTGGCATTAGCAAACTCTTGTTCAGCCAATTCAATCTGCCTTTTTGCTGCTTGTCTTGCCTCTTCAGCACAGGCCTTTTCAGCCATGGCTAACCTTAACTGCTCGCGTGAGTGTTCTTTTAGCCTTGATGCTATGTCCATTGCTGGTTTTCCATTTGTAGTGCTACTCAAATAAGTAACATTCGATTCATTTTTCTCGCTAATATCCGATGACCCAATTGAGAGCTGCAACTGAGTAGAATGATTATGATCATGATCTCTCTTAGGGGAATCATCTGAAACATCAATGGGATTTGACGTAGTCAAGAGTTGAAGCTCCAAATTGTGATGTTTCACATTTCTAGTGGGCTTATCTCCTTGATGAATACGATTCAAGAACATGGTATCAATTGTTGGCACCTTTGGTACCATCAAATTAGGCCAGTGAGATGTGCTAAAATTGGTATCACTGGAGGGGCTTGGGCTAGAAGCGGTTCGCGATAAACAAGCTGCTGGCTGCTGCTGCAGCCCTTGCTGCTCTGATCGGATATGTCCCTTACTACAAGCATCTTGGTGTTCAATGAAACTCTCAACTCTATAGAGAAGAACCAAAAAAAAAAAATTAATTAATTAATTAGATCGTTGCGCACATTTAATTTGAAAAGCTTATGATTCCATGCACCACAAAAGTGGAACAAAGAAATTTTCAAAAGGGCTGCATCTAGGTGTCGTTATCGATAAAAATGAGCATCTAATACAATAGAAGGAAGAGATCAAGTCATTAATACATCAAGAAATATGAAAAAATGATTATAAAAGAAACGCTTTGAAAAAGGATTGACTGAGTTAAAAAGGAAAAAGGGAAAATAGAAAAGGAAAAAAAATTAGTAATCGTAAGTGGAGAGCTAATCATTCAAGACACACATAGAGGCACAGTTGATTATTACATATTACAAAATTAAACACCTTTGTTTTGGGTTTTGGGCTGCAGCCAGCAAATTAAAAGGGATTCGAAAACTGATCTTTGGGTTGGGAACCGCGTTCAACGGCCAATGAACAGTAACACTGTACTGTTAATTAAAAATGATCGAGATTAAGGTTCAATCAGTCAAAAATAACCTAAGAAGGAGAGGAGCAACTAAATATCTTCTCAAAAAATAAAAAATAAAAAGGATATATCATAGAATGAATAAAACATATATATAGACAAGCCGATGCCAACCTTGAAAAAACGCGGCCACAATCGCAAGAATGACCACGGGTACCACAAGTTTTAAGATGCGCCTTGTAATCGGACTGAACAGCATAGCCTTTAGAGCACTTTTCACAAACCCATTGCTTGTGATTGCTGTGCTTTCTCCGGAAGTGCTTCTTGATACCTACCAAATCACCAAGCGCATGGCAAGGGTCATGGTGCAAGCAACTAGGCTCAGGGCATACAAAAACGCGCTTCCTTACAACGGGGGTCTCTCGTTTGAGAAGTTTCCAAGGAACTTTATGTCGCCGTCGGTGCATTTGCAGGTTTTGGTCTCTCTGAAACCCCTGGTTACAGATCTCGCACACGTAACGATCCGATTCCAGTAGTGTTTTTGGCGAAAGAGAAACCACTTCTGCATCTGGATCTGCACCAATTAATTTATGACGCACCTACGATTATATACAATTACTTGAAACCCCCAAAAAAAAAAAATCTGTCAATCACAACAACAACAACATATATATATACACACGAAATTAACAAACCAAACCTGGAGTTCCTGCTGGTCTTCTTTTCCTTTTATTATGGCTAATACCATTTTCTAAACACGAAAAAGGCTCTGAAGAGCACGGTATAGCGGAAGGAGAATTATTAGCCAACATGGTTTAATACTTATTGTACTATGTTTTTCAAGATTGATCAATAAGATATATTGAGGAACAAAGGAACGCTATAGCTAAGAGAAATTTAAAGCGATTTTCTTTTCTTGCTTTCGGTTGATCATCAGCTTTCTTTTAACTTCAGCTTTTTGTTTTTGCTATCTTAGCTGCCTTTCTAGCATTAACCCTCCTCTTCATCAGGTATTTGTTTGTAGAGGGTACTTTAAATAAACTTGCTCAAAAGGAAGGTATTGAGAGAGAGCCAATCACAATGCTCAAAACTTGATCCCACGGATGGGCCAGAATGAAAAATCATCCCTCGCAAACATACAAAACACTCGTAATAATTCATCTCTTTCTCTATACAGTAAATTAAATAAATTTTTGCATGCATAATTGATAAATACACTCACCCCCACCTATATACACTTAAGCTCCCCGTTTTTTGTCACTCTCCGGTCTCAATTTCATATATATCCTTAATTTGCTAATTGGTTTGATTACCAAAAATATCCTTCATTGCTTAATAAATTAATTATGAAGCAGCTCCTTTAAAGCATATTGAGGATGTTAAGTCACCCTCCAGGGTAAAATAGTCATTAAAACCATTTGATGTGCCCATACTTTTTTGCTTTTCTTTCTTTATTTAAGTGGGTACGTACATATCGGCTTTAACATTCATTTCTCTGGAGAAGTTGGCTATTAATTAATTAATTATATATAAAAAAATGTAATTGGCCCAAAAATGAACGAAGATATCAGATTAAGCTTAATTATTCCATTTCATTCGATTAATAAATTATTGTGCATGCATATGCGGTGCATCATTAATTGAATCCTCCAAATGAACAGGAAGTTATTAACAGATGAAAGATCACTTCAACTAATTAAATAAGCATATTATTGGTCAAATTAGACAGGTTCTTCTAAGTTTAGTACAGGATATCATCCAATAATAATTCTGCGCGGTCTGTTTTGTTTCTCTCCCAAAAAAATAAAAAATAAAATAAGAAAAGAGAAGCAACTAATAGGAATTTTGAAGTACCTGAATCAATTATCCTTCTCTTGATATTTAATGGGTAGGCTTTTGATAGTAATCATCTTAATTACAATTTGCCTTCTAAATTTCTTCCTTATTTTATCTTTTTTTAGCAGAGTATTTAAAAATACCAGATTGATTATCATTATATAACTATTATATGTTTTTCTTCGTCATACAGAAATACAAATTAAGTGTAAATTTAGCTTAGATGTTCAACGGTCGCTACTCAAAAGTTATCGCTATAAATTAAAAGCATTTTATTCTATAATTGCTTGTTAAAGGACTTATATTATCTTTATTATTTATCTTAAAATTATTATTTTAAAAATTATTTACTTTTATTTCATAATTAAAACTTTCATTTAAGAAAGATAAAAACAAAAACTCCCATTTCAAAATAGCTTTGGTTTAAGCGAGGGATTCCTCGATCATAGTCTACTTAATTGCTTTACTGATCTTACCTGGTTAATTAATTTTGTTTAATTTCAAAGCATTGAAAGCTTTTAACACGAGTTTTTACTTGTACCCATCCTCCGATTTTTTTTGTTCAATTCTTTTTCCTGAATATTCCTGTCCTTAACAATTAAATTAAGCTTAATCTATAAATGTTATATGTGAAGCGCAAGAAATAAATCTGGATATTTAATTAGGCTAGTAATCTCTGTGTGTTTCTGTTTCCCACCGCAATTCTTGATGCATGCTATGGCATATACATATTTAAAAGTGCACATCTTACATCATCTCCTGACACGTAGCTCAAAACGGAATGTACCAGATGATTGGAGCAGCTGATCTGGCGTTCTCATTCCATTCACCCGCTATGCTACGACTAAGTAATCCAGAATTATCCACATGATGATCACAGACGTTGGTGGCTCTCGTCAATCGTCATGTTGTTTTTAATAAGTAAAAAGGATTTATAAATTATTATGTAGGTTGGACATTTACATCTTAAAAAATGTTGGCTTGAAATCATCCACATGATGATTTTAAAAGGTTTAGATGAAGTTGAGAAATCTCACTTATTAAATATGAACTCTTAGAATATATTTGGTTGGGGTTAATGGGGAGAGGAAAAGAATTTGATTTCTATTTTACTTTCCAGTGCTTTGGTTGGACCAAATTTAATGGAATTGAATTTCCATTGAAATTCATTTTCTATCAAGTTCAAGAATTTGTATTCCTTATCAATGGGTAAGAATTTCAAATTCCTCATCTATTGAAATGCAAAAATTTCAATATTGTCCAAAAATTTCAATATTTTCCTTTAAATAAAATTAATTTCAAATAAGTTAAAATGCAAATAAATTATATTTATTTTCTTAAATTAATAGGATAAACTTACTTTAAAAAAAAAAGGAAAAGCAACAAAGTGGATCATTGGACAGTCACCAAAAACTCGCTGAAGTTTCGCGGAAGACGCGTTTCACCATCAAAATCGGTATTAATAGGATCCTCATGAGCCGATCTACAACTTTATGGAGTTAGAAATACCAATATATGTTGGCAAACCCAAAATGCCAGAGCACAAAATGATACTTTGGTAAACATTAATTAACTATCGTATTTCCGACCATATAGTTTATTTTCAGCAAAATTAACATTTTCAATGGGTAAATCGTCCATTTCTAATCATTTTTTATATTTAATGCAATAAAAAATAGTGTCAATGGAGGTCAATGGTGGTGGTAAATTGTGAACGACAGTGGTCAACAGTGGTCGAAGGCAGCGGCGGCAGCCAATTGTTATCCATGACTTGATGCTACAATTTTAAAAAAAATAAAATTCTCTATTTAACTAGATAATTTCAGTAGGCTAATACATTATTGTTTTCGATAATCATACATGTTTAGAAACTAAACTAAATATATAACTAATTATGCAATGTTAGTTATTTTGATTATAAAATGATAGTGAATTAATTAAAAATATAATATAAATTAAATATTTTTATTAATTTATTTTCTAGATTAAATTAATTCCTAGTTTAATTATTTTTTATTTATTAATAATATTAACATTTTAACACTAAAGATAATGGGTATATTTGTCCAAATAAAAAATATTTAATTTCTTTTCCTTTCAAATCTAATGTGAAAGCAAACAATAACAATTAATTTTTGCACTCCTCTTCTCTCTTTTTTTTTCTTTTCTCCTCTCCTTCTCCTTCTTAAAACCAAACACCACCTTATTTTTAATTTTATTGGAACTTAGGTTACCATGAGCACAAAATTTCAATTAACTATGTTCCAGAGGCTAGAATAGTATTTTATTATTAATCTAAAGTACATTGCTTTGCTAATAAGATTTTATAGTCAAGTATGCATATGCTCTATTAGAATTGGACGCCTATAATGGGTTGGCTGGACCCAATATTAAAGATGGCAAGAAGTTATGTTTTGGTTGAATTCAAATAGCCATGGTAAGTCTATTTGAAATCAATCAAATTTATTAAGAGTTCGTTTGGAATTAGAATTGGGCAGTTGTAATTTACATATTAAAATATTAAAGTATTTGGTAAACATTAGTTGTTGTACTTTGAAAGTTATGTTGATATGAGTTTTGACTTGTATGATGAAAAATTTATTATATTTTTAATAATTTTGTTAAAATTATTATTTAAAATTTATATTTACTGCATGCTATTAACTTTTGTTTTATAGTTGCAATTTTTTTTCCACAGCAGTTATAGTTTAAAAGTTATAGCACTTCAATCTCAAACATGACCTAAGTAGTGTATGATTATACCTACATACGTAATTGAGAAAACAATGGATGAAAAAAAATATATATATAGAAACCATAAAAATGATGTTGTGACAGTTAAAAAAAGAAGACAATGGCTATTGATTAATGGATTGAGAGGTGTTGGATTTTTTTACCTTCACACGTATTTGTAGTTTGTAGAAAACTTGTCACGATTGTTGACCTCAAATCCGGTGGGGTAAGTACCTGAAAAAGGCACTTGGATGCGCAAGTTAGAGTTTTATCAAGATTAAATAAAGAAAAAAAATGGAGAAGATGAGTTTCTCTCTCTAAATATGAACAGTGCTTTTGGAGGTCAAAGACCCCCTTTTCTTAAAGATGAGTATCTATTTATAAATGATAAGTGATGTGGATATAGGGTTTTGCTTTGAGCCCTCAACATAATGACATGTGTCACCCATCATTTTTGTACACGTGGAGGTGAATTTAATCATAAGGAATTATTTCTTACATTTATATTTCCATGTCGATATGACTTTGGGTGTGATTCCTTGGACTAATGGATTATGGAACTAATTCCCCCTTCTTGCCATCTTTATGAGCTCCGGAGAAATTTTTCCTTAAGTGTTACTCTCCTGGAATAACTTGAATGTTATTTTCTGGGAATAAATTAAGTGTTATTTCTCTGTAATAACTTTTTTTATCTATCCTTGAATATCATTAACAATAGTGACATAGCTACGTTACGATCCACTTTTACTCAACCACTAAAAGATACATTTTTTTCCACTTGGTTACAACATTTTATGATTGATACATGAAAATTAATATGATCATTCAAAATGAAAAACATATAATCAACAATGATTCCTTATTATATTAAGGAATAACGTCTATACTTCAAAATTTGTAGCATCTTTTTTTTTGGAGGGTTAATGTAGCATGATTGTTTTGGAAAATTTCATCTGATGTGGACGTCTATATTAAATAACTATTGATATTTTTCGGTTAAAAGTATTAGTGATATTTTTCGGATAAAAAGTGTTTGAACTAACTGAAATGTAATGAACCTGTCGTGTGTATATGATGCAACGGCGAAGCAGTGGATCAGTTCCGTAAGTGATGAAAGAATCTAAGAAAGAGTAGATAAAACTCCGACACCAGGGATGTGGCCTCCTGTTTGGTGGCTGCCGGGTTGCAAAAGCGTTGGGACCCGCAGCAGAACCTTGCCATAATTTCACCATCTACCTACATTCCCTTTTTTATCTATTAAAAGATTAATTATAATGAACGCCAACAAACCCTAAATATAGAAAAGTTCAAAGAAATCTCTCATGTTACGTAATAAAAAATTTAGGTTAAAAGCGTTTGGTAATAAAAACATTAAAATATAAAAATTCAGTAATAATTGATTAAGTAGATTAGCAAGTAGATTAAAAGGAAGATTAGATTCGGGATCGGGAATAATTGAGGAAAATGATTGCAAAGGAAATTCACTTGTGATGCTGCATGTGTTTGAGAATCAAATTTTCATCGTTCTTTCATTTTTTCTTCTGCTCATTCACCAAAAAAGAAACGCTAACTGATGATCGGATTTCCTTTTTCTCTTAATTTGTCTTTAAAAGACGCCAACTGTTGATCAGCCAAAAATTTTTTTCTTGAAAACCATCTGACCATGCTCTTTGAAGTATCAAAGTATACACTTAAATACTCCAAGTAAACACTCTTCACTTCAATAAATATTCACAAAAATAAAAAGGCACTTGGTCAATCAATTAATTACATCTTATTACCTAATTTATTTTGTTAATTTAATTTCTCTTTGAAAGAATTCTTAAGATCGAAGAAAGATGAGAGAAGCTGAATCTAACTATTTTATTAAGCTCAATTAATTAAATTACAATGAGCTGGTTTATATAGCTGCTTAGCTCAGCATCCAGCTTATTCATGAATTTACAAACACACGAAATGCATGCTAAAGATTTGATCACAATCGTACAATTATAACTAACTCATTCCATCATGCAAAGTCATAGGAATCTTGGTATAGCTATTTTGCCAACTGGAATCTTCTGGCTTGTCACGTGTGATTCTCAATTCATTTCTTGTGTGAGTAACATCCTTGGTCAGCAAATATGCTCTAGCTAATACTCCCACATGACTTGAATCAAGTTCAACTTCATTCAATATTTCAACATCCCTTCCCAAACTTAAATCTCTGGAAGAGAGTTTAAGTTTGTCTCTAAAGAAGCTAAACTTAGGATAAGTAAGTGGTTTAGTTAACACATCAGCAATTTGATCATTGCTTGAGACAAATGCAACTTCTACTTCTTTTTTTCAACCATGTCTCTTACAAAGTGAATGTCAATTTCTATGTGTTTCGTTTTGGAATGAAGAACTGGTTTGTGGCAATTGCTACTACATTAGTACTGTCACTCAATAATAATGGAGTGTAGTTGAGCTTTACATTTATTTCTGTGAGAACAGAGCAAATCCAAGTTATCTCTACACATGCTAACTGAAGGACAACATTTGTCCATGAGGTTCCTAATAACGCAACTTTTGCGCAGTAAAATTAAAATAGATGGCGGAAGCTCTAGAAACCTCGGATCGACTTCATTCAAAAATGAAAATCAAGAGGAAAGATTGAAGTTTAGTTACCTCACTTGCAGTTTCAGAAAAGACTTCGTGAAGTAGGAGAAAACGACTGAAAACAGCAAGCTCCGAACACTGTCCAGAAAATACAGCTCTGCACGAACAGCTTCTGTTTTGCCACGATCTGAGATCCTTTAAGCACCCCAATTGTGATGCCTCTAATCAATCCACACTTAGAAATGTTCTAGGAGTTCAGAGGATTTGGAATCTCGAAATTTCATTAAGAAATGAGAGAGATAATGAAGGAACATGAATGCTAGCTCATGTTGATTCCTTCCACCAAATAAAGCCACCATTATGTCTAATAATGGCACCAAACATTATCATGTGCTAGACCCACCCACTTAGCCATTATTTATTGAAATTGATCTCATCACTTCAATAAACTATTTAATTAAATAAATAAATAGCTAATATTAATTAATTTCGGAATTAATCATTTAACCCCATTTTGATCACATCAAATGGTTAAATGTGGGCTTCTCTTGTGACATGTTCTAATGCTTTCTCTTAATCCATATTGGATCCAATAAAAGCCCATAATTCTAAACCCAAAATTGGTCTAGAAGTCCATAATCGTATATGAACCCGAACATGTCCAAAATGGTCATTTTACGTGCTCGACATTCCATAATGTTTAATTGAGGATTTATGAAATTTATTTTGTTCCTTAAACTATTTATGGAACATCTAAATTTCTATCTTAAATCATATTTAAGATATATTTATAATTATATTCATTCTCAATGAATTATAATATAAATATTGATTTTCCTAAAATTAGGAAATCTAACTTCTCATTTTCTAGTAACTCCTTTTTCATTTCTATATTGTGTGTGACCTTTTAGGTTCTTAGTTATAAGGTAGTAGAACTATTTTAATGATAACTCTTTATTCATTAAATGATGCTAAACTCTTTAGTCATCAATTAGAACCTTTCTAATGACCTTAAGATGCATTGGTAATACACTTTACCAATATTGATCATAAGGTTTCTACAAAGTCATGAGTGACACCTAGCAGTATATCACGACTATCCAAATAACAAGAATTGTTGGATCTATAGAACCTATTCCATTGTATCTCTATGTCTTGGTCTCTTCATCATCCATGTCCAGAGAAAAGCACGGCTTATGGTTTATTATGTTAAGCAGTTGTGCTTTATCTCAAAATAAATATAAATGAACTTGGCATGATAATATAATTTGAACTCCTTCAAATATATTTCACCTTGGCCAAGGATTTCTCATGCCAATTCATATTATCTCATAGGGACATCCTTTTTGTATATTACAAAGTGATGAATTCCATATTGGCCATCAACTTGTCTTCATACGTAGCCAACCATGACAGCTATTGCTAGATCTTTTCCGTGATTAGGAATCAATCGTTATGCATTCACATATCAGAGATGTCTATGTATAAGCCATCTGTTATGCCTCAGGTCTAAAGACCATTACTAAACATAGTGTCTGTTACAATGTATAATAAGCCATTAACACTCACGACCATATGGCTTACTATATTCGGTCAAGTTCAGTAAACTCGTTCTCTTAACAAGTACCTATGTGTTTGACTTGACATCTCATGTCAATGATATGAAACTCACCATCCATCTTAGTATCACATACCATAAGGAGTCATAACACATACTAGTGTTTATAGGAATTTATAATGTCCAATCATAAATCCACCACTAGGAACTATTTTAGAAGTATAGTACAAAGGATACACGTTTCATATTCTCGACATACTCGAGAATGTGTTCCTTAACTATTTTACTTCTTGGACTATATTCATTAAATTAATATATGAATATTGATAACTTTGCCATTTTATAAATATCAAAATGCTATTCAAATACAATCATTCCCTAAACAATCAAATCACCATTCGATTTGCCTTTAGGGCATATTACTATTACTAACACTAACACCATGGCTCTATATTTAGATTCTGCTGATGACTTTGACACTACACTTTATTTCTTTGAGCTCCAGCTAACTAAATTATCACCTAAATAAATGCAACAACCACTGGTAGATCTTCTGTCATCAGGATCACTACCCCAATCAGCATCGGAATAAGCTATCAAATCAAAAGAGTCTGTCTTCCTGAAACTTAAACCATAGTCGATAGTTTCTTTCAAATACCTTAGTACTCGTTTGTAAGCTAACCAATGAGGCTGTAGGGGATTTGTCATAAATTGACTTAGCTTATTCACTGCATAAGCAATCTCAGGCCTAGTAAGTACAACATATTGAAGTCCTCCAAATAGCTCTTCTATACTGAGTAGGATTAGAATATTTTGTTCCCATAAACTTCCTCAACTTATCGGTTGTTGCAAGTGGAGTTTCAGCTCCAGTACAGTTCTGTAAATCAAACTTTGCAAGTAACACCTTTAGATATTTGGTTTGAGACAGCACTAGAGTGTTTTCATTTCTTGTTACCTCAATACCAAGAAAGAAATTTAACTGTCCTAAATCCTTGAGAGCAAAAGTATTACTTAAGTCCTGAACTAGTTGTTCAATCTCAATGTTATTGTTTCCAGTGATTATAATATCATCAACATAGATCAGCAGAATAACCACATCATTTCCATTATGTTTGAAGAACAAAGATGTATCTGATTTTGCTCTACAAAAATTCCATGATTCCAACACTGATTTCAGTTTGTTAAACCAAGCTCTAGGAGCTTTTTTCAGCCCATAGAGAGCTTTCTTCAACTTGCAGATATGCCTTGGATAATCTGGATTTACAAACCCTTCTGGTTGAGGCATATACACAGTTTTAGTCAACTCCCCATTTAGAAATACATTATTGATGTCAACTTGTCTAAGTTTCCAGTCCTTATGGTTTAGAACAATCCTTATGGTTGCAGCGTTAACCAATGGACTAAAAGTTTCCTTATAATCCACTCCTTCAGTTTGTAGGAAACCCTTTGCCACTAGCCTGGCTTTGTATCTGCTTATTGACCCATCAGAATTTTGCTTAACTCTAAAAATCCACTTGTTTCCCACCAACTTCATATTTTGTTCTGGGGGGACTAAACACCAAGTTTGATTTTTTATTAAAGCATTGAATTCATCTTGCATAGCTAGTTTTCAGTTTTGATCATTCAAAGCTTCAGTAACACTTGAAGGTGTGTCTAGAGATAAGGCTTTTTCTGTATGGAAAACTTTAGGTTTAAAAATTCCAGCTTTAGCTCTAGTTATCATGGAATGTAAGGGTTTTAGTTGAGGTGTGACTTGAGGCATTTCAGGAGTTTGATTTTGGAGATGATTGTTTCCAGAAGTGTCAGAACAGTTTGAAGGGTTTTTGAGTGTCAGACTGTGCATTTGAAACATTGTTGATCATTGGACAAGTGATCTCATTGTTATTATCAGAACTCAGATCATTAGGAGGAGTAATTTCTAGATTTTGATTGTCAAATGAATTTACACCAGCTGTTGTTGCCTCATGACTGTGACTCTCAGAAGGAAAAGACACAGTGAGGAATTTACTAAACGTATTTGTGAGTTCAACTGACTGTTTTAGTTCGATACACATGAACTCTGGATCTGCTTGGAAAGGGAAAGAGTTTTTATTGAAATTTACATGTGCTGCAATGTATATTTTGCCACTTGAGCTAAGGCACATGTAACCTTTATGTGAATGACTAAACCCCAAATTTACACACTTTGAAGTGTGAAAGTTGAACTTATGATTATTGTAAGGTCTCAGAAAGGGATAACACTCACAGCCAAAAATCTTTATAATGGAATAATTTGGTTTCTTTAAATAAAGAGATTCAAATGGTGTTTTGTCATTGAGGACAGGTGTACTGGTTCTGTTTATAAGGTAAGCTGCATTTGAGAAGGCGTCCCACTAGAACTTTAAAGGTAAGTTGGCTTGAGAAAGAAGAGTTAAACTAGATTCTACAAGATGCCTATGCTTCCTTTCAAACTTTCCATTTTGGTGGTGAGTGTATGGACAAGAATATCTTAAGGATATTCCTTCATGTTTAAGATAGGTTTCAAAGGCTTTGTATTCACCCTCCCATATCACATTGTAAGGCTTTCAGCTCTAGGCTTTTTTCAGTATGGTTTTTAAAGGTGATAAAAGCTGAAAATGCTTGAGACTTGTGTGTTAAACCATAAATCCAGGTGTAGATTGTTTTATCATTAATGAAAGCTATGTAATATCTAAACCCTTGATTTGAAATTGTAGCAGTAGGACCCCAGAGGTCACTGTGAATAATTTCCAGAGCATGTTTTGTTTTTGTTTCCTTGCTTTTGAATGACAGTCCATGTTGTTTTCCATATTGACATGCTTTGCAGAAAGACAAATCAAACTTTTTATTTCCAAGAGAAATGTTACAAGCTAACAAAGTTTTCCTAAGTGCAACAACATTAGGATGACCTAATCTCAAGTGCCACAGGTCTAGCACTTTGCTACTTGTACATTTTTCACTACAGTTTACTGAAAGCATAGACTCTGGTTTGTGAGTTTTATTTACTGAGAATAGACTTGAACTGATAGTAGATGATGATAGAATTGACTTGGCTTGACCTGAATTAAGAGGCAAACACAACAGCTTGTACAATCCATCTTTAGCCATTCCTCTCATAAGAACACTCCCCCTTCTCTTGTCCTTAACAGCACAAAATGATTCATTGAATTCAATATAAACATCATTATCATGCAATAATTTTGAGACACTAATTAGATTCTTGGTTGTTTCAGGAACATGAAGTGTGTGATTGAGTTTAATATGAGGTAAAGTGTGTGCTTCAAGTGTACTAAGCAATGAATGACCAATAAAAACTATTTTAAGTTTAGCTCCATTACCTACTGCAAGCTGATCACTTCCTTTATATTCTGAGTTGATGTTGAGATTGTTGAAATCATTTGAAATGTGATTTGTTGCTCCACTATCGAGATACCATGCAATATCTCTGTTTCCTCCATTCTCAACTACAAAGGCACTTCTTCGATTTGGCATTTGATTTGGTACATAATTCTTTTTGAACTTGTACCAGCAGTGTGATTCTTCCTGAAGCAGATCTAACAAGGTCCCTTAGGTTCATCTTCATCAATCTGACTTTTGCCTTTCGCCTTATCAGATGTATTTGAGCTTTGATTAAAGTTTCCTTCACCCAACTGCCTTGCATTTGAGTTTCCAGGCTATCTTCCACCATAGCTGTTATTATTTCCATTGAAGTTGAAATTTCCTTGCCAGTTTCTTCTCTGATTTCCTCTCTGATAAGTTAGGTTAGCTTGATAGTCCATGTGACTAACAGAATGTTGATGCTCAATCCTATTCTCATGACTCAGTAGCATTCCATATACTTTAGAAGGGATTGTGCTTTCAGGCCTAGCATTGATTGTAGTAACAATTGAGTCATACTCATGACCTAAGCCAACAAGTAAGCAGAGTATAAAATCTTCATCGCTCATGTTGTTGCCAGCTGATCTTAATGCATCTAGAGTAGTTTTCATCCTCGTATAGTACTCATGCATTGTCATTGATCCCTTCCTTGTGGTTTGAATCTGAGTTCTTAAGTGTAGAACTCTGGATCTGGATCTTGCTCCACACATCCAGTGAGAACCTTGCTCTAACAACATCGCTCAAAACTTCTTCACTCAAGGTTGAGAGTAACCAGCTCATGAGTTGTTGATCATTTCTCCTCCAGATCTGGAACTGTGGATTTGGTGGAGTCTTTGAGTTGTCAATCAGATCTTCTAGATCATTTGCGTTGATAGTAGCTACAACTTGAGAACGCCATAACAGGTAGTTGTTATTAGTGAGCTTAATAGGAGTATTAAACACAAGCGAGCTGAGAACAGAGGTACTAATGTTCGAGACTTGATTTGAGTTTGTGGTTGAGCTTGAAGCTCCATTACTGTTTTGATTCTCATTGTTTGCCATTATTACTTCTCGTCTAGCTCTGATACCATGAAAGAATTCTTAAGATCGAAGAAAGATGAGAGAAGCTGAATCTAACTGTTTTATTAAGCTCAATTAGTTAAATTACAATGAGCTGGTTTATATAGCTGCTTAGCTCAGCATCTAGCTTATTCATGAATTTACAAACACACGAAATGCATATGCTAAAGATTTCATCACAACCGTACAATTATAACTAACTCATTCCATCATGCAAAGTCATAGGAATCTCTGTATAGCTATTTTGCCAACTGGAATCTTATGGCTTGTCACGTGTGATTCTCAATTCATTTCTCGTTTGAGTAACATCCTTGGTCAACAAGTATGCTCCAGCTAATACTCCCACATGACTTGAATCAAGTTCAGCTTCATTCAATATTTCAACACTCTTTATCATTTTTTGGCACTAAGATTGCATGAACATAATAAAAAATAATTTTTTTACCTTTTAAATTAAAAGTGTCAAATACTTCAAAATGATTTGTTGGTGTTGCCTTTTAGTTTGACTATTAGGTCCTATTTAGTATTGAGATGTTATGCCTCAAAAATTGTAACCACAGTGGAACAGTGATTTAGCTATAAAATAAATATTGATAGTGTTAACATGAATATGCTCCCCAATTCACCCCCCTTTCTTGGGTTGAATAACTAGAATTTCAGATAGTGTATGGTAAATATGATTTTTGAATAATAACTTTTACAAAAATACTAAATATTTTACAGGTTTATCATCATACAAGTATGAGATATAATTAATTTAACTTCTAAATCACAGCAGATAATATTTATTAAGTACTTTAAAGTTGTAACTGTTAAGTTACAACTACCCATCCATAATACCAAATATGGTCTTAATCTTCAATTAAACTAACAAAATGATTTTGTAACATGATACCTCACGAAAATTATTGAATTGTCAAATTGCTATCATTTTCACATGGTTTCATTAAAAAATGTTGATATAGGTCATAAACTACAAGAATTAAGCCATTTAACAACAAGATATTTCGTTGCCAAATACTTTAGAAATAAATTAATATTTAATCAACATTTTTAGTGACAAATATTTTGTAGCTAAAGACATACATTACAATGAATTAGTTTTTCGCTGCCAAAATTTTTAGTGCCAGACTAAATATGTTGGTGTCAAAACATTTAATGACAGAATCTTCGTTGCTAAATAGTTTTGTCCTGAGAGAGTGACCTATGTAGCTAAAATTTTAAATTTAAATATTTAATTTCTTGACTTTTTGTGACAAATTTTGAGTTTTGTTGCTAAATGTGAATTTATAGTGACAAATCTAATTTTGTCACTAAAAGTCAAAAGTTAAAGATTAAAATCATTTTATTTCAGCCAAAATTTTTGATTTTTTGTGACAAAAGATAAAGTTTGTCACTGAATGTACACTTTTAGCAACAAATGTAACATTTTGTTGCTAAACAAATTGAAAATTTTTATCGTGAAAGACAAGTGATTTTCCACCAAATTAATTCTTAGCGACAAAAATTTAAATTTTCTTGCTAAAACTCTATCTCTCTATTTATATCTTTCACTCTTTTATTCTTTTATTCTCTAACTTTTATTATAAATTCTCTCATCTATAAGTTTCTTTAACTTTCATTCTCTCATCTCTAATGTATAATTTTCATTCTCTAACTCAATTTCTATCTTCTTATATCTTCTATTTTTCTTCAATATGGTGTAATTTTTTTTATTTATCTTTTTTCATTACAATCTTACATGATTACTATATTTGAAAGTTAACTAATTATTGTTCGTGTTTTTTTGTAGAAAAATGTTGAAGTTCAATTACACCACAAGATGAAGAAAATCAATAAATTTATATTCATTTCTAATTTAAAAAAATAGATATTACATCTTGTAATAATTTTTATGTATTTGTCATCAATAATAATAATTCTTTTGAATTAATTAATAATTCTAATAATAGTATTGGAATGATCTAAAAAGCTATGTGCTAGCTGTCCTGACCATTAGATAAATGATAAACGCTTTATTTAATATTTTTATGAGGGTCTAATACCTATCAAAAGGAGCATGATTAATGCTGCCAGCGGAGAAGCACTCTTGGATAAGACATCGGAAGTAGCCAAGAATCGCATTAATGAAGTAGCCAAGAATCCACTACCACCACCTAAGTGAGTCAACGAGGTAAATACTTCTTCCCTAGAACAATAAGTTTCAAATCCTACTTCTTTGGTGGAACAGTTGTCCTTAGGACAGTAGGCAAGATTGTGTGGCCTATGTTCCATGGTCGGGTGTATAAATACTAATGCTATTAGTGTCAATGTGCAAGTGTACACAACAAGTAATAAAGTTATGAGTATTCAAGATCGTCTCCACAAGTATTGATGTTATCAGACTTGCTACAACAATCTTAAAAGTGCAGATTTTGTTTAAATTAAGATAAAATAATTAATGAAATTAATATACTAATTAAAATAAAAACGCAATAAATAAAATGCAACAAAGTAAATTATCATGTCAAACTCAAGGATAAGACCAATGAGAATATAGAGTAGTTAAGTGAAATGGTTTTGACTATTTTTCTAATGTTTAGTTCGGTTGCTACAGCATTTGCTACAGCACTCGGTAGAATCCTTATTAGGGATGGCAAAAATCCCCACGAGGACGGGTACCCTCGGGGATTTTCCCCATTCGAGGAGGGTATGGGGATAATTTCATACCCAATTTCTTATTTGGGGAAGGGACGGAGAAATTTTTTTTACCCAATTTCTTATTCAGGGAGAATCCCCATCCCCTACCCATTTCCCCATTTTAATTTTAATTTTAATTTTTTAAAATTACTAGTAAATAAATAATAAAATTTGAATTATAAAATTAAAAAATGGTAAAAATAACAAATATCAAAATATTTATATTATTAAACTTTTAGGCCTAATTAACTAATTAAAGTCCTAAATTTTTATTTAGGACATTAAAAAGATCGGATAAATTCTATTAACCCAAAAATTTTGTTTTAAATTTAATATTCATTAAATGTTTTAAACTTAAATCTATTTTTTATATATTTTTAAATGTTATAATTGCCCACAACGAATCACAATTTTAATATCTAATCTAGTTTAATCTAATATTTACCCTTGATTTATTCCGACTTAACTATTGTGCTGTAAAGGGAATAGTCCACATTTATAAAGTGCCCACACCACCATTGAAAAAGTTAATTTTGAATCTAAATTTGATTTTATTTGTAACAATTTTGTATTAGACTATTAATTTGTTCATGATAGTTTGTAAGAGAAGTTTGTATCCCTTGCATGTGGCGTTACTTACTAATTTAATGTATATGACTTTTGTAATGGATATTAATGTAAGATATTTTTCGAACTTTACTTTTATTTGAATTTTTTATTTTAAGATGATTAACTCAAATCGAAAATAAAAAAATGTATTAGTTATTCGAGGATTGGGGACCCTTGGGGATCCCCTATTATTATTCAGGGAGGGGAAGGAGATTCTCTTAAGTAATTCTGATGGAGACGAGGAGGGGACGGGGACATACGCAAAATATCAGGGATGGGTACAGGGAGATTGGTCCCCTCCCCTTCCCTCCCCATTGCCATCCCTAATCCTTATGTATCCTTAGCCGTTGCATGTTGAATATCTTATATCTATATGCAACTTAACAGTGATCAGTTGTTATACTATTATAAGATATAACATTACACGCTTAGGTTCTATTTACCCTACAAGGTGAATCTCTATATCTAGTTCATCACTAATTTTAGATTAAGCACAACCCTTTTGGGATAAGTTAAACTCAATCTAGGAAACCCAATCTAAAACCAAGTCTTGCTCTGATATGTTCCACTAAGATAGGCCCTTTTGCGGCTCTCTCCTAACTTGTATTATTAAATGGGTGATTAATCAAAATAATGAATAAAAATAAATGCTATCAAAACAAAATACTACAGCAAACATGCAGCAACACATATTTTTAAGTCAATAAACCATTAAGATTGTTTATCACTCAACTACAAATAAATTTAGTTCATAATTTGCAAAAGAAAAATAATGAATAAAGTTTCGGCCATGAAACACATCCCCATGAATAAATAAAAAACATGAAAACAAGAGAAGGATAAGAAGGATTGAGCTCTCAATTGATCTCTGCAATTTTTTCTCTTGAGCAACCCTTAATCTCTCTCTTGAATCTTGTTTTTCTTTTGTTTCTTTGTGTTTTTTTCTCCTTGGGTGACCACCCTCTTTATTCCTTATGACGTGTGCTTCTTTTATAGCTGAAAATTAGGGTAAACAGAAGCCTAGGGCGTGCATAAATCAGATTAGGAAACTACAGATCGCAATTCTACAAGTATCCCACGTAGAATTTTCTCTATCGTTGTTCCAGGATTGCTACAACAATGGTTGCTACAACAATAGCTACAGCAACTGCACTGTTGTAGATTTGTTTCAATTCTTTTGTAACCAAGTTCCTTTTTATCTTTTGCAAGTCTATTGCATCAGCATTCCTTCCTTGAAATTTGGGCTTCCAAACACCTACAATTATGCGTATGATTTAGCACAAAAATTATTCTAAAACAACGTAATTTATAAAAAATAAATTATAATAGTTATTCATGCAAAATAAAACTAAAATGCAATAAAAACATGTCATTTACTCTCAAAGTATTATTGATTTAAGTCTAAAAGTGCAATGATAACTCTCATTTCATAGAGTTATCATCGGGCATGTGACTAATATGTGCCTTGCTTTCCAAGATGGTTCACATGAGCAAGCTAGCACAGTTGGCGATTTCTTAGGCCAACCAAGATAAAGGTATAAGCTACACTCTAATTTTTATAATGAAGGGTGGAAGGATCAACTTAATCTTTGGTATGGGAACCAACAACAAGGTGTTCTTCCTAACGTGTCACTATCTGGACCACAAGGTTAATAGCTTTACTAAGTTCGATCAATCTCATCCCCTCAGAATTAAGGTATGTCTATGGAAGATCTTGTAAAAGCTTTTGCTACTAACTCTTTGCTGTTCCAATAGGTTACTCAGACACAACTTTAACACTTGGAGAATCAAGTTCACTAACTAGCCACATCCATGAGCAGAATAGAGGCTAGAACTTCAGGTAAGTTGCCTTCTCAACTTGAAATTAATCCTAAGGCAAATGCTAGTGCTATGTTTCTTAGGAGCAGAAAGCAATTGGACCCATCATTAGCCAAGCCATCAAAGGTGTCAATAACATCATTGCACCCCATGGACAATCCCTCCGTTAAGGCTCTTTCTTTAACAAGGAAAGACGATTCTTACCCTGTGCTGCCAGTCGACCCATCTAACTAGGTAAGTACCCCTTCACCTCTAGCTAAACTCTTACCATTCCTCAACCATTTCCTAGCAAGTTTAAATATTTCAAAAAAGAAAAGCAAGAAAAGAAATTTTTGAGACATTTCATAAAGTATAGGTAAATATTCCTCTACTTGATACTATTAAATAAATGCCATCATGCCATGTTATGCAAAATTTTTAAAAGAATTATGCACCAACAAATAAAAGTTGAGTGGTAATGAAAAAGTGAGCGCATGAGAGAATGCTTGTACTATACTTAAAAAAAAAAAAAGATCTCTGTGCAAGGATCTACTTTCATCATCCCATGCACCATCGGTAATACCAGGTTTGAAAAATGTATGCTAGATATAAGATCATCTATTAACGTTATGCTATTTTTGATTTATAACTCCTTAAATCTAGGTCTATTGGAAGAAATTGGTATAATTATTCAATTAACCGATATGTCTAATGTTTACCTAAAAGGGTTGTGGAAGATATTTTTTGTGTAGGTTAATGAATTAGTCTTTCTAACCAATTTCTATATCCTAGAAATAGAGGATGAATCATCATCCAATCCCGCGCCCAATCTGATGGGGCAACTATTCCTTAAGACGACACAAACCAAGATAAATGTTCACAATAGAACCTCACAAAAGAATTCGACGGTGAAGTGATCTGCTTTAATATCTTTGAGGCAATAAAGTAAAGTATCCCAGTGATTTACATTTTATTTTTACCATAGATGATACTAAGACTTTGGTGCAAAAATTCTGTGAGTTATCTAGTAATGATAATTTTGAAGTCAGATGCAAGAATCTTAGGAAAGAGGATTTTAAGGAACAAACAAGTTTGATAGAGTTGGATGACAAGGTAGAGGAGGTTGTGACGATCTTAGATTACATACCAGCAGGTATGATGTTTTTACCTTGAATTACTTTTATCAAACGAGAAACTTTTATCTTCTATTATGCATGCACTTACCTTAGAACTCAAGCCACTCCTAGAACACCTTAATATTGTGTTTAATTTCTGGAGTGGGAGTGAGGAGTGTGTATTCCTCCCACTTCAGTATTTACTTCAACAATTTAAGGGAGGATTGGGAATCCTACTTCATGGGCGCCACTCATTTTTGGAGTGGAGAGTGGGAGTGAGACTCCCATTCCCATTCCCACTCCCACTCCCACCTCTCTCTTTTCTACCATTTTTTATTAAATTTGATATTTTATTTTAATAAAATAAAATAACTAATATTATATTTATTTGAATAATATAATTATATTCAACTAAATAATAATTTGCATGGATTCTAAATTAAAATTACTAAAAAATAAGATTATTATATTTATAGAGAATTAATAAATATTACTTCATGCTATCTTCAATTGAAAATATAATATTATTATATTTCTTTAAAAATAATAGTACTATATTTATTTAATATTAATAATTAATAATAATAAATAATTTATTTTAAGAAAATATTAATTTTGTACAAAATAATATTATTTTATTATTTTATATAATAAGAAATTTAATATAATTATATTATATTTGATTATATTAAATTTATATATTATTAAATTTATTTAATATAATTATATAAAATAAAATAAAATAAAATAATTTTTTGTTTTATATTTATCCTTCTTTTTTACCCTCCTTTTATTAAATTTAATAAATATTTAAATAATATTATTATATTTAACTAAATAATAACTTGGTTTGATTCTAAGTTTAAATCACTTAAAAATAATATTCTTATGTTAATAGAGAATTAATAATATTACTATTTAAAAATAATAGTATTATATTTATTTAACATTAATAATTATTAATAATAATAAATAGTTTATTTTAAGAAAATATTAATTTCATACTATGTTAATAGTAAAAATGTTTCATTTATATTGCCCTTATCAATAATTTTTAATTTATATAAAAATTAAAATTAATAAAAAATTGTGATGTATAAATATTATAAAATAAATATTTATTTCATTAAATATATTTTCTATTAACTTTGTAATTAAAAAATATAATTCTTTAAATAAGGATACAATTCTAATTTAAAACTATTTAATCCCAATTGAAGACAAAGTAAACACATAAATTGGATTTTGATTTTCATTCCATATTTCCATTCCAGTGTAAGTAAACAACCTACTCTTACTCCCACTCCACACTCCCAATCCTAAGATTCTCACTCTCAGGATTTCTACTCTAATTCAAAAAGTAAACACTACCTGAATATATTTACTTTATGAAACAATTCCAATCATCATTGCTAAAACTCTTGCTCCAACTCAAAAAGAATAGCTAATTAGGGTACTTTGGGATCACAAGACGACGATTGGCTAGACCATTGTCGATATAAAGGGTATTAGTCCTTCCACATGTATGCATTGCATTTTACTAGAAGAAGGATTTAAACTTACAAGAGATGAACAATGCAGTCTTAACCCACTGATGATAAAATTCGTAAAAAAGGAGATTTTAAAGCTTTTTAATGTAAGGATTATCTATCCCATTTCTAATAGCAAGTGGGTGAGTCATGTATAGGTACTTCAAAAAAAATTAGGTATCACTATGGTCAAGGATGAAGAAAACGAACTTGTGCTGGTTTCTAGTTCAAACTAGGTGAATGGTTTGCATTGACTACCGCGAATTGAGTGCGACCACTCACAAGGATCATTTTCCTTTACCTTTCATTGATTAAATGCTTGGAAGGTTAACTTGTCACTCTCATTACTATTTTCTTGATGGTTATTCAAGCTATACTCAAATCGTTATTACTTCAAAGATCAAGAGATAAGCGTGGGCGTTCGGATCGAGTTGAAGCTTATAACCCGTTTGGGTTCAAAATGCAAATATGACCCGGTTGTATTTCGACCTAAACCGAATAGCTGATCCGATCAGGTTAACTAACAAATAAAAAAATTTAAAACATTTTCCTAACTCTAACTCATCACAACTCACACACACGCTTCTCTTTCTCAACTGCCATCTTGACTCTTCCTCAACTTCTTCTTTTTCTTCTTCTTTCTTCTTCTCCTCATTTTCTTTTGTCACTGCCAAATATCATCATCATCATCTTCTTCTTCTTCTTCTTCTTCTTCTTCTTTTCTTTTTCTTTTTTTTTAGTTCTTTTTCTCTTTTTCTTCTTTTTCGTCTTTCCTTCCACCACTACCAAACATCTTCTTCTTCCTTCTTCTTATTTTTCTTCTTCTTCAGTTCTTTTTCTTTTTTTTTCTTCTTTTTTTCTTCTTTTTCTCTTTCTCTTCTTCTTCTTCTTTCCTTATTTTCTCTTTCTCTTCTTCTTCTTCTTCTTCTTCTTCTTCTTCTTCTTCTTTCCTTTCACTACTGCCAAACATCTTCTTATTCTTCTTTTCTTCCTCCACTACCAAATATTTATTTTACTTTTTCTGATTTCCCATTAATTGATTTTAGTAATTTTTTTATTCTTAGTTAATTTCTTAATTTTATTTTGTTAAATTTTGTTAATTGTTAAATATAAATTTGTTTATGTAATTTAGTTAATTTGTTGAGATTATGAGAAATGTAAAATTAGGGTTGATTTTTGTCATGACTTTTTGAAAATAATGAAGGAGCAACTTTAAGGCCAAAAGGCATAACAATCCATTGATAATGGGCATCAGAGATGCAGAAGGCAGTGCCTTTATGTGTTGGACAGTAAAATCATATTTAGCAAACCAATTCTTAAGGCTGAGCAACTGTTTGTCAGGGAGTAACTTATTTTTGAAGTCAAAGATTCGAGGAAAAGAGGAGTTGTCCATGTTGATAAGGAATTTATGGCTGATTAGATAGACTTTGTTTTGTTATAAATCGGTGTAACAACGCCATGTACAACTACCCACTAGTATCAGAGCCACATAAACAACACAGAAATGGTATCATTTTAACAACTTCATACTATTTTGGTTCTTCATGCTACCCAGAGGCTGTAACTGGGGATTGGACAAAAGGTTTTGAGATAACTCTGGTTTGTGTGTCTGTCTGTTTTTCAAGTGGAGAAGACCTATCTTCTGTAACCATCTGCGAAGATGAGTTATGGTATATGTGGTGTCTCACTACCCTGTATGCTACCAAACTAGTTTTTCCTGTTAAGCCAGTCCTCACACACATCACCACTCCTGAGTTCTCATCAGATCTTCTCTGGACTCTCCTGTTTCTCATTATAAGGGTATCCGATATATCCTAACAAAATAAATTGTCATTTTCTATGGGATGTTCCTGAAGCCCATATGTGCAATCTGGTTGTAACTCAAAAGGAAGTGAGGCTATGAAGACATGTTTGAGAGATGGCTCATTGAACCCATTCAGCTTATAAAAAAGAATACTCATCATTTTGTAATGAGATTCCAAAAGGTGTCTTTTGAGCGAGCAGCACTTCATCTGATGATACTCTTTTCTGTCTGCATCAGTAGAAGCAGTTTTTTCTTCGATGAATTATTCATTAATGATATTGAGTGCTGTGCCAATTGGAGATTACATGAATTGGAGCTGACAATATTCTCCCAAGCTTTCTAACCAATCACGTAAAGAACCCGTTGATCAGGCCATGAATTCATGGAGAACAACTTGAAGTTGAGTATTAGGTTTGGTTCCTTCTTGAAGTCGGGTAGGCCATTTATGATGGGGAATTTCATCAAATGTGAACCAAGATGCTGAAGATGGTTTTGTTGAGTGATCAGGAACTGGTGGAGGCATTGATGTCTCTGGTTCTGTGGGAGATGCTTTATTTTTAGCATTAGAAGAACTATATTCAACAATAGGTGAGGCAGTTGAAGTGCTTGGATCTTCAGTTTTGGTGGCCATTAATATGCTTGTAATGTCAGCATATTCGGATTCAGAGTCAGTGGAGGTACTGTATGAGTTTGTGGATGAAGAAGAGGAAGACGGGTTGGACTCTGATGGGTTTGATTCATAGACTGTTTCTGGCTTAGAGGAGTCAGAAGATGTGTTTTGGACAGTATGATAATGATACTGATCCATTGGACCTTTGTCTTTTTTGGGAGGTTCAGAGTGGTTTTTGGTGAATCTTTTGGTGGTACTGGAGGAACAGATTAAGATGAAGTGGCTTTGACTTTGGTTCTGAGATCGTGACTTTGGATTTTGATTTTTTAGGTGAAGATGGTTTTGGTTGAGGAGTTGGTTGAAGGTGTGAGAATCCAAAGAATTGATAGTAAACAGGTTGTTGAGGTTTGGATGGTGTGTAGAAAGGTGCATAAATTTCAAAGATTGAGTAAAAAGGGAAGGTCGGGTCTTTTCAGTATTAATTCCTATTAATTCAGCTTTGAGCTTTTTGATCTTTGCTTCTTTTTTATTAAAATTCGGACCCCAGATGTGGTTGTTGATCATTCTTCTGAGATCAGTGTCTAGTTAAGAGATACGATCTTATAGATGGATGTATATATCGGATCAAGACAGTTGCTGATTGAACCAACTTTAGTTTTAGTCTGAGAGACTTGACTGGCAACTCGATCAATTTTCTTTCTGAGCTGTTGAAGAGTTTGATTCTGAGCATTGACATTTTTTGTTTGCCAATTCAAAACAGCTTCATACTATTTTAGTTCTTCAGGCTGCCCAAAGGTTGTAACTGGGGATTGGACAAAAGATTTTGAGATAACTCTGGTTTGTGTGTTTGTCTGTTTTTCAAGCGGAAGAAATGATTCCTCATAAGATTGGCTTGAAAACATTAGGCATGATCTTTTTTGGTGAAAAGGAGGTTTGGGATTTGGTGGAGGTTGTGGAGAAAAGGATTTGCAATATGTTTTTGGATGAGAATGTTTTTTCTTCTTCTTTTCTTTCTCCTTATAACTTCTAGCTCATCATTAACATCCGTGTCGTCCAAGCAAGGACAATCTGAATTGCACATATGGGCTTCAGGAACATCCCATACAAAATGACCATTAATTTTGTTAGGATATACCGGATACCCTTCTGATGAGAAACTGTGAATGGGCAGTTTCTTTTCTTGACCAGTTTGAATTGCTGTTATTTAGTAGTGTAGGAAAGCTGTGAAGTGTATGAAACAAGCTTGGTTTCAGGTGTTTGAAAAGATAGTTTGACTTGACCATTTTGTCGTCTTTCAAACGTGGCTTCTGTTGTTTGAACTGATTAAGAGTTTTGGTGGAAATGCTCATAGTTGGTCAACCATTCAAGAGGCATAAATTTGATCGATTATTGTTCTGGATTTGTTTGGGAATTTGGATGATGGTTGGAATTGTGTCTGTGTCGCTAGGATCATTAAGGCATTAGATGTGGTGTGTGGTATGGGAAGATCGAGTGCATGATTCTGTAATCGATACATTATTTGGTGATGAAGAGTTGCTATTTTTGATGTGGGTGTTTGTTCTACTCCTTGGAGCTGGATTTGGACTTTAAGGTAGTGGGAAGGTTGGGATCCTCAAGAGAGAGGTTGAAATTTGGGTAAAAAATTAACAAGACACTACCAACATGGAGTGTGGTCAGGACGGTGTTAGTAATATGCCCTAAAGGCCAATCGAATGGTGATTTGATTGTTTAGAGAATGATTGTATTTGAATAGCATTTTGATATTTATAAAATGGCAAAGTTATCAATATTCATAAATTAATTTAGTGAATATAGTCCAAGAAGCAAAATAGTTAAGGAACACATTCTCGAGTATGTCGAGAATATGAAACGTGTATCCTTTGTACTACTAAAATAGTTCCTAGTGGTGGATTTATGATTGGACATTATAAATTCCTATAAACACTAGTATGTGTTATGACTCCTTATGGTATGTGATACTAAAATGGATGGTGAGTTTCATATCATTGACATGAGATGTCAAGTCAAACACATAGGTACTTGTTAAGAGAACGAGTTTACTGAACTTGACCAAATATAGTAAGCCATATGGTTTTGAGTGTTAATGGCTTATTATACATTGTATCAGATACTATGTTTAGTAATGGTCTTTAGACCTGAGGCATAACAGATGTCTTATACATAGACATCTCTAATATGCGAATGCATAAAGATTGATTCCTAATCACGGAAGAGATCTAGCAATAGCTGTCATGGTTGGCTATGTATGAAGACAAGTATATGGCCAACATGGAATTCATCACTTTGTAATATATGAAAAAGGATGTCCTTATGAGATAATATGAATTGGCATGAGAAATCCTTGGCCAAGGTGAAATATATTTGAAGGAGTTCAAATCTCAACTGCTTAACATAATAAACCATAAGCCGTGCTTTTCTTTGGACATGGATGATGAAGAGACCAATACATAGAGTTACAATGGAATAGGTTCTATAGATCCAGCAATTCTTGTTATTTGGATGGTTGTCATATACTGCTAAGTGTCACTCATGACTTGTAGAAACCTTAAGATCAATATTGGTAAAGCGTATTACCAATTCATCTTAAGGTCATTAGAAATGTTCTAATTGATGACTAAAGAGTTTAGCATCATTTAATAAATAAAGAGTTATCATTAAAATTGTTCTACTACCTTATAACTAAGAACCTAAAAGGTCACACACAATATAGAAATGAAAAAGGAGTTATTAGAAAATGAGAAGTTAAATTTCCTATTTTTAGGAAAATCAATATTTATATTATAATTCATTGATAATGAATATAAATATAAGTATATCTTAAATATGATTTAAGAAAGAAATTTAGATGTTACACAAATAGTTTAAGGAACAAAATAAATTTCATAAATCCTCAAGTAAACATTATGGAATGTCGAGCACGTAAAATGACCATTTTGGACATGTTCGGGTTCATATATGATTATGGACTTCTAGACCAACTTTGGGTTTAGAATTTTGGGCTTTTATTGGATCTAATATGGATTAAGTAAAAGCATTAGAATATATTACAAGAGAAGCCCACATTTAACCATTTGATGTGATCAAAATGGGGTTAATTAATTAATTCCGAAATTAATTAATTTAGCTATTTATTTATTTGATTAAATAATTTATTGAAGTGATGAGATCAATTTCAATAAATAATGGCTAAGTGGGTGGGTCTAGTTCATGATAATGTTTGGTGCCATTATTAGAGATAATTGTGGCTTTATTTGGTGGAATGAATCATCATGAACTAGCATTCATGTTTCTTCATTATCTCTCTCATTTCTAAATGAAATTTCAAGATTCCAAATCCTATGAACTCCTGGAACATTTCTAAGTGTGGACCGATTAGAGGCATCACAATTGGGGTGCTTAAAGGATCTCAGATCGTGGCAAAACAGAAGCTGTTCGTGCAGAGCTGTATTTTCTAGACAGTGTTCGTAGCTTGCTTTTTTCAGTCATTTTCTCCCACTTCACGAAGTCTTTTTTGAAATTTCAAGTGAGGTAATTAAACTTCAATCTTTCCTCTTGATTTTCATTTTTGAATGAAGTCGATCCGAGGTTTCTAGAGCTTCCGCCATCTGTTTTAATTTTACTGCACAAAAGTTGCAATATTACGAACCTCATGGACAAATGTTGTCCTTCAAGTGGTATCAGAGCCATCTTTATTCAATTTCGAATTTTTGAAGCATGATTTATGTTATTTCCATTTATGATAGCATGAAGGATGATCATGGAAAGACCTAGATATTTTATAATAAATTTATGTCATGTGATGATTGAATATATGCATGGTTGAGTGAGCTATTGATCTAATCAAGGTGGTTTCAAAGGTTTCACCATTAACTGCTCTAAAAAGCTTGGAGTGAGGTTCCCAACAGTTTGATGGAAGGACAGAAGGATCAATCATACTGGTGTCTGCACCAGTGTCAATAAACCCAATAATAGGAATAGGTTTATGGAATTTGGAAGGAAGGATGGACATCTTTAGGGAAGGTCGAGGAATGGTGGAAACATGATTAACAGTCTGAACTGTGGAGATGACTGAAATATCTTCAAAATCAGAAGATTCAGCAATAAGAAAGGCTGTTTGGTAATCTTGTGTTGATTGTTATGAAAAATTGGATTTAACATTCTCATTCTCAGATAACAGGGAAGAATGTTCAAGGTGTTGGATAAGACAAACAGCTTTGGCCGATTTGTTAGGACAATTGCGAGCAAAGTGACTGCGTTTCTTGCAAATGAAACAACGGTTGGATTTGTTCTTTAGGTACTGAGAAACATTTTTCTTTCTAAAATACCAAAAAGGTTTTTTGGAGGAGGATTTTTTGTAGAAATGTTTCTGAAAGTGTTTTTTCTTCTTGGGTGAACAAGTGCACTTCTTGTCATCTTTACACTCTATTTTGAGGTGAGGTTTTCGACAAGCTTCAGAAAAGGGTTTTTTGTCTTCCATGAGATCTTTGAAGAATTCTTTCTGTTCACAAATCTTATCAAGAGATAACATGGCCATTTGAAAGATCTTTCCCAGAGAGATATCAGCTATGCTCATATTTGTGGCTGTGAGCTTTCTCTGAAGATCGGGTTGTAACTCAGGGGGAAGAGAGGCAATGAAGACATGTTTAAGAGATGGCTCATTGAAGCCATTGAGCTTGTAGAAGAGAATACTCATTCTTTTGTAATGAGCATCCAAAAGGTGTCTTTTAAGAGAGCAGCATTTCATCTGATGGTATTCTTTTCTGTCTGCTTCAGTGGAAGTAGTTTTTTCTCCGATGAATTGCTCATGAATGATGTTGAGAGCTGTAGTAACCGGAGATTCCATGAATTGGAGCTGTCTATATTCTCTTAAGCTCTCTAGCCAGTCTCGTGAGGAACCCGTAGAACGGGCCATGAATTCACGAAGAACGGCTTGAGGTTGAGCATTAGGCTTGGTACCTTGGAGATCAATCCAAGCAGCAAATTCTTGAAGTCGAGCTACCCATTTGTGACGGGGAATGTCATCAAATATAAACCAAGATGCTGAAGATGGTTTGGTTGAGTGTTCATGGACTAGTGGCGGTACTGGGTCTGTTTGAGAAGCTTGGTCAGAAGGATTGTCAACAACAATAGGTGTTGAAGTAGAGGCACTTGGGTCTGCAGTCTCAGTGGCCATTAATATGCCTGTAATGTCAGCATATTCAGACTCAGAATCAGTGGAGGCATTAGATGAGTCATAAGAGGAGGAGGACGAAGTTTGTGTTTCAGGCTCAGAAGAGTCAGAGGAATCTGAAGGTTGAGGCTGGATAGTATGATAATGATACTGGTCCATTAGGCTTTTATCTTTTTGAAGAGGCTCAGGATGGTCTTGTGGTGGTTCTTCTGGAGGGATTGTAAGTATAGATGAAAAGGTCATGACCTTTGGATATGGTTCGGAGATTTTGACTTTAGATCGTGGTTTTTTGGGTGAAGATGGTTGAGGAGTTGGTTGAAGGTGAGAGAAACCAAAGAACTGATTATGAACAGGTTGTTGAGGTCGGGATGGTGTATAGAAAGGTGCAAAGGTGTCAAAGATTGGAGGAGATACTGGTGTAGGTTGTGGTTGGGTAAAAAGAGAAGGCCGAGTCTTTTCAGCATCAATCCTTGATAATCCAGCTTTGAGTTTTCTGATCTCTGCTTCTTTTTTATTAAACTCTGGACCCCAGATATGATTGTTGATTATTCGTTTGAGATCGGTGTCTAGTTCAGAAATCCGGTCTTGGATTTGGATATACATATGGTCTAAACGATTGGTGATGGAATCAACTTTGGTTTCAGTCTAGGAGACTTGAGTGGCAACACGGTCAATTTTCTTACCAAGTTGTTAAAGAGAATGATTTTGAGCATTGGCATTTTTGGTTAGCCAATTCAAGACAGGTTCATATTTTTTTGGTTCTTCAGGTTACCCAGAGGCTGTAATGAGATTCCAAAAGGTGTCTTTTACGCGAACAACACTTCATTTGATGAATTAAATCGAATGAATTAAATTTGGTTTGGCTTGGTTCGAGTTTATAGTTCGAACCCGATTAGGTTGAATTCTCCAAACCGAATAAGTTGAAACCCAAACCAAAATCCAAACAACCTAAATCGAAACCCAATTTGCCCATCCCTCCCAAGAGAAAACGACATTCAGTCTCCTTGGCCACATTTACTTATCGGTGAATGCCATTTGACTTTTGTAACGTTCTTCCCATATTTCAAAGGCGTATGATGAGTTTCTTTTTATATTATGTGGAAAATATCATTAAGGTATTTATGGATGACTTTACAGTTTATGGAATATTTTGATAGATGTCTAGGTAACCTTACACTGGTGCTTGAACGATTCATCAAGGTATTATGTTAGGACATGTTATTTGCTCCTTACCACCTCCCACTAATGCGAGGGAAGTTCGTTCTTTTCTTAGTCCTGTAAGTTTCTATAGCAGGTTTATCAAGGATTTCTTCAAGATAGTGTTGCCCCTCTATTTCTTGCTTTAGAAAGATATGATTGTTGACTTTAATGAAAGTTCTAGACAGCCTTTGACAAGTTAAAAGAGGTTTTGAGTACTAGATAACCTTTGAGAAGTTGAAAGAAGTTTTGACATTGGCTTCTATAATTCAATCGCCAAATTAAGATCTACCATTTGAGATCACGTGCGATGTTATGACTATACTATTGGAACCATTTTAGGCCAGCAAGTGGGCAAGCTTCCTCACATCATCTATTATGCTTTCCTCACGTTGAATGATGTACAACTTAAGAGCCTTTAGCACTACCTTTGCCGGGGAGAAACTTCACTCTTATTTGATTGGATCTAAGATAATTGTTTATTCTTACTATACAACTCTTAGGTATCTGCTCACCAAAGAGGATGACAAGTTGTGCCTTATTCGATGGAAGTTTTAGCAAATCATTTGAGTTGTTTTATCCGTGGTGAAGATGCACTTCCGTTGCATGAGAACTTTCAGAAGGAGTAGTTGCAACATGTAGGTATGGTTACTCTTTAGTATGCATATATAGTAAATTACTTAGTAACCAGGACAATACCAAAGAAGTTAACCTATGTGTAGATGAGCCATACCTGTAGAAGCATTGCTCTAATCAAGTTGCATGCACGAAATTGAATTTACTTCTATTCTCACGTTTTTTCACACTTTAGCTTATTGAGGACATTTTAACCAAAGAGAACAACCCTTAAAGTACTTGCGAGTAGTTTTTAGTATTCGTCATTGTTTAAAAATGCATATCTCTTTTGCAAATCTTATGATTGTCGTTGGAGAACATGTAATTTAGGACCTAGAAATCAAATGCCACAGCCTCTCATTCTTGTAGTTGATATTTTTTATATTTGGGGCATTGATTTCATAGGACTAGTGATAACTCTAGGAAATGAGAGTTATTACATCAATTCTAAACTTGAATCAAGATCACTTAGAGAACAAATAAGGTGTTTTTATTACATTTTGGTTACATTCTGCATAAACATTCATTTTAGTTGAGTGTTAATACGTTTTGCTTAAATCAAAGTTATTAGTGCTGAAAACAGGTGCATAATTGTAGGTTTTCAGAAATTCTTAATTCATGAGGGGATATTGAGACATTAGATGAGCAAGAGAAGGAAAGAAGATGGCCACAAAAGAAGAAAAGCTCAATCGGGAATGATGCGGTACTGTTGCGGATGTGAGAGCAACCCGTATTGTAGCAATCTGGGAGCAATGCGGGAGAAAATTAGGCGCGGGTTAGCCACAGAATCGTAATCTACATTGTTTCCTAATTTAGCGCATGCACGCTCATGGGCTTTTGTTTACCCTAATTTGCAATATAAAAGGGAGGCGTGCACCACATAGAAAGGCGGCAAATGAATTATAATTAGAATAATTACAAAGGAAAGAAGAAGAAAATTAGAATTGAAAAGTGTTGTTTCGGCAACATTAGAGAATTGTGCAGAATTATTTGGATTTGTCTTTCACCGTGCTCAACTTATATTTATCTTCTTCCTTTAATTGTTTTGATGTATTCCGAGATCAATATATTTATGTTTATTTTTCTCATTCAGATTATGAACTAAATTTTCTTGTAGTTGAGTTCTTGACTGTTCTTATATGTTGTTATGGTATTGCTGTTGCATTTTACTCTAGTAGTTTTTATGAATATAACTGTTATTTCGGTTGACCACTCATTTAATAGTTTCAGTTAAGATAGAGCAGCAAAAGGGCATGTCTTAGCAGATATTATTAGAGTATCTTGAATCCCGTAAGGGCAATACTTAAAGTTAAGATTTTAGACACACTAGGCATAGGTGTTCATCATGTAGGGTGGAGAGACTAAAAGTTATAATGTCATACCATAAGTATATCAGTAACTGGTCATTGTTAATAGATTTAAGGGTATGAGACTTCCAATATGCGACAACTGAGGATGCATATTTATTCTGTATAGTGCTGCAGCATTTGCTATAACAACTAGTGCTAACTTGATAAACAACAGTCACCCCATAAGGAGAGTTCGATAGTTTAACTACTATAATATCAATTGAATCTTAGACACATTTAGCCTAGTTTATTTTGTTACGGTATTATTTTATTTAATTCTTTCACAATCCTTAATTACGTTAGAAATCTCTTTACAATTGTTTGCTTCGGTCCTAAGTTGATTTGTACTATTGTGATTGCTTTAACATTTTGAGTAAAATCAATCCCTGTGGAGACGATTTTGAATACTCATCACTTTATGACTTACTGTGTATACTTGCACATTGGCATTGGTAGTCATTACTTATTAAAAATAACCAACAACTAGTTTCTTCATCTTTTGGTAACCTTTATATTGTTCTCGCTATGATTCTAAGGTTGGTAACCTTTATATTGTTCTCGCTATGATTCTAAGGTTGTTGTAGATTTTATAATGTGTAATATTTTTGCAAGGTTTGGAATACTAAAGGCCATGATCAGTGATAGAGGTACCCACTTTGTAACAGGTCACTGGAACCTATCTTGTGAAAGTACACAAGGTCCCTACATCTTACCATCCTCAAACCAATGGGCAAGCTGAGGTGTCTAATAGGGAAGTGAAATCAATCCTTGTAAAGATGGTTAATCCGAATAGAAGGACTAAAGACTACAGCTTGATGATGCACTTTGAGTTTACAGGACCACATACATGATGCCCATTGGTGTGTCACGTTATAGGTTGATACATGGTAAGCCTTGTCATCTTTTAGTGGAACTTAAACATAAAGCATTATGAGCTGTGAAATAGTGTAGCAAGGAGTTGGGCACCACTAGTCAATATAGGAAGCTCCAATTGTAAGAATTAAGGGAAATTTAAAATGATGCCAATGAGAGTTCATGAATCTATAAGGAAAAGACTAAGGATTTTCATGATAAGCAGATTTTGAAAGAGAACATTAAAAGTTGGACAGAAAGTTTTATTATTTCATTCTCGCCTTAAGTCGTTTACATTAATTTATGTTCTCAATAGGTTGGATCTTTTGTTATTAGTAATGTTTTTTCTCATAGTGCAGTTGAGATTAAAAGCTTAAAATAGATAAGGAGTTCAAGATGAATGGTCATAGGTTGAAGCCTTACTATGAGAACTTTTAGACGTTTAATGTGGAATAGGTTCCACCTTACAAACCTATGTACATTGATGAGTGAAACATGGGAACCACATTAGGCCGAGGACCATAAACCAAGCATTTATTGGGAGCCAACCTAACTGATGAAGAATAGATTTGGAGAGCACACCATAACATATTATCTTTATCCCTTTCACTATCATTTACTTTTTTCATTTTATGTTTAATTTAATTTGTTTTTGCTTATGTGTCACATCTTATTTCCCCATGTTTAATTCTTTTCTTTTGTTAGCTTAGGCTTAAATTGAGGACAATGTTGGAATTAAGTGTGGGGGGAGGATTCCGAACAAAAGCATTGTTCGTTTTAAATATAAGCCAATGATAAGAACTTTATTGACAATGAATATGGTTTTTAGAAATTGTTGAATATTTTCTTAGTTTATACTTGATTTTTGTGTTAATTTCCTCTCAATTAAGATTTTTTAAACATCATAAGCACTAATATTAATTCTTTAATAATTTTGACTTGAAATTTGAGATTGATGTAGGCTAAGTTTAGAATTTTAGATTGAATAAATGACTATTTGTTTTGATTTTTATCTTCAAGTATAGTATATGCAGGCACAATAGTCAAAAATAGCTACTTACAACCATTAAAAGTGAAGTTATCCTGAGTAATTTGGGTCTATGTAAGGACCAATATGTAGAGGATAATCTACCTTTAGAAAAAGGCTACCTTAGGGGGTAGAGTGAAAGCTCCTGCCTTTATATTTATTAAAAAAATACACATAAATGCTTGTGAAAAAAATATGAAGATTAATATGATAAAATTAGTTTGACTTACTCTTTTCTTTTTTCAAGACAAAATCTATTGATATTGAAGATTATGGGAATGAATTTTGATTGAATTAATTCACACATACACTACGAGAATAAAAAGAGAGATGGGGTTGACTATTGAATTAAAATTAGAACTGAGACAACGTTTGAAATTTTCTTTGAGCTATTTAATATATGCAATCTTTAAGGCTAGTTTTATGTTTTATTTAAAGTCTTGTTCTTTTTATGCTATTTAAAAAAAATGATGTTTGTGGCTATAATCACTAAAGCCCTCATGAGATTGTAACTCGTCTACTGGGCTGTTTAAAGGTTTAAAGGTTTGTTACATATGCTAAATGCAATCATGATTTCCTACGAAACTGTACTAGTTTATATTTTTTTCTTTTTCTTTTTTTTCATTTTAGATTTGCTTGAGGACAAGCATTGGTTAAGTGTGGGGGAATATGAAAAGTGCATATCTTCTTTATATTTTATTATTAATTTCTTCATTTTTTTTGTTTTGAATATTCTAGTTATTTTAGTTAATTTTTAATTTAATAATTTATTTTGATTTAATTTAAATTTTACATCTTTATTTTAAATTATAATTCATTTTACTTAGTTGATAATAATTCCACTTTTCAAATATTTAATTATCCTTAATTTTGTTTTTAGTATGGGTGAAAAATTCAAAGAGAAAAATTGGAATATAGCTGGGCCCCAATGCCGGCCACAACTCCAGTGTGAAGGATTGGGTATTTTGTGCTCCACTTGAGCTCCCATGCACCCATTTTGTCTTGATATTTTAATTATTAGTAGCAAATTGGAATCGCAATTGAAGAACATAACCTAGGTTTAATAATCTGAGCTTGTCTGCTTATTGCATAAATCAACCTAATATCTTTCTCTACTTAATGCTTTTGTTATCTTAAATTTAGAGAGATTGTTTAAAATTATTTAATGGTTAGAGATTAGGTGAAGAATTTATTTTGTCTAACAAAATATTAAGGAAAGATAGATTAATAGAGCTTATTGTTGTTTACGGTTAATAATTTTAATAGAAATTGATGATAGAATTGATATATTGATTATATTCATGTTTGGTGGTGGCGAACGATCTTTTGACTAAATTTTCCATTATTATTATTTCTTTCTCCTTTATTTAGAGTTTCTATTGAATTATTAGCTTTATTTCTATTAAATTCATAAAACCTCTTTGTTTATATGGTTGACATTGTCTTTAGTTAGATTAATTTATATTTATATTTTTATTATTGTTATCACTATTATTTTTTTTAAGTTTTTGTCTTAGAGTTGGTAATAAATAAAACTAGCTTACTTTTTATGAGATCGATCCTTATTCTAAACTAGTTATTTTTATTATTAGTAAAGTTTTAAATTTTGGTGTACACATTACCACACATTCAATTATTTTATCTTATTACTCGTTTAAGATTTGCATAGCATTTATTTTTAATTTTGTTCCAATAATTTCTGGTGTGCATTTTGACAACCCTAGATGGAAAACCAAAGCAATCTTCTAGCTGTGAATGAGTAGACCTTGTGCCAGCTGGTATGCTTAGTCCCCCCACCTATCCACATCATCAAGCTAATTAGGTGTAATGGATGAGTGATTCGATTTGATTCAAATCAAATGAATTTGAGTTAAGGAAAAATTAATTAATTCACTTAATTGATTGAATACATGGATTAGCATATCAAGATACAATAAACTTTCGATAAATGAATAACCTTAATTAAATACTAAAAATCTTTCGGTCTCGGCTTGGGTTAATGTACCAAATTAATTATCTTGTTGAATGTATACGATAATATATATATTAATCCTTTAACTTCCCATAAAAATATAAATTATTTTTCTACTAAATTTCGATGGTAGAAAAAGTTTATTAACAAAATATGCTTAAATAAAAATTTAAATTAATAATTAATCAAATACAGCAAAAGGAAAATGAGTATAACCTCATTGCTTTTTTTTTTTTTTTTTTTGTGAAACTAACCAAAATTTCAGAAAGCAAACCATAAGCAATTTCTGAAAACTTCAAATCACCAATCTTTTTACATTTTTCTTCAAATTCTTAACACTCATCTCACATTCTCACAACAATTGCTTCAAAAGAGAACAAAAAAATTCAAACCAATGAAAACAATTAGCCCATCTCCTAAATTCAACATTTCAACACCTCAATCTCCACTAACCTCGCAATCACTCTCTCTCTCTCGTCAACTCCATTACGCCTCCAGATTTCACGAAAATGATTTTAATAGATTCCTTATTTTTTTTTGGGGTTTCTACAGCCATCAACTCAAACACTTATAAATCAAATGCCTTAATGGAAAAATGCAATCTGCGAATGAAACCGTTCGAACCTCGCCGCAGCACCACCACCACTCCACGCTTTTGTTCGAACTTCAAATGAGGCCTTCACTCAAGCAATCAGAGATCCAAACGCCCGGCTGCACCACTCACTTAGTGGTTCACGCTGCACCACCGGTGGACTTGGCCCCTGCACTGACAAGGCATTTGCTATGTTTGGCTTTCGAGCAATTGAATGAGAAGGGAGGAAAATTTGTGATTTTCATTTTTGTCCATTTATGGGTAAACTATGGTCAACCGGCGTAAGGAAAAATAATAATATAATTATTAAAGATAGGACTGTTACAACGATAGAAAGATTTTAACTTATTTTACAGTATCGGGTATTGTATATTGAAACCAAAAAATAAGGGATTATACTCATTTTTCTCCAAAAAATAGGATGCAGATATTTTCACTCGAAACTTCTTTAAACTCACCCTAAGAAATTATTATAATAAGTTCACATTAATATTTTTAAAAAATTTAATAAAAAATTTAATAAAAAATTTAAAGAATTAATTAATTAAATCTATCTTCATTTATTTTTTATAACTATATAAGTTTTTATTATATTTGACCACTAAAGTTGTTTTAAAATGAATTTAATTGTTGTTTTACCATCATAAGGTAAAAGGACCGATATGCCTACAAATTTGTTGGGAATTTGATGGGTGAAACAAACATGCAATTAAAGTGAAATTGAAAACTAATGAGACAATAAAATTATTGGGAAAATATGCTCTTTAAAAGTATGTGTTTATTTAATTGTAATAAACAATTATTCTGATTAACAAATAAATGAGATATTTTATTCAAGTGTTTTAGTTGCATTAATATTTTGAGTAAATTTTATTTAATCATATTATATTTATTTATTACCATGTGGATTCACAAAAGACATAAATACAAATTATCTTATGATTAAATAAATTAAGTTCCCAGTTGATAAATAAAGTTGGACACTTTATTTAAATATAGAATGTAATAAATTCATTGAATAATTTGTTTTAATCATGTATAAATTTATTGTTGTAGTATGCCTACATTGAATAGGATTACATATGAGATTTAATTAACTTTGTAATAAATGTTAGACTTATTAAATCTCATAGGCATTGAATTACTACATCTTACCAATAGGCACGACACACACTTTAGTCAAGATTATCTACTATTTTTGTGGGAGCATTTATGAGGATTGAAATTATAGATTAACAATATAGAATTTGTACAACACATCTCTTAATGTGTTTTCAACACTTGATTATAAAATTATGTGGTTAGAGTGTGTCAACATATTTAGTATGTTGAAAATGATCATTAGAGAGAACCATTAAGTATCAAAGAACAAAATGTAATTAAATTGATTGGACAATTGAGATATCGATTTAATTCACGATGTGGTACAAAGGATTATATAGTAAAGAGATCAATATGGCTTGGCAAATTATTATTCTAACATACAATTATGGAGATAAATTCCAATCTTATAGTGGAGTGGAGTTGAAATTAAATGATTAGGCTTGTTCATTTACAAGCTTAATTGTTGTAGCTACTATTGTATGTTCCCAAATGATCCTCGAGTTAACTCATTTAATTGACTACACCACTATTGGACCTAAAACTAAGAAACCTTGCATATGAGGCGATAAACCTAATTATAATATTTGTTAAGACCTTATGGGTTATATTTATGAGCAAATGAGGTCTTGTGCTATTTTACAAGATAAGCCCTAAAGTGGTTACACATAATCTACACTTTCACGTAAGTTCAGAGATAATATTAAATTCCAAATATTTATTATTTTGAATTATAATAAAGGATAATATATATCTAGGGTTTTACAATAAATATTATATAAGTGTATTTTTATTAAGAAGAAAATATACGGGATTCCAAAATACACTTTTTGAGAAAAACATTGCAAAAGAAGCCGATTGTTTCAAAAGTAGTTAAACAGATGCCCACACATCTACTGCTGATCAAACTTGAGTCATAATATGGAAGATTATTTGGTGACGGATTGTGATCTAACAGAAGTGGTGGTGACAAATCGTGATCTAATAGGAGTCATGGTGACGGATCGTGCTCTGGAAGCCTAGATTACTTCGGTGAAAAAGTAAAGTCGGATTGTTAAGGTATGATTTTTTAGATTACAGATTCTTATGTATTGTATGAGATCTATCCTAAAAGCTTTTATGACAAAAATAATTTTTTTAAAAACAAGAATAACACAAGGACACCAAAAATTATGTAGTTCGGCTTTTAACTTACATCCACCGGTGATGACAGAAGAAAAATATTTTACTAGTGATTTGAGGATTACAAGTATTGTAATATTTTGGTTCACTACCCAAAACCTCAATACACCCAATCTCTCACTCACTAATCACTGAAGAGTTCATTAAACTCTTAATACTCTCAACTCTATAAATGCAGGAAATGCTTCTCTCAAAACTGGACGCTAAAATGAGGAGGAGCATCCTCCTTTTATAGCCAAAAATTAATACTATTCATGCATTTTATTTTTGCTTACGCGGCTCACCATTTTTTCTTTCTTTCTCTTCTTTTTCTTTTTCTCTTTCCTTTTTGGTGGGTACTAGCAGTGGCCACTGTTCACTTTCTGACATTCTTCCACTTAGAGATTAGATTGGGAACCAATCAATCTCAACACCATCCTTTCTGCTTTGTCATAGTCATGTTGCTTACGTTTCTACTAGACCATAAGAGAATCTACTCCATCCAAACTTATCAGCATTGATCGGCTTGGACAAAACATCTACTACGTTCTCCTTGGTATAGATTTTTTACAAATCCAAACTTTCATCTTCTACTACTTCTTGAATGAAGTGCTATCGAACTCCTAGGTGCTTTGTCCTAGAAGGAAAGGTTGGATTTCTTGCATTGTGCAAGGCACCCTGACTGTCATAAAACATAAGTATTTTCTCTTGTTTGTGCCTAAGCTCCTCTAATAACCTTTGTATCCAAATAGCTTCCTTGCAAACTTGTGTAACTACCGCGTATTTTGGTTATGTTGTAGATAGAGCCACAAAGATCTGCAGTTTCGAAACCTAGCTTACGGCACCTCCTGCAAGTGTAAACACATTGCCAGTACTCAATCCATGAAACTTAAATTAAGATCAAGTATTACTCTAATAATTTCCACCAAGACAGGCCCTTTTGCGACTATTTCTTAACTTGAACCATTAAATAGGAGGTCAACCAAAATAATGATTGTAATATAAGCTATTAGAGCAAAATGCTACAGCAATCGTGCAGCAACTCATAAGAATAGTCAAGAACCCATTAAGATTGTCACTCAACTACAATCAAATTTAGTTCACAACTCATAAAAGAAAAACTAATAGCAAAATATCAGCCATAAAATACATCGTCTCAATAAGAAAATAAATAAGGAAATAAGTAAAGAATAATGAAAATTGAATCCAAATGGTTCTGTAGATTTCTTCAATGGTGTAGACTTGTTCTTCCTTGAATTCTGCTTCTTCCTTTTTTTTTCTCTTGATTTGTTTGATGTTAATTCACCGCCACCTTTCCATATGATGCGTGCTCTTTTTATAATTGAAAATAACGGTAAACGGAAGCTTAAGGTGCATATAAGTCAGATTAGAAAATTACAGATCGTGGTTCTACAAGTATCCCACGCGAAATTTTCTTTGTCGTTGTTCCAGGATTTCTACAGCAATAACTACATCAACTACGTTGTTCTAAATTTGTTTAAATTCTTTTGTAGCCATGTTCATTCCTCAGTTTTGCAAGCCTATTGCATCAGCATTCATTCCTTGAAATATGAGCCCTGGACAACTACAATTATGAATAAAATCTAAGCATGGATTATTCTAAATAAAACAAAATTTATTAAGACTAAACTAAAATGAATGTTTATGCAAAATGTAACAAAAATGCAATAGAAACACATTATTTACTCTCTAAGTAAGTCTAAAAGTACCATGATAACTCTTATTTCATAGAGTTATCACACCCCTAAACTTAAACTATTACTTGTCTTCAAGTAATGGCAACAATGCTAACACTTCAATCACCCAATCATGCAACAAATAGCTCAGTTTTGTCATCAAAGTTGCAAGAATTCTTCCACCCTTAAATCACACTCTTAATCACGCAAAATAGTCATAGCAGTTCAATTCTAGACTTAAGCTGCATTCTATCCAAAATGTGTGTGTGCCACTTTGATCAAATTCCAGAGGTGCTACAACATTACCAAGATCTTGCATATAATTCAGAGGTAGGACACAAATATATTTACATATGGGGGAGCAAAATTCAGAAATAAACTAAAACTGTGCCACAACAAACATAATTATTTTATTTTTTTCATTTAATCCCTTCAATGCAACATTGAGCTTTCATATGAATGCCTATCACTTGTAATGATGACACCGAATTACTCATTTAAAGTACATGTCAGAGTTGCTGCAGTAATGATCCTAACATAATCTTGTTTAAAGATATATTTAACTCAAGGCTGAACATGAGGCTTATGAACAGACCTGGCTACTCAATCTCCTAGACAGATGACTTTTTTTTTATATATATAAATTGCTATAGCAATGCTCATAACTCTTGTCACCTTTTAACTTAAGTCTGCATATGGGGTGCATACTCAACCCTGGTTACTCAGGCACTTAAGCCATTGGAGCAGACTTTATTACGAAATAAGCATAGTTCAACACAAATATTTCCTCCAAACTTGAGATATTTTATACTCTTTGTAGTTTTCTTGATTTTACTGCAGCATTTTCATGAATCTCAACCAAAGTCTTGTTGGGGCAGAATTTCAACCTCCATCTATAATTATCCCCACTGGGCATTCTTATACATATTGAGTAACACTCAATTTATCTTCATTAGGCTTTCAAATCCATACACAAGTAGTCGATAACAGAGATTCACTTAACAAACAACACCACAACACATGCAGTACACTTAATAACACACTATATGATAGCACAACCCCCAAAACTTGAAAGGTGTTGTGTCCTCATAAGCACAGAAAATAAAAACACTTTCACTAACACATGCATACACAAAACAACAGGACTGGCAGAATGAATCAGACAAGTAAATTTGAATAAAAGAAATGTTGTGCAAAGATAGGTAAAATAAATTAGAGGATAGGGGGTACTCCGCTATTACTGGGGCATTACTGCAACAAGGTGTAGCTAATTCACCGCTTTTTGGGAGCACTCCACAACCGGTCCTTAGGAGATTCTTGTGGTGAGGTAGCGGGCAACGTCTTTTTCTTTCTCTGCAACAGGCCAGCGGGAGGAGTTGTAGTGGGTGCAGCCTACCTAGACGAAACAGATCTAGTCTTTTTTTGTTCTAGTGTGTCTGTTGCTGCAACGCCTCCAAAACTGCTCCATTTTCTCTTGCTGGGTCCTTTAGAACTAGCGAGAGTAGGTTTGCTGCGAAGTAGCTAGAGCTGGGTCTTCGGCTGCATATCCCTCAATCGTGATTGCAGCAATGATTTCAAGCAGATGCTTTATCTCTGTGGGTTTACGAGTAACCCTGGCTGCTGTAGCTTCCAGCTCTGCATCAATGTGCTCGGCTTCATCGTCGGATACAGGAGGCGTAATTACTTTCTCTTTGCCCTTTTAAGAGAGGACTAGTATGGGAGGCTCCTCTGCAGGTTCATCTTCCTCTTCTTGTATAATGTGTTTTTTCTTGGTCGTAGAAGAAGTCTTGGTTGAGGGTCCCTCGAGTTCTTTTTGAGGCTCTACCTCCTCTTTTGTTGAGGAACTGTCAGTTATAGGCTTGACACCCTCTTCTTCAGGCTGGTCTAACTAGTCATTAGCATCTGTATCGACCTTTGCTTGCGGTTCTACTGCAGCTTCTTCCCCTGGTTCATCTATGTCAGTAGCATATTCACTGACTTCCACTGGAGCATCTGTAGTGGAGGTACCAAAATTGAACTGATGTAGCAATGAATCAGGGAAATTTCGATAGGTACTTTTTATGTATACAGTAAATTGGTGTAGGTGGTCCTCCAAGTGCTGTAAATAGCTCCAAAACTGATTTTTTTCCCTTTGCTGAACATCAGTACATTAAGTGATGCTAGTGCTCAGTGCGTGGATTATCTGCTTTAACCCAATAACTCTTCTTGCCCCTGCTAGAACAACTAGTTTGAGTGGGGCTCTAACAACATCACTAGTAATTCGTTTGATGGTGCGTGCAGTGAAAGCACCATCATTCTTAACATGTTCATCTTTTACATCAAGGTGGACTCTCGATACCACACAAATGCTGGTGATTAGTGAAGGAAATAGCAAGGCAACCGCTTTGTGGTTTTTCATGTCACAGTCCTGAATTTCTTTTTCTATAATGCTTCTCACATCTATGGGTGACCCTCTAACAATGACATACAAAAGTACGAACCTTTCTTGTGAAACAGTGGTGGTGTGTGGTTGGCATCAATCTGGATTTTAAAAATTTCACCCACACCTTAGCAATGGGTGTCAAATTCATCCTATTAATCATACGCCCTTCTTCATTGGCCCAAGATGCACCCTTTACGGTAAGTGTTGTGAAAATCTTGTTCCTTTGTATTAATTTCCCAAGCAACTTGGCGTACTCGTAATAATCTCAGAAGGTAAGTTATAGAAGGCATTAATAACTCGTGAATCTAATGGTACAAGCCAATTTCTTACCCAAATATTATGCTAGCCAGGGCTTAATAAGTTGGCATAAAATTTTTTCACTAGTGGCAACACAGGGTCTCAGGGGTGGTTACAAAACTCCAGCCACCCGCGCTTTGCTGCAGCAACGTATAATGATTGCACAATTCCCGAGGGTTGAAGTGGGAACTGAAATCCTTTTTCTTCCAAAAGATTACGCGGTTTAATAAATTCTTCATACTTCTCTTCCATATAGTAACTTTGAAATCGTGAGGGATCTTTTAGTGGGCTGGCTGCCATTTTATACCTTGGCATTGCTATAGCAGTAGGATGACTAATTGACTATAGTAATATGCCCAAGAGTGAAATAAGAAGAAGAGTTTATGAGGTAGTGGGGTTGTGACTGCGAAGGGAAAAGAAAATAGTGTTAGAGGTCAATATGCACAGTCAAACCCTTATATAGGTAGAAATAAATTAAAACAAATCCAGTAAAAGAGATAAATTATTGATGCGGTCATTTAAGAGATTAAGCATCCTTCCCCAATCTCTATCCAAATTCACCCAACCAGCTGTCGCTCCGTAATTAAGTTATTGTAACGGTAAAATTGGTTACTGTAGCAATAAATTGTGTGCTCTAGTAATTTGCACAACAATTCCCTCAGATGGCTGCCGTCAAGTAGCTTGTCCTCTTAATCTGTTAACATTACAACACCAATTGTCAATATTGAATCCAACTCCAAGAATTGCGTGATTTGGCATTTTTTTTTAAAGAAAAAAAGATAAAAATTAAACATTCCTAAATAATAAAAATGAAAATAAGAGAAAATAAAAAAATTATTATAACAAAAATATGGAGGATCTATTTCATTCGAAATGACTGCCTCAATAATTGATTGCCTCTAATTGAGCGCTTGATTTAAGGTCCTTCAACTTGACCTTCCTTGAGTGCTCACACTGCCAGTTCACTAAGGAGTAAGACCTCCTTTGAGCTATCTGTAGCTCACACTGCTGGTTCACTTGAGTTAACTTTGAATTCATGTCCTATCTTTTCATCAAAGAGATCAACAACCCCATAGTTATAAAGGTCCAGATCATCTAGATTTCAGCTTTCCTTGAAATAGTCTTAACCTAGTATTATGGACCAGAACTAGTTGACCAGGAATTAATTTTCTTTGTTGGATGTGTTGGTCATGCCGTTGTTTTGTCCTTTCCTTACGAAAATAACCGTAATTCATCAAGTTCACATAGTTGAAGTTTCCTCTACTTTGCTACAGCATGTATATCCCAGTTTAATTGCTTTAGTGCCCAATATGCTTTGTGCTCCAGCTCAAGTGGCAAGCGGCAAGCTTTCCCATACCAAATTAGGTAGGGAGACATGCCAAATGGTGTCTTTTATCCTATTCTGTAAGCCCATAAGGAGTCATGTAAGTGTAATGACCAATCATTTCTTGTAGGATTCATTACCTTTTCTATAATCCTCTTAATCTCCCTATTAGACACTTTTGTCTGGCCATTGGATTGTGGGTGATATGTTGTTGCTTGACTCCATATTTAGTCATTGCTACAACAAATACTTTGTTGCAGAAGTGAGTACCCTCATCACTAATAATTGCTCGTGGAGTGCCAAACTTGGAAAAGATATTTTTTTGAAGAAAATTCACCACTACTCTAGCATCATTGATGGGTAATGTTGCAGCTTCTACCTATTTGGAGACATGATCCATAGTAAAAAGGACATATAAGTTTCCAAAGGATGGTGGGAATGTTTGCCAATGGCATTTCATGTCTTTGAGTTATGTTTCCTGTCTTTTGGCATATGTCACAACATTTAGTAAACTCATAAGCATCCTTAAAAACAGAAGGCCAATAATAACCTGATTGCAGAACTTTAGCCGTTGTTCTTTGTCCACTAAAATGTCCTCCATATGCTGCAGTATGGCAAGATTGTAGTACGTGTGGAATTTCTTCCTCTGAAATACATCTTCGTATTACATGATCTAAGCATAACTCATACAAGTATGGGTCATCCCACTGGTAGCTTCTAACATCGTGAAAGAATTTTTTTTTATTGAAAAGTTAACTCAGGTGGTAGCAATCCACTTACTAGGTAGTTAGCAAAATCTGCATACCTTGGAGATCCTAGTTGTTGTAGCATCTGTGCATGTTGTGGCACTAACAACTGTTCATCAGGAAATGTTTCAATGATGTCTTGTTTAGTCAATGTGCTCGTATCTACTTCTAGCCTAGACAGATAGTTTGCTACTTGATTTTCAATCACCTTTCTATCTTCTCCAAATCAAACTCCTGAAGCAATAAGATCCATCTTATTAATCTTGGTTTGGCATCTCCTGGAGATTAGGTGCTTAATGGTTGCATGATTTATGTAGACTGTCACTTTAGTACCCACCAAGTAAGCTCTAAACTTATCGAAAGCAAATACTATTGCTAGCAGCTCTTTCTCTATAGTGGTGTAATTAATCTGAGCTTGATTAAGAGTTTTGCTAGCATAGTATATAGAGTGGAAAACCTTATTATTTCTCTGCCCCAACACTCCCCTAACAGAATGGTCGTTAGCATCACACATGAGCTCAAAAGGTGGAGTCCAATCTGGTGCTATAACCACTTGTGCAGTGATCAAAGCTTTCTTCATTTCTCTAAAAGCTTGAAGACAATGTTTATCAAAATGAAAAGGCTTGTCATGTTCTAACAGTGAGCATAATGGTTTAGCTACTTTATAAAAGTCTTTTATGAATCTTTTGTAGAATCCAACATGTCCCAAAAAACTTCTAATACCCTTAATTAAAGTGGGAGGTGGCAGTTTATCTATCACTTCTATCTTTGCCTTATCAATCTCTATGCCATTTTTGGACCCCTATGACCCAACTAGGGATGTAAAAATCCTCCACGAGTTTGGGGCCCCATGGAGCCCCACCCCAAATGGGAAAAGTTTTTAATAATTTTTAGGGAATGGGGTAGGGAGTGGGGAAAAAATAATCCCCAAATTGTTAACTGGGTGGGGTTTGGTATTGCACTCCCCACCCAACCCCCATCCCAATCCCCATTATATATAAATATATTTTTAATTCTTATTTAGTAATTTTTATTTTATCAACTATAATGTCAATTAATAATTTTTTTTTAATTTTTATGTAATATAAACAAGATATGAATAAAAAAAACCCTACAATATTTTTCAATTCTAAAACATTATTATGTTTTCTTCTCTTTTAAAGTGTTGCTCTCTTTAAAAAATTTTCACTTTTAACATTATTTTAAGATATTGTTTCAAACTTTTAGAGATTTAAAAAAATTAAATACTTCATAATATGGTGATATTTTATTTTAAGTTTCTAATTTTTAATTTACTGAAATCATATATTTATATTTATTATAAAATAAGTAAATGGAGAATGGGGTGGGGATGGGAAAATCATTCCCCATGTGGGGATTCCCCATCCCCAACCCATTAAATTTATTGGGGAACGGGGTGGGGAATGGAGGCAAAAAATTTTAATGGGATGGGGAATGGGGTAAGCCTCCCCACCCCCATCCCACCGCATTGCCATCCCTAGACCCAACACTATGCCTTCTTGCACCATGAAGTGGCATTTTTCTCAATTGAGTACTGAATTAGTCATCTCACATCTTTTAAGAACTTATTCCAAGTTGTGTAAACAATCTCTATATGTTTCTTCAAAGACTAAGAAATCATCCATGAAGACTTCTAATGTTTGCTCCACCATATTTGAGAAAATAGACATTGTACATCTCTGGAAAGTTGCTGGAGCATTGCACAGACCAAATGGTATTCTTCTGAAGGCAAAAGTTTCATAAGGGCAGGTAAATGTAGTTTTTTCCTAATTCTCTAGGGCTATAGCAATTTGGTTGTAACCTGAATACCCATCGAGGAAACAATAGTATTGTTTTCCAGCATGTTTGTCTAACATTTGATCTATAAATGGAAGTGAAATATGATCCTTCTATGTGGCTTTGTTGAGCTTCCACTAATCCATACATACCCTCCATCTAGTCACTGCTTTTGTAGAAATAAGTTCATTCTTTTTATTTGCTATCACTGTTATTCCTCATTTCTTTGGAACATATTTTACTAGGCTTACTCATGAACTATCTGATATCGGGTATATGATCCCAGTATCCAGCCATTTGATGATTTCTTTCTTCATGACTTACTTCATAATTGGGTTTAGCCTTCTTTGTTGCTCTATTGAATTGTTGTAGCAGTCATCTAACTGAATTTTATGCATGAATATGGATAGGTTGATCCCTTTAATGTCTGTCATAGTCCATCCAATTGCTTTTCTGTATTTCCCAAGCACATCTACCAGACTCTTTTCTTGATCTGCATTCAAAAAAGATGAAATGATTACAGGAAGTGTGTTGTTCTCACCAAGATAAACATATTTCAAATTTGAAGGTAACAGTTTTAATTCAAGAGTAGGAGGTGATTCAGTAGATGGTAAAAGTTATCTTCACTTCCATGTCTAAAAGATTTAGAGGTTCAATAAATCCGCTATGTCTGTTAGATTGCCTTTCTCCTATTCAATTTATCTGGTTTGCTGTAACATTTTCTTCTTCAAAGCTTTCAAAAGTGACAGCTTTGATAACTTCTTTACTACAGCATCTATTTATTCTTTCTGTTACAGTAAGATTCATGACACTCATAAAATTGCAATCTTTTGCCTCATCAGGACTCTTCATAGCTTCTAATAATTGAAGGTAACTTGTTGGTCATTCACCCTCATGGTTAGCTCTCTTTATTGCACATTTATCAGAGTCTTCCAGGTTGCCAAGAATGGTCTTCCAAGTATAATTGGTACCTCTTTATCAGCCTCAAAGTCTAGTATAATGAAATCCACTGGAAAGATGAATTTTTCAACCTTCACCAACACATTTTCAATCTTTCCTTCAGGATATGCATGAGATCTGTCAGCCAATTGCAGAGTGACTATTGTTGGCTGTATTCTCCTACTCCCAATTACTTAAATACAGATAGTAGCATTAGATTAATGCTGGCTCCCAAGTCGCAGAGTGCTCTACCATTGTACCTAGTTCCAATTGAACATGATATTGTGAAGCTTCCTGGATCCTTCAATTTTTGAGGAATCTTACTTTGAAGCATGTGACTGCATTCTTGTGTTAAAGCAACAGTTTTAAATTCTCCCAACCTTCTTTTTCTTGCCAAAATATCTTTTAGAAATTTTATATAATTAGGCATTTGTTCCAATGCTTCCACAAAAGGTATGTTGATGTGTAACTGCTTCAGCACTTCCAAATATTTGCTAAATTGTTTATCTTGTTTTTTTTTTCTGAAATCTCTGTGGGAAAGGAGGTGGATGATTAAATTGATGTACAGCTTCAGGAGGTACAAATCTCTGCTCCTTTGATTTATTGTGGGTTGTCACCATTAGTGTTGCAACATCTTCTTCAACAATCATTGGGTGATTTCCTTCTAAGGTTGCTGTAACTTGACTACTAACACCAGTATCTTGATAGCTAGGTTACTGTAACATCCTTTCAACTTGAGATTGATGGAATCTCGGATTTGCAATGTTGTGCAATCCATGTAAGTTCTTTTTGGTAAAAGGGTAATGGAGCTGGTGGAGAAGGAGGGTACTATAACTCATCTTTAGTGACATCTCTGGATGGGTCAAGGGGAATTCGGTTCTTACAGGTGTATGCTCCATACCCAAGTAGGCTTACAAAACTAATCATGATCAAGAGCTTTATGGGCCAAAGATTGTCCTAACAAAAGGGAAAAATCTATTCGGCTCCTTGAGCATCTCCAAGCTACCACAGATTTCTCTCCAGACAAGGATGAACTGGAACTCTATTTTTCAGAACAAGATGAACCCAATGATGAAACAGTGTTCGCACTACAAAACTCCTCTGATGACTCAGACAGTGATCAGTCCCAAGTAATTTTTCACCAACAGTTGTTGTCCCTTGATACTACTGTTCCCATACCTTCTATCAAACTCCAAATCTTGCCTTCCAAATTTCAAAGGCCTATTCCAGCAATTGGTCTCATCGACATTGGAGCTCAACGCAGCATGTTAAATCCGCATATTATTCCACCAGAATATTGGATAGAATATGAGGAACATTTCAAAGCTGTTAATGGCAAATTGTTCACCACCTCTTTGATTACCAAAAAACCCATTGGTATTCAAATCTTCCCAAACTGTGTCATTTGGACCAAAGTCATTGGTTCAACTCTTCCTAATAAGGATATCTTGTTAGGTTTTGATATCCTTCACCAGATTAAACACCTTCAAATCATTCCCACTGAAATCCGAGTTAAGTCAATGTTCAAACCTTTCACCGATATTCTGAAACTTTACAATCTGTCTGACACACCTCAGCCCTACCAGGATATTTCAACCAAGCTTTTGAGTTTGTGTCCCAAGTCTCATTCTCAATTCACCCATCCAAATCCATTGTGGAAAAGCAAGTCTTTCTTCATTAAGTTACCATTCAAACTAAATGAAGATGTTAACCCAACCAAAGCTACCCATCTAGGAATGAGTCCTTCTGATTTACTCATAGCCCAACAAGAATGTTCACAACTGTTAGCCCAAGGTCTAATTGAGCCCACAACTTCTTCATGGGCTTGCCAAGCCTTTTATGTTGAAAGGCATGCTGAGCTTGTTCGAGGAAAGAAATGCTTAGTCATTGACTATCAGCCCTTAAACAAGTTTTTACAAGATGACAAATTCGCTTTGCTACGTCGACAAAGCATGTTTACTTTTCTCAAAAATGCCCAGATCTTTTCAAAATTTGATTTAAAATCCGGTTTTTGGCAATTAGGCATTGAACCTTCAGAACGGCACAAAACTACCTTGTTGTATCCCCAATGGCCATTTCCAATGGACAGTCTTACCCTTCAGTCTCAAAACTGCCCCATCCATTTTCCAAAAGTCTATGATCCAAATCTTCCAGCCCATCCTCCATCATGCCTTAATTTATATTGATGACATTTTACTCTTTTCAGGTTTGCATGAGGAACATCACCAGTTGTTAACTCAGTTCTATGATATTGTCCAAAGTCATGGAATTATGTTATCAGCAAAGAAAAACACCATTGCCACAGATACCATCGAATTTCTTGGAATGGTCATAAAAGACGGCCATTATCAGCCTGGAAAGCACATTGCCCAAGAGGTGCTTCACTTTCCAAATCAGCACCTTTCCAAAAAGCAAGTCCAACAGTTTCTTGGTATCATCAACTACATCCGTGATTTCATCCCACACGTGGACCAACACACTCGACATCTTTCAGCTTTATTAAAAAAGAAGCCCCCAGAGTAGAATGAGAACCACACCATTGCTATCACTACATTAAAACAGATTGCGCAAAATCCGCTTCCCTTAAAGTTGATTGCAGATGGCAAGCGCATACTACAGACAGATGCAAGTGATGAATCATGGGGTGCCATCCTCCTCGAAGAACTCAATGGAAAAGAAAGCTTTATGGCTTACGCTAGTGGACATTTCTCTGACACACAGAAGCATTACCACAGTGTGTTCAAAGAAATCTTAGCGGTAAAAATGGCATCAAGAAATTTGAGTATCATTTGATTGGACATCATTTTCTCATCCGAATGGACAGTTCAGCCTTCCCCAATATCCTTAACTTCAAAGGTAAAACTGTTCCCGAAAAAATGTTACTCCGGTTAAAAGATTGGTTTTCCAAGTATGACTTTTCAGTTAAGCATATAAAGGGGTCCCAGAACCTCATCCCTGATATGCTTTTCAGACTCTCCAAATCAGACAAACTTCTCACCGTGTTTTCCACAACCTACCACTTTCCAATCATCTCCATGGCTACTTCACTTCCCCTAGAAGCCCTTACCAAGAAAACCTTTCCCCTTAACAAAACTTTCTCTTTTGTCTTTGACATCCAGGACTTTGCCCGCAAAGCTGTTTTCCGCTTTTTCATGAAAGTCTACCTTATGACAGATTCATTTCCCTTTTCTACCTTCCACCCCGAAAATTTGTTCCTTACCGGTCTCACCCTTGACCCATCCAGAGATCTCACTGAAGATGAGTTATTGTACCTATGGTGCCTAACTGTTCTTTATGCCACCAAGCTCATCCTGCCAATCAATCCCACTTTGGAACATCTCCTTAACCCGGACAAAGCCACCTCCCTCACCTGGACTTTACTTGAATGGTTTTCTCTCATTCCATGGTGGAGAAAGAAACTACAGAACTCTCTGAAATTTATAATCTTGAAAGAATGCCTGCTTCAGAAGCACGCCTGTTCACTTCAGTCTTCATCATCAACATGCCATACTTTCAGCATCCAGATACAAAGCTTTTCTGGACCCAAGATCAAGTGTATGAATGGTTTACTGCACCACACCCAACTATTATTGAAAATGAGATCCAATCTACCCTACACAACTACATTTGCCAATTAAACCACCAAACTCCACCGCACAAAGATATTTTCCATACCTCCTTAGGCCCACAACATGACCTCATCATGATCCCCACTCCATCCACCATATCAAAACCAAAATCCACAGGAATCATCATCAAAGAAGAAAAGCCAGACTACATTGACATCCTCTACCAAGACTCCCAGGACCCATGGGAAGACTTTCTTCCTCTCAGTCAACATCTCCAGCAGTTTCCCCAACCATCCATGCATGACCCAGGATCCTCATCATAACCATCTCATCCCAATCACCCAAACCTTCAAAAGCAGACAAAGCTATCCAGATGACCCCAAGGACTCCTCCGCCATCATCCAGACCAGTGTATGAACACTACTGCCCACATCCACCATGCAGTGGTCCCACCTGCAAGCATCCAAGGTTTTCCAAGACCTTTTTCCCTCCACCATCTGACGATGAACCTGATGCGACAGAAAGCTCCTCTGAAGATGACTACATGAACCTCTCCTCTCCATAAAGTAGTTTGTCATTTTGCAGGAAATTTCTCATTTCGTCTTGATGCATGCATTTTCCCCTTTTAACTTTTTCTATGAAATTTCCTCTCTTGGCTTCACTCATGCACCTTCCTTGAACCTTCCCTAAACCTTCCCCTTTTGTCTTATTTCATGGCATTTCCTTTCTTGTCTTGTTACAGGAAATTTCCCTCCTTGTCTTGTTTTAGGAAATTTCCCTTTTTGTCTCGTTGCATGCACTTTCCTTTCTTGTCCTGATGCATGAAATTTCCTTTTTTGTCTTATAGCATGCACTTTCCTCTTTTGTCTTTTGTCTTGTACTGTAACTTTACCTTACTTTTACTATTGTAAAAGATAGGGGTCCTGTCCTATCTTCATGAGCTCTTTTATATAAAGAGCTCACCCCCCTTGTAAAACATAAAAGCTTAGAAGCTTGAAATCAATAAAACTCTCGTGTGCTTTTATCATGGTTTGCTAAACTCTTCTCTCTCTCTCTGCAAATGAAGTTCTAAGTGAAAGAAACGAATCAAAGAATTAAATTTGTTCATTTTGAAAACTTAAAGAAGTATGCTCTGCACTTGCCTTCAAGGAATGATCATGTGCATCAGAAAACTTATGGCGATTTCTTAAATGGTTTGGTACCCTGTTTTAAGACTAAAGAGAAGTCTGTTTTGGGTTTTATAACCTTAAAAGAACTCGTTTTAGGTTTTGATCTAAGGTATATAGGCGGGAAACTCTCGACGTAAATTCCAGAGGCGAACCCGAATGGGCGTTAGTCTGTTCTGTATTGAGAGATCACAAGCCACGTACTCTTTTATGGTATCAGGAATATCAACATTCTTTTCAAATCTTACTTTACAGTGTTTTTTACCCTCTCTTTTTAGATCTTCTGTATTGCTGGGTAAACTTCCTTAAGATCTACTACTGATTGTTGTGGCAAGCTGCCCAATTTGTTTTTCTAGGTTTCTAAGAGATACAACTTGACTTTGCACAATTACCTCATTCTTCATGATATATTCCTTAATAAGTGTTTTCAATGAAGTAATTTGATCATTGCTAGTGTGTTTTTGCCCTTGATTATGTTGATGAAAAATAGGTGGTTGAACATGATTGTTCTATCCAGTAGGTGCTGGAGTATGCTGATTTTGATTGCTCCATGAGAAATTTGGGTGTTGCTTCCATCCGGGGTTGTAAATACTTGAATATGGGTTGTTTTGGGGCTGTCAATTGAAGTTGTCCACATAGTTTACTGATGCTGGATTGCCTGGACAGTTGTCAAATACATGCTCCTCACCATAATACACAGAAGATAGTTCAGCAACTTGTTTTACTCCTGCTGGAGCAGTAGTCATAACTTTCACCATGTTAGTCAATGATTTTACTTGAGCTGACAGTGTTGTAATTACGTCCATGTTATGTACCCTTGCTGCTTCTCTCACAATAATTTGTCTAGTTGATGGCCACTAATAGTTATTGTTAGCAATTCTCTCCAAAATTTCATATGCTTCAGTGTAAGATTTGGATAATAGGGCTCCATTTACTGAAGCATCGACCATCAATCTCGTACTTGGATTCAACCCATTGTAAAAGGTTTCTAGCTGTATGCAACAGGGAATGCCATGATGAGTACATCTTCTGAGCAACTCTTTAAATCTCTCCCAAGCCTCATACAAGCTCTCATCTTTAAGTTGATGAAAAGAGGTGCTCGTCCCGCAATTTTGCATTCTCAGTTGGTGGAAAACATTTCATTAAAAATTTGTCAGCCAAGTCATTTCATGTAGTGATGGAGTAAGGAAAAAGCCTCAGTCTCAAAGCATCTTGTGTTGCTCTAGTAATCTTAAAAGCATCACTCACTTCCAACAATAACTTAAGATGGAGATGAGGATCTTCATATGGTAGTCCATTAAATTGACCCATTGTTTGCAGCATTTGAAATATAACTAGTTTAAGTTCAAAATTGGTGGCTTCCACTTCAGGTCTAACTATTCTAGGATGTACAACTTGAGGACTTAACACTATATAATCTCTAATAGCCCTGTCTCTGTCATCTGCCATGTAAATGATATTGTTACTACCTGGTTGTCTTAGATTAACGTGCCCATTTTGCCCTTCTTGAACATTGACAGGTTGTAGTGGCCCATGAGAATCTAAGTTTCCCACATCTTGCAAGTTATCCATTTTTGAAGAAGTTTTTAAATTTATTTGCTCTCTTCGCAATCTCTTTATAGTCCTTTCAATCTCATGATCAAATTGAAATTCAACAAATTTGTCTTTGCGCATGCAAGTTTTGATATGTCAATAAATAGAACAAATTAAATTAAGTTGGCACTGTCAAGATTAACTTCACAATTCGAAAATAAAAAATCAGTCCCCGGCAGTGGTGCCAAAAACTTGTTGAATAATTTAACTCAATTGCTATTGATGTCAATGCGCAAGTGTACACAACAAGTAATAAAGTAATGGATATTCAAGATCGTCGCTAAAGGGATTGATTTTACTAAGAATGCTACAGCAATCATGATAGTGTAAACTTCCTTCTATCTAAAGAAAAATATAATTTAAGTTGATTGACTAATAAAATTAACAATATAAGAAAATAACTACAGTAATAAAGTAAATTGGATGAATTGTACAAAAAGAATTTAATAAGAATACGGTAGTTAGTCAGTTGCTGCAGCAACTCCTACAACACTGGGCATAATTATTTTGCATTCTCAGCTGTCGCTTGTTGGACTTCTCATACCCTTATGCAACCTAACAATGACTAGTTGTTATATCACATAAGAAATGACATTATAAACATATATTCTCTCTACCCTACAAGATGAATCCCTATATCTAGTTCTTCACAAATCTTAACTCAAGTATGGCCCTTTTGGGGCTCAAGTTAAACTTAATCCAGGAAACTCAAATTAAGATCAAATATTACTCTAACAATTTCCACCAAGACAGGCCCTTTTGCGGCTCTCTCTTAACTTGAACCATTAAATGGGAGGTCAACCAAAATAATGATTGTAATATAAGCTATTAGAGCAAAATGCTACAATAATCTTGCAGCAACTCATAAGAATAGTCAAGAACCCATTAAGATTGTTTGTCACTAAACTACAATCAAATTTAGTTCATAACTTGTGAAAGAAAAACTAACAACAAAATATATGCCATGAAATACATTGTCTCAATCACAGAATAAATAAGGAAATAAGTAAAGAATGATGAAAATTGAATCCAAGTATTTCTGCAGATTTCTTCAATGGTACAGACTTGTTCTTCCTTGAATTCTGCTTCTTCGTTCTTTTCTTTGGATTTCTTTGATGTTAATTCACCGCCACCTTTCCAATATGATGCGTGCTCCTTTTATAATTGAAAATTAGAGTAAACGAAAGCCTAGGGCGTGCATAAGTCAGATTAGGAAACTGCAGATTGCGATTCTGCAGGTATCTTGTGCGAAATTTTCTCTGTCGTTGTTCTAGGTTTGCTACAGTAATGGCTACAACGACTACATTATTCCAGATTTGTTTCAATTCTTTTGTAACCATGTTCATTTCTCATTTTTGCAAGCCTATTACATCAACATTCCTTCCTTGAAATATGAGCTTTGGACACCTACAATTATGCACACAATCTAATATGAATTATTCTAAATCAAACAGAATTTAGTAAGACTAAATTAAAATGAATGTTTATTAACACATCATTTACTCTCTAAGTAATATTGATTTACGTCTAAAAGTGTCAGGATCACTCTCATTTCATAGAGTTATCAATGGCTTGATTTTGTAAACCCATTTGTTACCAATGGCTTTTCTTACATGTGGTAGTGGTACAAGTTCTCATGTCTTATTTTTGTGTAGAGCCTCAATTTCTTCCTACAATGTTGTCATCCACAAAACAACATTTGAGCTGTTTAAAGTTTCATGGAAAGTTGATGGCTCTCCATCCTCTATTAGAAGACAGTATGCAACATTAAACTTTGTAACATAATTCGAGTGCCACATTGGCGGTCATCTCCCATGAGTTGACCATCGAACCTCTGGGGTCTCGAACTCGACTAGTTCTTGTTCCTCGTGCTCTGGTGCTGCTTTAAAAGAATTTGAATTTCTTGGATTATTTTCCATATATACCGGTACAATCTTTAACTTTTCCTTCACAGTGCTATCATTTTCATCTTTCCTTTACAATTGATCTTCTACAAAAATAACATCTCTGCTGATGATGATCTTATGGGCAATGGGATCCCATAGATGATACTCCTTACTCTATCAATATATCCCAAGAAGATACATATTCTAGAGTTTTGGATCTAGCTTTATTCTTTCTTGGGCATCGTAAATCACATACATAGGACATCTAAATGCATGTAGGTGGGAGTAATCAGTTGGCTTTTCAATCCACATTTCCATCGGAGTCTTCAACCCAATTGTCGTAGGTGGCGACTGATTTACTATATAACAGGTAGTTTTGGCTGCTCTACCCATAATGAATTGGGTAGGCCTGCAATCCTCAACATACCTCTTATTCTTTTATGTAAGAGTCCCATTCATCTGCTTCGCCACTCCATTTTGTTAAGAAGTGTATGCCACCGTGAACTGCCTTTGAATACCTTATTGCTTACAAAAAACAAGAGACTCGTCGTTTATATACTCTCCACCGTTATCTGTCCTCAACCATTTGATCCTCTTCCCTGATTCAAGTTCAACCCACACTTTGAATTTTTTGAACATTGGAAACACATCTGACATTTTCTTGATTGGATACACCCAACATTTCCTAAAATAATCATCAATAAAAGTCACCAAGTGCTTTGCGCCTCCTATGGATATATCTGGTGATTCCCAAACATAAGAATGGACCAAGTCTAGAATGTTTTTGCTTTTAGCGATGGATTTGCTGAACTTCAATCTATGCTACTTACTTGTAATACAATGCTCTCAAAATGGTACGTTCATCGATTTAAGTCCCGAAAGTAATTTTCGCCCAAAGAGAATCTTCAAACCTTGTTATGACATGTGTCCGAGTTTGAGGTGCCACATTATCGTTGATTCTTCTCCATTTGACGTGACACACGCATCAGCTTCTTATAGTGTTTCCCCTTTAAGCATGAACATATTAGCATTTATTCTTTTTCCCTTCATCAATACAAGCGCGCCTCTACCAATCTTCATAATCCCATTTTCAACATGAGTTTTGCACCCACAATTATCGATTTTTCCCAGAGACAATTTTTCTTCAGGCTTTTGACATGTTGTACCTCCTCAATTGTACGAATTGTACCTTCAAATATTTTGTTTTGACATTATCAATACCAACAATCTCCTAGGCATGAGCATCACCCATGTATGTAGATCTTCTAGAGATAGGTTCATATGGTTAGGTCAAAGTCAGATATCAGATAACAATTTTCGGCCTTCTGAAATAGTTGTCCCCTCGCTGTAGATAATTTCGCCATCATCCGAGGTACTTACTATACACCCCTAAGCATTTGCTGACTCATGATCTTTACCTTCTCTTCTCTTTAGTTATTCCAACATTCTTTCTTGACGTGCCCTTTCTTGATCTACCATAATTGTGACTCCCATTGGGGCCACGTTCCGTTAATCTACCTCTCGTCACCAATAATACTTCCTCTTGTTGCGAACTTTTCCTTATTTTTTAATATGGAGGCTGCAACATCATCAAAGACTAGACTATTTGCTTGTTTTTTGTTCGTCAGATTGATGATGAGTTGATCATACGAATCCAGTAAACTCTGAAGTAGAAGCTCCGCATTCATTTTCCTCTATTTTATGACCCAGTGTTGTGAGTTGCGAAAAGAGTCTTGAAAGTGTTGATATGGTTGGTCATCGATGTAGATTCCATCATTTGAAGAGTGTAAAGTTTTCTTTCCAAGAAGATCTTGTTGTGCAACGATTTGGCCTCGTATACTCTTGTGAGAATATCTCATATTTCCTTTGCGGTCTTTTTCTCCGCCACATTAGATAATACCCCGTCTGCAAGTGCCAAGTGTAGATCAACAATGGCATTGCCATCCATCTCATTCCACTTGTCATCATCAGTTATCTCCGTAGACCTTTCTCCAATTGCTACCAAGCAATTATTTTTTCTCAATATAGTCTTCATCTTTATTTTCCATAATATTTCCCGTTGAACTTCTAAATTTAATACTTTGCTACCATTTTATTGATAAATACCACCACACACAAGCTAATAAGCTAGTATACCACCTTGAATAGTTGTGAGTATGTGTGAAAATGCACACCAGGAAAGTTCTTAAGAAAGACTAGAGGGATCACAATAGGCCCACTTAAAACCCAAACTCTTTAAGCTCTCATCGCCCTTGTGACAAAACTTTCCTAAACACATGGTTACTCCACTCACACCATGCTTTGTACAGTAAAATTCTTAGATCACTCCCACCGTTTCTTGTGAACAGTCCTGTATATGAAAATAGTATGTGAACAATTCTCCCGACTTCAAAAATACAACCAATAGATACCATTGTTGGGAAATTGATGGGCAAAGTAGATACACAACTAAAGTAAAATTGAGAAATAATGAGACAATAGAATAATATAGAGACACCAAAAATTACGTGGTTCGGTTTTTAGCCTATATCTACAGGCGAAGACAGAAGAAAAATATTTTACTAGTGATTTGAGGATAACAAATATTTTGGCTCACTACCCAAGACTCCAATACACCCAATCTCTCACTCATTAATCACTTAAAAGTTTATTAAACTCTTAATACTCTCAACTCTCTAAATGCAGGAAATGCTTCTTTCAAAATTGAATGTTGAAATTAGTTACTATTCATACCTTTTACTTTATTGTTTATTATTATTTTATTTTTCCTTAAGCAGCCCGCCACTTTTTCTTTCTCTCTTCTTCTTTCTTTCTCTTCTTTCTCTTTTTTTTTCCTTTCCTTTTCGGCCATTCACTGTTTGATAAAATTTACTTTAACATCAATTTTTTAATGCACAATTTATTGTTTCTAAATGATGTATAAGTACCATTTTAACATCAAAATATTTTCTTGCAAAATTTATTATTTTTAAATAATGTATAAGTACTACTTATTAGTATGAGTATTAATATTCAATTAAACTAATAAAATATATTTATGATATGTGGAGGGTTGATAATTTGGTGAAAAAAAAACATAATATATATAGCTCGCAAGACAAATGATGATGGAGAGATGCATGGGTGATTGGATGGTGGGATCATATTTTAATTTTAGTGCAAGTAAAATCTTTCAAAACATAATATTCTTAAATTGTCTTGTCTTAAGAAGGGCCCAGTTGGCATTTTGATTGTTAATTTAACTGTACATGATATCACTTGTTTTATCTTGGAATAAGGATGTCCTGATAGAAGCCGCATGTCTTTTCCTGCCTCCTCATTTTCTAGCATCAAAAACAAATAATACATGGACAAGTATAAAAAAGATGTGCATCCATGATTTTGATAATGTGTCTGTATCTTTTAACAGCTTTTGCAGAAGACAAACATATCTTGTTCATAATTCAATCAACCATCAAGCATTTCGTGACCAACGTAAACGAGGCGGTTGAGGGATGTCGGCCGGGTAGGGCATCTTCATGAAATTTCAAGTTTTTCATTTGTTTTCAAAACTTCGCTGTTAGTTTTTAAAATCAATCATTCTCTTGATGTTTCAGAACCCATCAAAATTTCTGGTTGTTAAACAAAAATTGTTAATTTTCATATTCTTTTTTATGTCACAATTTTACCTCCAAAATCTTTCATTATGTAATGGTAGATTTTATTGTATTATGGGTAAAATAATAAAAGAACATAAAAAATTGAAAGTTGACTAAGTGTCCGTTTAAGTTTGTTTTTGAGAGGCTTAGAAATGATTTTGAAAAATTAAAAGTGTTCGTTTAAGTTTGTTTTTTGACCAGTTTGAACTACTGTGATCATAGCAGTATAAGAAAGCTGTGGACTATTTGAAACGGGCTTGGAGTCAGGAGTTTGGAAAGACGGTTTGACTTGACCATTTGGCCATCTGTCAAATATGGCTTCTGTGGTTTGTACTGGTTAGCCATAGTTGGTTAGTCATTCAAGAGGGATGAGTTGGAGCAAATCATGTTTTTGGATTTGTTTGGGGATTTGAATGATGGTTGGAGTTGTGTCTGTGTCCGCCGAAATCATTAAGACATCAGAAGTTGTGTATGGTGTAGGAAGATCTAGTGCATGATTTTGTAATCGATACACTATTTGATGATGAGGGTTGCAATCTTAGATGTGGGTGTTTGTTCTACTTCTTGGAGCTGGATTTGGACTTTAAAGGTTGTTGTACTTCTTGGAGCTGGATTTGGACTTTAAGGGTTGTTGGAAGATTGGGATCCTCAAGAGAGAGGTTGAAATTGGGGTAAAAGGTCAATAAGACACTGCTAGCATAAAGGGTTGTCAGAACTGTTCCTACAACAGCGTGTTGGTAGTCCTTGAACCTTGTGTCTAGGAGAGCAATTCTAGTTGTAACAGACAAGCCTTTTCGACCATAAAGAGTGAGAATTAATCATGCACCACCAAGATGGAGGTCTGTGTATCCTTCTCGTTTCTAGTTGGTGACGAGATTTGAAGGTATTTCCATAGTGACATATTATTCACTCTGTGAGGCTTGTAGAGCACACTGATCCAATCTAGAAGACTAAAAATATTCTTTTGGGCGTGATCTTTTAGTGGACATAAGGGTTCGAATACTTCTAGTAAAAGAAGTTTTCTGTTTGTAGAGATTGTAAGGACTCATGATGGGAAACTGGGACTCATTGATTTGAGCAGATTCTGGAATATAAGAATATTCAACAAGATTCTCAAATTTGGAGGCTATGTGTTTGGAGCATAATTTGGGAAGAGAGAGTAGAAGAAAGGGAAATATGAGATGAAGAGGATGAAGGAGATAGAGTTGAAGATGTATTTGTTTACATGGTTGGTGAATCCTCTTCTAGGAGATCAAATATGATTACAACAGATTTTGAAAAGTAGAGAAGGAGCAGTTTTTAAAATTTGACTTTTGATAATTAGTTTTTACACTTAATGTAATTCCATGTTTACTCTCACAGGTATTATAAAAATTCAAAATTATACTTTTTTAATTAGAAAATAAAATCATTAAATTTAAACAGATTATGGTTATTACCAATTATATTATGATAATAAAATAAAAATATTTATTTTATCTTTCAACTATTATATACACAACTATTATTTACACATGTTTTTAAATGTGTGAGTAAATTTTATTCAACATTATATTGTTTTCAGTCACTTGTACTTTTATAATAGATTAACAACAAAATTTAACGAACACCTATGACTGGTTTTAAGATAATTCTTTTCACAATGAATTATTCTTACATAATAGCTAATATTAATTATTTAAAAAGTAATAGGATTACCAAATAAGTTCTAAATTTTTTAAATGATATGGAGATTTTGATAGATTTTAAAACCCAAAGGAAATATGATTAATTTTAACAAAGGAGGGGGTTGTGAATTTGAGCATTTTCCTATAATTTAGTAATCATTCACTAAAACGATTATTATTTGATCATTCACTATAACGACGGAGAACTTTCATCCTTCTTCACTACCCCTGAAAAGAAAGAAAGAAAAGTAAATAAATTAATAAAAAAATTTCGTAATCATAAAAATACGAGCAATCAATGGATTACAAAGAACCTTCAGAAATGAAGGAGCAGAAACTTCTTCGAAGTATAAGCCAAATAAGAAAGAGACAGAAATAAAATTCCAGCGAATTGTATGGAAAGGTTGTCACTTGCAAGCAAAAGAAGTCGGTTTCTTATTATGATTCTGCTTGTGCTTTGTGCTTGAGTTTGTTCTTTTGCCCAATGCCATTATAAACACACATTCACTTCTCTCTCTTTCAATGATTCCGTATTCTTCGATCCAATAAGAAAATAAAAAACCAAATAGGGTTAAAGTTCAATTATCTGCTGAGACAAGGAGCGTGGGTTGTCCAAACTTTTCCACTTTTCCTCTTTATCTTTTTGGTTGTGATATGTTACCCTTTTATGGAAGATCATGACCTTCTTGGTCATGATGTGCATGCAGTAGCGGCTCCTTTCCTATACAACTTACGCAATTGCTTAGGGTTCAATAGATAAAGATCTCAATTTTTTTTTTAAAATTATAGCTATTAAATTTTTAATTTATATATTGTTATTATTTTATAATAATCTTTTCTATAAATAAATTATCAAATCCATACAAAATCTATTTTTAATGTTAGGATTAAAATTTTTATTCTATTTATTCCTATAAAATCTCTAATTAACATTATTTCATTTAAAACTCTATAAAAGCCAAATATTTGTTAACTTATTATTATCCATTACTAGTTTTTATCGATTAAAAGAAAAAAGCACCACGATAGTTCTCAATCTCTCTCAATTTTGGAAGCTAAAGGCTTTGGCAACTTCCTTCATTGGTCTCAATCTCTCCTCCATCAAACTATAAATAATTTATTTTTTAATTATTTTTCTTTATTTTTATTATTTTTCCTTTGGATATGATTGGTTCGTGTTATCCCTTTTTTTGGATCTTAGGGTATCTTAATTAATGTCATCCATTAATTACTACTGATAAAGTTTCAATCCATCAAAATTAAACTTCTTAAATATCTAGGTTTTTTCTTTTTATTCTCTTCTTAATTAATTATATTATTTTATTATTGTTGTTTCTTTTTTAAAAGAAGTTTTTAAAAGTGAAAAAATACCCCACTTGATGTACTTAATTATTTGAAAAAAAATTGATTCTTTTCTAAATGCATATGTTGCTTATAGAATATTATTAACAATACCAGTAACAATTACTTCTGCAGAAAGAAGTTTTTCAAAATTATAATTGATAAAAACTTATTTAATATCAACCATGTCACATGAAAGATTAAATAAATTAACTTTTTATCTATTGAGAAAAATATACTAGCGAAATTAGAATATAAAAATTTGATCAATAATTTTGCATCTCATAAAGCTAGGAAATTTGATTTTAAATAAATGAATTTTTATTAATAATTTTTTTCGAAAATCTAATTGAAACACTTGGTCTAAGGCCCCAAAATTAGTTGAGCCACCCCTGTGTGCATGAAAGATGATATGTGCATAAAACGTGATAGTGGATGAATGATGATCATCTCTTTGTCACGCGTAAGACAAACACCAATAAGCAGTGGACACACACATACAAAAACATATCTATGAATAAATATACATTATTATAACCTTGTACCTATATTTATGTATATACATTAGAACCTCCATAAATTAATAGATTGTTACGTATCAAATTTATTAATAAAGAGGTATTATTAATTTATAAACAAATTTATTAGTTTATTCCTCGGAAAAGTAGACCTGTAATAACATACAGTCGCAAATCTTAGAAAGAATGTAATTTCCTTTTATTTAGGGTGTTCAACTGAAATACTAATTAAGCAACCCAAGAGGGGGGTGAATTGAGATATTAAAAATTAAGATAAGCAAACCACACAACAATTCAATCTAATGCCTTACTGGAATCGAAAACAATAAATTCAATCAAGAATAATAATAAAAGAGTGAGGGAAGAGAAAACAAACACAAGAATTTTTTCATGGTTCGGCAATACCTGCCTACGTCCACGCCTCCAAGCACACCGAGCTTGAGAATTTCACTATCCAAGCCTTCCAAGGCTTCAAACGCTTACAATTTACTTCTAAGGTGTCAATAGACCTTTACAACAAGAGATTATCTCTAATCTCTTAACCCAAGCGTATCCCAACATTATTACAAATGTATTTTTCCCTCACACAAAATATATGATTACAAATCTATGCTCAATGTGAGAATAAATGAATCAAGAACGAATTTAAAGCTCAATGGATGTTGTATTCTCGATTACAAGCTTAATGATAATGTTGTGATCCACATTTGTTTGAATTTGATTGAACTTATTTATAGTTGGAGCTAAAAACTAGCCATTATTGACTTTTTACTCATTGTCGGATCGTCGTTTAACTGGTCAATATGACTGTTGGGCCGGATTTTCAAATTGTTGGATCGCCGTTATCTAGATGTCGGATCGTCGTTAGTGTTCGGAGGCTACTCTTCAATTCGGCACAATGTCGAATTGCCATTTTCTACAGTGACTGCTATAGTGAACTATTTTGTAAAGTTACAATTTGGCCTTAAAACTTTATAAAAATATACTATGGCCCAAAACTTTATGAACTTATCAAATAGGCCCATTTTCAGGATTTTAAGCAATACTTGTTATTTATCAAAATTCTCAAAGCTTTTCAATTGAAACCATTAACATGAGAATAACCAATTTCATAGAATCATTTTTCCATTAAATATAAATATTTATATTATGAAAATAATGATTTATTTAAAATAATTTGAGCTTTTAAAAGCTTAATCATTCTTAATCTTATTTACTATCATCAAAATCAACATTATGGATATATATATGCTAACAATCTCTCCCTTTTTGATGATGACAAACCTTTCATGTATTTAAAGAATGATTGCTATATTCTTCTCTCCCTCATCATCAAAATGAAAACTTAGTGGAAAAGAAAAAGAGTGGAAACGTTGTTACCCATATCGTTTGAGTAGAAATTTCGATAGAATCTCCCCTAACAATAAGCATCACCGCAAATACAAGTTTAGTAATATCAGTCCTAAATTATCATAAATCATCATACACATCATGTAATCATCATAGCATATTCTTTATCTAAAATATTATGCAAAACATAAGTGTGTAATTGCAATATATAGATCATCAAAATCAACATAGCTATTAAGATAAGCCATTACTGCGAATTTCATAAATAATGTAACACAATTAATGGCATATGAATTCACACATATATAAGAGATGGACAATGATGATAGGGAATTAAGAAGATCACACAATCATCAAAATCAAATAAAGGCATCATGATAATCAGTCAATGTTATACACAATGATAATTTCATCATGTAAACATACAAGCATACTTTCGCAAATTCAAGCTATTATCCATTTATCATGATCCACTCAACACAATAAATAGGCAAGATAAACTTATCCACATCATGTTAATGCCCTTAATGTTATGATAAGATATGAAATACTTACTAAGATTAAAAGGCTATCACTTATAATCATTTTGTCCCATCATTTTTTGCTTAGACAGTGATCAAGTGATTATCCTCATAAGCTTTCATCAAGGAACTCTCAACCATCCCTTAATTATGGTACCTACAAAGAAAACATTAACGTTGTGCCCTTTAGTAACCAAATACTCTTGGGTCCTTGAGTGTTAGATTTTGTTCCTTTTGGAATCCAAATACATTTTACTCCAGAATATACATTTATCTTAACTAGACATCTAAAACTCATATGACCATTTTGATTGCAATAATGACATACAATTTGATCATTAATGGAGGTATTCTTCACAAAGTAGTTCTTATAATACTTTTGTTTCAAATTAGGCTTATAGCCAATACCTCCTTTGTCAAACACACATTTTTGTGAATTAAGCAAGTTATCTAACATCTTTTGTCCATTTGTAAATTTTAAGACAATCTCATTTAACTCATTGCTCTTCTTCTTAAGCACTTCATTTTCTTTCATTAATTCATTAACATGTGATTTCTCATGCTCATATGAAGTACTTTGTTTACATTTAAATGATGCAATCCTATCATGTAACATTTCATTATCTAATTCCAATTCTTTGATCTTTTCATTTAATGAAACATTGTATGTTTTCAGGGCATCTTTTTCATTTTTCAAGTCATCTACATGTGATTCTAGATGCTTGTGTGAAGTACTACATTTCTCATGTGATAATGCAACTTTATCATGCAATGTTTTATTCTTTAGTTCTGGGCATATAATCTTTGCACTTAGAGATTCATTTTCATTTGTGAGCTCTACCATTTTCTTTTTAAGACCCGCATTCTTTTTACCAATTTTCATCCACCCATCATGCAATTCTTTGAACGCATCATGTAATTCATCATAAGTAGGAAGATCGCTTACCTCATCAAGTTCATCATTCAATTCATCTCCAATTGCCATAAGTGCCAAATTCGACACTTCATGAGATTCCTACTTGTTTGTAGTCTCCTCATACACAACTTCAAGTTTTCTCCAAATTTCATAAGCATTAGAACAATTTGAAACTCCATGAAATTCCTTTTTATCTAAGGCACAAAAAAAGCATTCATACTCTTGGAATTTAAAACCATATTTTTCTTATCCAACTCACTTACGACATTTTTCCTAGGAATGAATGAACCATTACAAACTATTTCCCAAATTTCATAGTCCAAGGCTTGTAACTATCAAAGAATGGAGGTCTAGTGGTAGATTGGCCTTCCATGAAGGTTGAGCTAATTTGGGTTGCTATAGATCTTTAACACTAGACGGTTAAGTCTACACGAGAGCACTTCACTCTAATACCAAATGAAATACTAATTAAGCAACTCAAGAGGGGATGGTGAATTGAGATATTAAAAATTAAGATAGCAAACCACACAACAATTCAATCTAATACCTTAATAGAATTGAAAACAATAAATTCAATCAAGCACAATAATAAAAGAGTGAGGGAAGAGAAAACAAACACAAGAATTTTTTTGTGGTTCGGCAATACCCACCTACGTCCACGCCTCCAAGCACACTGAGCTTGAGGATTTCACTATCCGAGCCTCCCAAGGCTTCCAACGCTTACAATTGACTTCCAAGGTGTCAATAGACCTTTACAACAAGAGATTATCACTATTCTCTTAACGCAAGTATATCCAACACTTACAATCACTCAAAACAAATATTACAAATGTGTTTTTTCCTCACACAAAATATATGATTACAAATCTATGCTCAATGTGTAAATGAATGAATTAAGAACCAATTTAAAGCTCAATGATAATGTTGTACTTTTGTACAAAGAAGCATTTTTAAACACTAACGAATTTGACCCTACAATGTGTAAAAAAGAAGCATTACTTCTTTTTTGCAGGAGTATAAGGATGTCTTTCCTAAGGAAACGCCACATGGTTTACCTCCAATCTGAGGGATTGAGAATTAGATTAATTTTGTGCACGGTTCAACCATTCCAAATAGAGCAACCTATAGGAGCAATCCAGAGGAGACCAAGGAACTTCAAAGGCAGGTTAAGGAATTAATGGAAAAAGGGTACATGAGAGAAAGCATGAGTCCATGTGCAGTTCCTATTTTATTAGTTCCTAAGAAAGATGGGACGTGGAGGATGTGTGTTGACTGTCGAGCCATCAATAAAATAATGGCAAAGTATTGACATCCCATTCCTAGGCTAGATGACATGCTTGATGAAAATTAATGGGTCTTGAGTATTTTTCAAACTTGATTTGAAAAGTGGATATCATCATATTAGAATGAAAGAAAGAGATGAATGGAAAACTTCTTTTTTAAAAAAAATGTGGTTTGTATGAATGGTTAGCATGCCTTTTGGTCTAACTAATGCTTCGAGCACTTTATGAGACTTATGAATCATGTCTTATGAGCTTTTATTGGCATGTTTGTTGTTGTTTATTTTGATGATATCCTCATTTATAGTAAAAACATGAACGATCATGTAGTACATTTGAAATATGTTTTAAATGTGCTTAGAAAAGAAAAGTTGTTTGCTAACTTGAAGAAGTGTACTTTTTGCTCCAACAAAATTGTGTATATAGGCTGACGAGGAAAAGGTACGTGCAACCCAAGAGTGGTCGAGTCCCACAAGTGTAAGTAATGTGAGAAGCTTTCATGGACTTGCTAGTTTCTATCGATGATTTGTGAATAGAACTTTATCTACTCTGTTGTGAGCTATCATTAAAAAGAATATCAAAACTTGGGAAGATTGTTTACCACTTGTTAAGTATTCACCGTTTGAAATTGTTTATGGTTTTAATCCTTTAACCCTATTGGATTTAACTCCATTACTTGTTTCTGAGCATGTTAACTTAGATGGCAAGAAAAAGGCTGAAATTGTTAAACAGATACATGAGAAGGTGAAGTTCAACATTGAGCGGAGAACTGAGCAATATGCTAAACGAGCAAATAAAGGGCGACACAAGCTAGTCTTTGAACCTGGTGACTGGCATGGAATGATTTCCGGAACGAAGGAAATCCAAGTTATTACCTGAAGGGGATGGCTCATTCCAATTTTTGGAACATTTAATGATAATGCATACAGACTAGATTTGCCTGGTGAGTACAATGTAAGTGCTACTTTTAATGTTTTTGATTTGAGTCCTTTTGATGTAGGTGATGATTTGAGGACAAATCCTCCTCAAGTGGAGGGGAATGATGAGATTAAGGATAAAACTATCACAAGCACATGGGATGAGGCATATTCAAATCCTATTCAAGTTCTCGTTGGATCCATTACAAGAGCTCAAGCAAAGAAATTCAAAGAAGCGCTTGATGGATTGATTCAAGCAACTTGGGCTCAATCAATTTCGTGGAGGCCCATTTAAGGAATCGCATATGATAAATGCATGATTCAGACTCTAGAAGTTTCCAAATACTCACTTCCATGAAATAGGTAGTTGGCTTAAATATTATGGCGAGAAAATATATTATTTTCCTCTTTCAGATACTTTTCCATTTCTTGAGGAAGCTATTAGGGAATCAAATCAATTATTTCTATTTTAATCGCCTAGTTTCCATTTAATTGATGTAAGGCATTTAATACAATTAGGATCCTGATTTAGATTAAATTCTTTCCTATTTACTTATATTAGGATTCTGATTTGATTTAGATTCTTTCCTATTAGGGAATATTTAGATTTAGATTTGATTTTTGGGTTAGGATTTATTTCCAAAAATTATTGTAACCAACCCTATATAAAGTACTCATATTCAATAAACAAAAAAGTTTTTGATGCAATTGGTGAGAGAGTTAATTCTCTTTGGTTCTTTACGAACTCTTTCAACTTATCGAATTTCCATGCCGTTCAAATTCTTGACTTATCAATCAAACCATCCATAGTTGATTGTGGCGTCTTCACATACCAAGGTTCGTGCTTTGAATAAGCATTGGGTTGAGGTTTCATTCCATTCCTGGTTTAGATTCGATCTTGGGAACTAAATTGATTAGGGTCGCGTCAGTTCTTGACAGGGTTCGTATCAAAGAGTTAATTCTCTTTGGTTCTTTACAAACTCTTTGAACTTATTGAACTTATCAGATTTCCGTGGTGTTCAAATTCTTCACTTATCAATCAGACCATTCGTAGCTGATTGTGGCGTCTTCACATACCAAGGTTCGTGCTTTCAATAAGAATTGGGTCGAGATTCCATTCCATTCCTAGTTTAGATTCGATCTTGGGAACTAAATTAATTAGGGTCAACCAGGTTTTGAGGCTAAGTAATTGCTTGTCAAGTAGCAATTTGTTCTTGAAGTCAAAGATGCGGGGAAAAGAGGAATTATCCATGTTGATGAGGAACTTGTGGCTGATGAGATGGAATTCGAATTTTTTAATCCCATACTTGACTGCAATAATTTCCTTGTAGACCACATGGTAGTTCTTTTCAGAGTCTTTGAATTGACCGCTGGCATGTGCACAGAAGTGACGCACGCCATTGATGTCTTCAAGAAGAACAGCACTCCAATAATCATCGCTGGCATCTGTCTGGAGGATGCGCTGGTTATGTGGTACGTGGCTTGTGATCTCTCAGTGCAGACCAGACTACCGCCCATTCGGGTTCGGCTCTGGAATTTACGTCGAGAGTTTCCCGTTGATATACCCTTATCCACCAACTACCAAATCCGAAATTCATTTATTGAAAAAGGGTTTTTCACGATACCACCCGAAAACACGGCACTCATGGCCTTCAAAGAGGGTGAACGTTGTGAGAAAACATTTTCGTTGGATAAAAATCGGTTTTGTGTGGATAAAAGCAGGACCTTTCTGTTGCACAGGATCCTCAAACGAGGCAAGTGCAGAGCATACTCAGATTTGAAATCGAGGTGAGCATATCATTTGTAACTTAACTAACTTCTTTGAATCCTAGAAGAGAGAGAGAGGTTTAGGGAAACATATTTGAGAGAAACTTAAGCTTTTATTTCGAAATTGGCTCTTGGTTCTTTACAAACTCTTTGAACTTATCTGATTTTCGTGGCGTTCAAATTCTTGACTTATCAATCAGACCATTCGTAGCTGATTGTGGCGTCTTCACATACCAAGGTTCGTGCTTTCAATAAGCATTGGGTCAAGGTTCCATTCCATTCCTAGTTTAGATTCGATCTTGGGAACTAAATTGATTAGGGTCGCGTCAGTTCTTGACAGGTATGGCTCATTTACCTTTATATATATTTAATTATTATCTTTTTTCCACTTTTTTTTATGTTAGAGTTATATTTTTTTTATTTTATATGATATTCGACTGATGCATTTTCAAATTCAGGTCTCTCACCCTTGGTAGGTTTTATATCTCTTGTACCTGAGCTCAAGCTTGTACTAAGCATTCTACCACATGCACCGATTCTCACCACTATTGATTCTGAAGGAGAGTTCATATTTGTTTTTAGTGACGTCCATTGTGTTTTCTTTTCTACTTTTATAGCATGGTTCTTTTAAGAGATGAGACTTATTATGTCTCCCTAAATAGATTTTTTATTCAATTCATAAAGTTTTACTCTTTGGCTCGAGGTTCTTATCAAACTAATCAAAATAGTACAATCACTCTTAGTAATCCTCATTCGGTTCTTATCAAACTAATCAAACCAATATCAGAATTTTAGAAGCGATTCACAATGATGACAACTAAGGAGAATTTAATTTCAAGAGTAAGAAGGCAAGTGTATGAAAGTTGAGTTTTGATTTTGGACAAAATTTTCACCGATGGGGTAAAACTTATTTTATACTTCCAAGACATAAATAATGAAAAAAATGAAAGTTTTTAAGAGGAGGTTGAATTTTTTTTTTAAAGGAAAAGGAATAGGTCAAACTTGTGGATTTAAGGAGAATTAAACCACAAAGATGCAAAATTGATTTTAAAAGGAAAACCTAAAAATACTGTTCACGAAGCACTGTTCATGTGGAATTGTTCAAGAGATATTGTTAATGCGGTTTTGTTCACGACTTTTTTTCTTTTTTTTAGATACTAGAACAAGTTGAAAAATTCAAACAAGAATGAAAAACAATAAAGATAGATGGATCCTGACCTTGGAACCTAGGCTCTGATACCAAATGATATGAAGCCCGTCAAGAACTGACATGACCCTAGTCAATTTAGTTCCGAAGATCGAATCTAAACTAGGAATGGAACCTCAACCCAATGCTTATTGAAAGCACAAACCTTGGTATGTGAAGACGTCACAATTAGCTATAGATGGTCTGATTGATAAGTCAAGAACTTGAACACCACGGAAATCCAATAAGTTTAAAGAGTTCGTAAAGAACCATAAAGAATTAACTCTCTCACCAATTGCATCAAAAAAACTTCTTTTTTGTTTATTGAATATGAGTACTTTATATAAGGTTGGTTACAAGAATTTTTGGAAATAAATCCTAACCCAAAAATCAAATTTGAATCTAAATCAAATCAGAATCCTAATCTAAGTAAATAGGAAAGAATTTAAACTAAATCAGGATCCTAATTGTCTTGAATGCTTACTTCAATTAAATGGAAACTAGGCGATTAAAATAGAAATAACTGATTTGATTCCCTAATAGACTCTTCAAGAAATGGGAAAGTATCTGAAAAAGGAAAATAAATATTTTCCCACCATAATATTTAAGCCAACTCCCTATTTCATGGAAGTGAGTATTTGGAAACTTCAAGAGTCTGAATCATGCATTTATCATGTGCGATTCCTTCAATGGGCCTCCACGAAATTGATTGAGCCCAAGTTACTTGAATCAATCCATTAAGCGCTTCTTTGAATTTCTTTACTCGAGCACTTGTAAAGGGTCCGACGGGAACTTGAATAAGATCTTAATATGCCTCATCCCATGTGCTTGTGATAGTTTTATCCTTAATCTCATTAATACCCATGTCATCTAGAGAAAATATATCAAAGATGTTTCCCTCATGTTTTATAACCCATCCAAACCACCTTGAAATCTAATAAGTGTCAAATTTATTATCATTTTACAAAATTTTCCTTCATGGATGTAAATCTTAAATATTTTATGTAACAAAAGTTTAATGTTCTAATATTCCATTGATTTTTTTGAACACTGGAACACATGAATGGTCTAAGTTCACATTGATTTGAAATAATACATGAACCTAAGTGTTAAGACATATCAATTCAACAGAATACCAAGAATTAACTAAACTTAAAAACTCACACAGAGCTTTTAAAACTGAAAATATTATTGAACTCAAATCTACAGTTATTGCAAGGAATAATCAATAACGAAATAACCAAATCCTACTTGTAAAAAGTTACAAAAGAAACTTATTTATACTAACTACGACTTATTTTAATTTGATTAGAAAACCTGTTTTAATAGGACTTATTTCTAAATTAGGAATAGAACTTAAATAAGTAACGCCTAAACAATAAAACTTAACTCTAAATAGCAACCAAATGAAACTAAAATACAAATTAATTAAAGTATTCATGAATATTATAAATTTCAATATAATTAGGATTTCTTCAATTTTTTTGCATCATTCCCATTGTGGTGGAGAAAATTCTTTGTTGAATTTTTCTTGTTATAATCTCTAAGATTATCTTCACATCTATAAGGATTAATTTTTAAAATAGATCCTTAATGTCCATCCAATCACTCCAATGGTGTAATATAAATTCTTTTTTCAACAAGTTCTCTAACATTACCTTCTTGTACTTTTGCTTTGAACTTCAACATAGTTGAGGACAATAATTTCTTTTCATAATCTACTGACTGTTGAAAGATAACACAACAACTCTTTTTGTCTTCTTTAGGGAAATCAAGAGAACCATATGAGATTATATCAAAAAGTACATCTCTTCACTCTACAAGATCATAAGATGTATCAATAGTTACCGCCACTTGCTCAAAAATATCAACATAATCATCAAATTTTGCCGGTTGATTTGAATTAGTTAGAGGATCTTGAAAAATTTAGGTTGATGCAAATGGCCAATCAATATGCTCATTGGATGAAGTAACATTGACAAAGCAAAGTCATAGTTTACCTTAATAATATTATCTTTATAATTGCATCATCACAAACAACTTCGTCAATTCGTCAACTATATCTCTACTTTATGTGTATGATTTCCTATTTTGTAGTTTCTCTAAATCTTGAGCAATCAATCGCTAAGCCCTCAACAATCTAGTCAAAATACCTTCTTTGAAGATAAATCTTCATGATGATGGTTTTTTATGAGATTAGGAAATATTATGGTAATACTATAAATTAGTAAAAGATAGGATTACCGGTGATAGTAATAAAAAATTGGATAAGGATAGGATGGTAAGTGTGATGGTGGTGGGCGTTTGTCTGAAAAAGTGGTAGTTTGATCGAAAGTTTGAGACAAGTAACAACGGTTTGTGTTGGCTTTGATTCCGGTGATCGGTGCATCAATTGATAGTGGTGAATGTACTTATGGAGAGGATGTACTTATGGAGAGGAGTTGATTGATAGTGGTAGTGTATAGTGGAGGCGTTGGCCAACGAACGGTTAAATTGAGTGAACGAAAGCTATGGCAGTGTATGGATTTTAATCATTTTGTTGGTGATTTAGTGGCGAAAGATTACATTCATGGCTTCTTTTAACTATCGTGGTGGTGGTTGATCAACAGAAAAAGAGCTAGACTAATGGCATGGAGGCTGTGCATGGCAGCTTTTGTGGTGATTATGGTGTACTATTTTTGTTTTAAAGCCAACCCAGATTAAGGATTAAAAAAAGAGAAATGGTAGGTGTTGAAGCTGAAATTGGTGCAGTGGAGGTTTAATGTTCTAATACTTTGTTGATTCTTGAAAACATCAAAATCTACAGTTTGCATTCATTCAAAAAAATATTGTGAATTTAGAGGGTTAAATAGAGCTTTCTGAACTAAAAATATTATTGAAATCAAATCTATAGTTTTTTTTTAAATAACTAATGACAAAATAATCAAGGATTACTTGTAAAAGCTACAAAAAACGCTTATTTATATGAACTACAACTTAGACCTAAATTAGAAATGCAACTCAAACAACCAATGCCAAAACAATAAAACTCTAATTAGACAACCGATTAAACTAGAAAACTAATTAAAGTATTCCTAAATATTATAAATTTCTATCTAATTAGGATTTCTTCAATTTCTTACTCTGCATCAATGTTTTAGGAACATGAATCAAATAAAACATCTTATAAATACAAATTAGACAATGTTTGGGTACTAGTGAACTTGGCAACATTTTGATAATAAAATGGGTAATATTATGTGTGTTTACAACTTTTCTTTTTAATTTCAAACTTTCCCCATAATTTTCATTTTTTCATTCAGTCAATTTTATAAATGGTATATAAGTCATTTTTACTTTCTTCATATCCCAAAATATTTAAGCTTTACCATCACCAAGAATAAAATTGTAAAATGATAAATAAAGTTGACAATTAAGAGAAATTAGGGTAGTTTGGATGAGTTTTAAAATATTATGGGTGTCTCACTTACTTTTTGCAAAGAATACAAGTATTTGGCTCCATTTTTGTTGAAAAGAAATATACAACAAAGAGCTTTTGTGTAATTTTGAAAAATAGAAGGGTAACTTGATATTTGTAGAGATGGCCAATGGGTTGGACATCACGTGTCCGTACAGCATGGCATGACGCGAGAACGTTTCGGTGAGGCACACGGCACAGCATGGTATGCACGTGGGTCGGGCCGCGCTTAGAATTTTTAGGCTCGTGGGCCTTAAAAGCACGGCATGATAAAAAAACTTGCAATAAGCACGTTTTATTTTTGAATGAAAGTAAATTTAAAATTTTATAATTTTACAAATAACTAGAAATTGAATTTTTTTAAATTAAATTAATTCTTAGTTTTAAAAAATTACTATAATTGATTTGTATTTATAATTTATTAAATAAATAATTGATATCATGATTTTAATGTATAAAATTATAAATATCATGGTTTTATAAATATGCATTAACATTATTGTGAACTATAATTTATGACTCTATGTAAGTCCAAGTTAACAATTAAGTTAACTCTTAAGAATTTTTTTTTATTATTATTGTTGTTAAGTATTTAAAAAAATTCTAATATTATAAGTCAGACTTAGTAATCAATTTTTTATTATTATTATTGTTGTTAAGTATTTAAAAAAATTCTAATATTATAAGTCAGACTTAGTAATCAATATTACATTTCTTACATTATTAGTTTATTATTATTAAATATAGACTTGAGTTTTGAATTTTTAATTCTATTAAATCTGAATAAAGGCATAAACCTAAGAAAAATATATAGACTTGAAAAAATTACGCCAATAGTTTAGCATGCGCTCTTAAAAAAATTTTTTAAAAAAAAATTTATTGGACTTTTTTTCTTAGGCACGACATGGCACGACCTACAGCAAGGCACGTGTGGGCACGACATGAATGAATACAGCACGTGTATGTAACACCCCACACCCGGGTTTTTGACCCGTTGACCCCCCATATATAAAGAAGAGCCGGGTTCCATATTTATTTTGGGGCAGGGGGTATTATTGGAAGAGAGAGAGAGAGACAGGCAGAAGAGAGAGATGTTTTGACCCGGTTTTGACCCGAACCCGACCCGGACCCGCGACGTTGACCCGGTCGTTTCTCCCGATTCCGGCCTCCGTTCCGGGCGATCTTGGTACCGTTTCGAAGCTTGAGAGACGAGCAACGTATCCATGCCGTCCTTGCTGCCGGAAATCGATCGGAAAGCCGCCGATCGAAGCTTGGAAGCTCCGCGGAATCGCCGGCTCGATTCGCCGTGATTTCGCCGGTTTCCGGTAAAGCCAGCATTCGGGTTTTGTTCCTTACCCTTCCCTCTGTCATTTCCGACCAGCCATGGATGCTGGGGACGTCGTTTTGCCGTTGATCGGCCGTTGGAGGATTCACGGCTTTGGGAGCTCGATTTGCCGCCGTCGCCGCGCGTGGGAGGACACCACCGCCACCATTGGACTCAGCGTGGCTGGAACTTTCAGTTCTGAGCTTCCCGTCGCCGTCGGTTGAATTCCGGTGACCGTTGACCGGCGAGGGTATTTCGGTAATTTCACTGTCTAAGGGCAATTTTGTAATTTCTGATTTTGTGGGTATTTTAGTAATTGTTGGCATTGAGGATAAGTTGGTAATTTATGATTTTGTGGTTAATTTGGTAATATTGAGATGAGGGTATTTTGGTAATATTAATTCAAGGGCATTTTGGTAATTTTGGCATGTAGGGGTATTTTGGTAATTTTATACATGCGAGAATAATTATTATTGATAGCTATTCGTTTCGAGAAGTATTGTATAAGAATAGTTGTATTTCAATTCACGGAGAATGATTATTGTTTCCTTGATTAGGAGGATCCGCGAACGAGAATCAACCCGCGGACGTGGTTGATACCGAGTTTGGACATTGTCACGGTGAGTGGAATATACAAAACTGATTTTATAAGTATATGCCGATTTTATGATACAGTGTAGATTGTTTGAAAGATAAGTATTTAATACTTTAATTTAATGATTTTCTAGAAATTGAAATTTATCCATGTGTTGCGATTTATTGTTATTAAAATGAGTTTGAATATGATTTTATTGTCGCATTTAAGTAAAAGCATGATATTAGAATATGTTGAGGAAAAAGGAAATGAGATTTCAGATGAGATTATCTGTTCATGTACACGTGCGTTAAATGTTATTTGAGAAATTATTAAACAGTACCCTCCCCTCAGATAATATGAGATAAATACAGAGACATATGAGATGAGATAGAGGCCCTTGAGGCCGTCCGAGCACACATAGAGGCTTTGGGCCGTGTGTTTGGGTGCTTTTGCCTTTTGGGGGCTTATGCATGCAGTATGAAAGTTACAGAGATACCGATAAAGAGATATATAAGTTATGAGATATGAGATTTGCCCTGTCTATCCGTGTAGCTCCGGGGCGTGACGATACCCAGATAGTACGTCATTGCCTGTCTGTTGAGGTCCGGATATAATGAGATATGAGATTTATTATGTCTATCCGTGTAGCTCCGGGGCGTGACGATACCCAGATAGTACGTCATTGCCTGTCTGTTGAGGTCCGGATATAATGAGATTTATTCTATCTATCCGTGTAGCTCCGGGGCGTGACGATACCCAGATAGTACGTCATTGCCTGTCTGTTGAGGTCCGGATATGATGAGATATGAGATTTTCCTTATCTATCCGTGTAGCTCCGGGGCATGGCGATACCCAGATAGTACGTCATTGCCTGTCTGTTGAGGTCCGGATATGATGAGATCATTTTCCTAAGTACTTGTTTGGTGATAACTTTTGATATGACAAGTATTATGCTTCCATCGACTTTACGCAAATTTATGTAATATAGTATGTCAGTGACTGATTTAACTTATATATGTTGATGTAAGTAAATTGGATTTCCAAACGAATCACAATATAGATGTTTTACATGTTTGAAAAGTCTATTTTGAGATATGTACGAATATTGATTTCTCTGTTATGCCCATGTGTTTATGTGATGTTTTGATATGATATGTTGATATATATGTGTTTATTGACATGGGCATACATATGAATATTTCATTGGCATGAGCACGAAAATGCATTATGTTTTCCATGTTTCCTGGAAAATGAGAAAGTTGATTTTAGCAAATGAGATTTGAAAAGAAAGAAAGATTGTTTTATAGTTTTAGCTTAGATGCTTGAATTCGTTACTGGCTTAGTGGAGGACTCTCCAGATGTTTATATAGTTATGAGATAAGTGGGCGAAGGATGCTTTGCGAGAAGCCCAAAGAGAAAGTTAAGAAAGTTAAGAGAGTGTCCTACTAAGCGGTAATCGAATGAAGGTAGCTCAAGTAAGTAGTTTGAAAGAGAATGTGAAAGTTTGAGACTAATAGAATGATATTTTGATGGAATTGATTTGAGAAAGAGTAATTCTTTTAAATACATTTATTTTTCAGAAACCAGTATCCACTCACTGAGTTTTATACTCACCACGTTTTATTATATTTTATTTTTCCCCCCACAGGAGATTTGCAGGTACATCAGTCAACCCAGCATCGGTAGTTAGATTTGTAATTGTGACCACGTGATGGTGCTAGAAGCCGTAGATTTAGTATCTTGTTATTTTGAATATTATGATTTATATTTATGGTTATGTTTTGTATTTAAGGATAACCATTGTATTTGTGTTATATTGAAGTGCTTTGTGCGATATTTGAGATGATGACTGGAGAAGTTGGATTTGAAGTTTGGATGATTATTGGGATATTATTGGGAGTGTTGTTTTGTAAATTGTAATTTCGGAAATGTTGTATTGATAGGGGAGGTTCTGCCGAATTTTCGGTTGAATCCTTAGATAGTATTATATTATTCGATTCGATTTTACGGGATTAGATAGACTCGCCCTGGGGGTGCGGGGCGGGTCGTTTCAGTTGGTATCAGAGCATTCCCAACCGGAAATGTGCGGATGGAAGTCACATTCGCCATCGCTTGGGAAAGATAAGATATTACAAGGATACTTAGAATTAAGTCTATGCCAAACCGTTAGGACTTGTGATTTTGTTACGGAGAATGCCATATATTTTTGAGGTATCAGAGTAGCGCAGCGAAAGCGTGATATGATTGATGTTTGATCTTTATACGGATTTATAGATCATAAGTAATTCTTGAGGTTTAGATTCTGTGAGCATGACTCCCAGTGAATTTCGAGGACGAAATTCTTTGAAGGGGGGAAGTTTGTAACACCCCACACCCGGGTTTTTGACCCGTTGACCCCCCATATATAAAGAAGAGCCGGGTTCCATATTTATTTTGGGGCAGGGGGTATTATTGGAAGAGAGAGAGAGAGACAGGCAGAAGAGAGAGATGTTTTGACCCGGTTTTGACCCGAACCCGACCCGGACCCGCGACGTTGACCCGGTCGTTTCTCCCGATTCCGGCCTCCGTTCCGGGCGATCTTGGTACCGTTTCGAAGCTTGAGAGACGAGCAACGTATCCATGCCGTCCTTGCTGCCGGAAATCGATCGGAAAGCCGCCGATCGAAGCTTGGAAGCTCCGCGGAATCGCCGGCTCGATTCGCCGTGATTTCGCCGGTTTCCGGTAAAGCCAGCATTCGGGTTTTGTTCCTTACCCTTCCCTCTGTCATTTCCGACCAGCCATGGATGCTGGGGACGTCGTTTTGCCGTTGATCGGCCGTTGGAGGATTCACGGCTTTGGGAGCTCGATTTGCCGCCGTCGCCGCGCGTGGGAGGACACCACCGCCACCATTGGACTCAGCGTGGCTGGAACTTTCAGTTCTGAGCTTCCCGTCGCCGTCGGTTGAATTCCGGTGACCGTTGACCGGCGAGGGTATTTCGGTAATTTCACTGTCTAAGGGCAATTTTGTAATTTCTGATTTTGTGGGTATTTTAGTAATTGTTGGCATTGAGGATAAGTTGGTAATTTATGATTTTGTGGTTAATTTGGTAATATTGAGATGAGGGTATTTTGGTAATATTAATTCAAGGGCATTTTGGTAATTTTGGCATGTAGGGGTATTTTGGTAATTTTATACATGCGAGAATAATTATTATTGATAGCTATTCGTTTCGAGAAGTATTGTATAAGAATAGTTGTATTTCAATTCACGGAGAATGATTATTGTTTCCTTGATTAGGAGGATCCGCGAACGAGAATCAACCCGCGGACGTGGTTGATACCGAGTTTGGACATTGTCACGGTGAGTGGAATATACAAAACTGATTTTATAAGTATATGCCGATTTTATGATACAGTGTAGATTGTTTGAAAGATAAGTATTTAATACTTTAATTTAATGATTTTCTAGAAATTGAAATTTATCCATGTGTTGCGATTTATTGTTATTAAAATGAGTTTGAATATGATTTTATTGTCGCATTTAAGTAAAAGCATGATATTAGAATATGTTGAGGAAAAAGGAAATGAGATTTCAGATGAGATTATCTGTTCATGTACACGTGCGTTAAATGTTATTTGAGAAATTATTAAACAGTACCCTCCCCTCAGATAATATGAGATAAATACAGAGACATATGAGATGAGATAGAGGCCCTTGAGGCCGTCCGAGCACACATAGAGGCTTTGGGCCGTGTGTTTGGGTGCTTTTGCCTTTTGGGGGCTTATGCATGCAGTATGAAAGTTACAGAGATACCGATAAAGAGATATATAAGTTATGAGATATGAGATTTGCCCTGTCTATCCGTGTAGCTCCGGGGCGTGACGATACCCAGATAGTACGTCATTGCCTGTCTGTTGAGGTCCGGATATAATGAGATATGAGATTTATTATGTCTATCCGTGTAGCTCCGGGGCGTGACGATACCCAGATAGTACGTCATTGCCTGTCTGTTGAGGTCCGGATATAATGAGATTTATTCTATCTATCCGTGTAGCTCCGGGGCGTGACGATACCCAGATAGTACGTCATTGCCTGTCTGTTGAGGTCCGGATATGATGAGATATGAGATTTTCCTTATCTATCCGTGTAGCTCCGGGGCATGGCGATACCCAGATAGTACGTCATTGCCTGTCTGTTGAGGTCCGGATATGATGAGATCATTTTCCTAAGTACTTGTTTGGTGATAACTTTTGATATGACAAGTATTATGCTTCCATCGACTTTACGCAAATTTATGTAATATAGTATGTCAGTGACTGATTTAACTTATATATGTTGATGTAAGTAAATTGGATTTCCAAACGAATCACAATATAGATGTTTTACATGTTTGAAAAGTCTATTTTGAGATATGTACGAATATTGATTTCTCTGTTATGCCCATGTGTTTATGTGATGTTTTGATATGATATGTTGATATATATGTGTTTATTGACATGGGCATACATATGAATATTTCATTGGCATGAGCACGAAAATGCATTATGTTTTCCATGTTTCCTGGAAAATGAGAAAGTTGATTTTAGCAAATGAGATTTGAAAAGAAAGAAAGATTGTTTTATAGTTTTAGCTTAGATGCTTGAATTCGTTACTGGCTTAGTGGAGGACTCTCCAGATGTTTATATAGTTATGAGATAAGTGGGCGAAGGATGCTTTGCGAGAAGCCCAAAGAGAAAGTTAAGAAAGTTAAGAGAGTGTCCTACTAAGCGGTAATCGAATGAAGGTAGCTCAAGTAAGTAGTTTGAAAGAGAATGTGAAAGTTTGAGACTAATAGAATGATATTTTGATGGAATTGATTTGAGAAAGAGTAATTCTTTTAAATACATTTATTTTTCAGAAACCAGTATCCACTCACTGAGTTTTATACTCACCACGTTTTATTATATTTTATTTTTCCCCCCACAGGAGATTTGCAGGTACATCAGTCAACCCAGCATCGGTAGTTAGATTTGTAATTGTGACCACGTGATGGTGCTAGAAGCCGTAGATTTAGTATCTTGTTATTTTGAATATTATGATTTATATTTATGGTTATGTTTTGTATTTAAGGATAACCATTGTATTTGTGTTATATTGAAGTGCTTTGTGCGATATTTGAGATGATGACTGGAGAAGTTGGATTTGAAGTTTGGATGATTATTGGGATATTATTGGGAGTGTTGTTTTGTAAATTGTAATTTCGGAAATGTTGTATTGATAGGGGAGGTTCTGCCGAATTTTCGGTTGAATCCTTAGATAGTATTATATTATTCGATTCGATTTTACGGGATTAGATAGACTCGCCCTGGGGGTGCGGGGCGGGTCGTTTCAGTGTACTAGGCCAGGCCTAAGTAAAAAAAATTTAAGCACGGAACGGCACGAGCACGCAGGGACCTTGCTTCCATTGGCCATCTCTGGATATTTGGATCGAGCTATAGGGATTAAAGTAGCATTTTTACCTTTTATGTTGATCAACTTGCTAGGCTTATATGCCTAGGGCAGGAATTTTCATGGAACGTGTTCCAAGTATTTGGCCATGATCTGAGTACAAAAGCATAGAATCTTCATGCTCATGTGGTTGGAAAAGCCTTCAATTAAAGAAAAGAGAAAAACAAACAGAAAGTGACCAAAAAGAGGTTGTAAGTGGTAGCATGTCAAAAACACTAGAAAGAAGAAAGATAAGAAAAAGCGTTAATATTTACAAAAAAGAAAAAAGCTTCCAAGAATTGACGCACACTTTTGCAGAAGAAGGATCGAAAGAAGAGGGATTTGTTATGTACGTGTATTATATAATGAAAAATAATTAATATTTTTTCTTGTGCTATGAACAAAGAAAATATATTATTAATGAAGAAAAAAGTTAGTCCCAACAAACCCTAATCATGAATGGAAATGTTGAAGAGCTTGGGCCCTTCAATTTGGGCATCTTTTGATCAGAAATTTCTGCAAAAGTTGAGAAGTGATGGCTCCGGAAACAAACCATGTGAGTGGGGAAATTTATCTTTAAATCCAAAAAGAGAAGTTTGCCGGTGCAAGTCCAAAAGTCAAAACGCATCAAATCTCAAAGATCAAAAGTCTCTTCTTTTTATAAAAGAACCAACGAGCAATCATATATTTTAGCCTTTCATTTTACGTAAGCAGTAAAACACAAGTTGGAACTCTCAGGCCCCACAAACCCCCCTTGATGGTTTTGTTAGCTTGCTGTAAAACGACCCTACTTGCAACTCAAATTCATTATCAGCTAATTAAGTTCCAACCTCATTATTGAAGAATTAAAGAAGTTGCTACAGTACATATAAATGTACGTGATATAAAATTTGAAGAAAGAAGCTGTTCGTAGAAACTCCTACTGAAATTGTAAAATGCAAACTAGAAAATAAGTGAAAGTTTGTGTGCACTCTTTTCCTACCAAGTGTTAGTTTTATTACATTATTTCTACATTTATTAAGGATCCGTTTGGGGTACTCCATCCTGTCTCTTAGAATGTATGGGGGTCTCTAAATTAGAGTGATATAGTTATTCTATCCATTCAATTATTAAAACAAAATTTACTTCTACTCAATTATGTGAGCCCCAACACTAGTGCTCAAACTAGAACCCTTAGTGCCCAAATTGAGATGAAAACACAAAATGAGTAAACGTGCTCTATCAATAAAAACAATAAATAAATAAATGAACAAACATGCATGGGGCAATATGAGTAAATTGGTCGAGGCAGTCCAAGTCTAATTTGAAAACTTTTGGCCCATTCATGCTCGGAGTTGAGCCAGGCTCAGTCTTGAGAGGTTGGTTGAACAGAGCATTAGCAAGTAGTGTATTAAACTAAAATTTTATTTTTTAAAAAAATTATTTTCTTACCCTCAGTTTGATTGCTTATGTACTAAATGTTTTTACAATTTTTTTTTATAATTTATTGCGTTTCCATGCAGATTTTTTTATTATGGCAGTGAAAATTAGAGATGATAAAATTTTCTATGAGTTTGGGCCTCCATGGTTCCCACCCCTAATTAGGGTGAATTTTTAATACTTTTTAGGCAATGGGGTGGGAAATGGAAGAAAAATAATCCCCAACTTCTTTATAGGGTGGGGTTTGGTCTTGTACTTCCCATCCCGCACAGCCCTCACCCCAATCCCCATTACATATAAATATTTTTTAATTTTTATTTAATAAATTTTCTTTTTATTTTACCAAATATAAATAGGCTATGATCAAAAGAAAACCTTATAATATAATTCTTATTCAACCCCAAAATATTATTAAATTTTATTTTCTCTCTTAAGTGTTGCTCTCTTCAAACATTTTTCAATTTTGATATCTTTTCAAGATATTATTTTGAAATTTTAGATTTTTGAAATTTTTCAATATGGTAAAGATTTTATTTAATTCTTCAATTTTTAATTTATTGAAATATATATCTATACCTACTATAAAATAATTAAATAGAGAATGAGGTGAGGATGGGGAAATCATTCCCCACATGCGGATTCTCCATCCTTACCCTACTAAATTTATTGGGGAAGGGGTGGGGGAATGTAGGTGAAATTTTTAATGGGGTGGGGAATGGGTTAGGTCTCCCCACTCCCACCCTACCCCATTGCCATCCCTAGTCAAAATTTGAACTTGTCACAAATTTGATAAGATTTTTACAAAGCTAGGGCCATTTTTGTGCTCTAAAAATATTATTCTAAACACCTTATTACTTTGTACACTCATAACTAAATTTAAAAAATTAATTTTTACTCTATACACTCATTAAATTGTAAAAAATACCAGTCAGCTGGTGAAGATAATCAAGTTCATATTACATAGAGATTTATATGCTTAAGCATTAATTTTTCTTCCCAAAATGAAAAGCTAATCATGAATGGATTAATTAGGGCATCGGAGGAGCTTAATTTCTGCCATTTTTTATAAGGAAAAACTCATCTTGGTATATTTTCTTGCTGCGTACCCGAAGGTCGAAGCCGTTGATATGTAAAGAGCTATTTGAGCAATGTGATTCTTTGCTCACCAAGTCTTAATGTGCGGCTAGAAAACAGTTTTAAAAAATTAATTTCAAAGAAATTTTTTCTAGCATTATTATAATAATAAAGGGGATCATTAGGGTTTAAAGAAAGATAATTATGAAGTGAACAGGTGTACAATATGAGTATTCAAAGTAATTATATTATATTGGCTGATAAAAGATTATCCTTCAAAATAACATTTTGAGTGCAAATAACTCCACTCTTTTACAAATTTACACCAAACATTTAATTGAGATCATTTATATTAAAAATAAAGCTATTCTATGATTTTTAACTACAACCAAACAAAGTCACTGGCTACCAGAATTGTGTTTTAAAAGATCAATAAAAATAGCAAAGACCTTACTAGGCTCTAACTAGTCTTGTGATAGTTAAAATTTTTGTCCTAGGTATCTTTGCAATAACATTTTAAGTAGGGATGATAATTGTACTCGCAATCCCGCCCAAACCTGCCCGCTATAGATAATTTTACATGTTGTAGGCGGGTTTGATATTACAAATTGAAACCTACACTTGAATATGGGTGGGTTTGGTATTAGCCCAATATCGAGCGAATATCTGCATGGATATCCGTCAGACCCATAATTTTTTTAATATTTTTAATTTAATTTTAATTGAAAACATTTAAATCTAAAAAATAAATAAAAAATAATGCAATTATGCAAAGTGCCAAATAACCAAAATGTAAATGCATATACTGTGTATAACAATGCAAGTAGCATACATGGCCCTAATAGTCATAACCTAAACAAAACTAAAGAGATTTCAATTTGAGCTGTGCACTCATCTCTCATCTCTATCTTCATTCTTCACTTCTTTAGCCATGAGCTTATGACAGTGAGCCAATGCCTATTTTCCTTTACTGCACATAAAGTAGGAAATAGCAAATTCTCCAAAGAAGAAGATATTGTTGATGAGGTAAAAAAGAACTAAGTTTCCAATTCTTTAACTTAATTCATGGATTATTATATACTTATTTTAATTTTGTATGGAATAGTATTTGAAAATTATTGTTCTTTGCAAAATATTAATTTTAATCATTATTGTAGGCATCATGTTGGAGGGGTGCTAATGGTGGTGAATGAAATGAAAATCTTCTCTTGGAGCTTGTGTTAAATGATAATATGAAATGTAATTTTTATTTTTAGTACTAGTTTGTGTTTTTTTTAATAGATTAGTGTATTTCATACTTAAATTTGAGAAATTGTATTGAATTGATGTTGAAATTTTAATTGTCTATTTACATTGATTAAATTTAGAATTGAGTATGTTACGTGGAATTTGTGATTTTAAATGTAAGAACCCGCAAAAAATCCATCGAGTACCATTGCAGGTTTGGTAATTGTCAAAACCTACAGCGGCTGGGTTTTTAGATAAGTGAAGATGCTTTGTCTCTTTGGCAAAGGAAACTTGTCATCTTGTAAGAACATGTTTAAGGGTTGATAGTCAATGACTAATCACTTTTTTCCCCTAACAAGTTTCGAACGTTTTTCAACATAAAACACTTGACAAGCCGATTGAGAGTTTGTTGGTTCGATAAGTCCTTGGGCCAAGAGTTGTGAACATTACTTTTGGGCTAAGGCTAAGTCAGATGGGCTCATTCCTGGATGAGTAGTTTAGTAGGATTGATGTCTTCATTCAGTTTGAAAGGTAACTGAATAAAGAAAGACTTGTTTTTCCACAAAGGATTTGGGTGGATGAAGTCAGAATGAAATTCTAGATAGTATTTTAGGAGATTAGTTTAGATATTGGTAAGATGGTGGAGATTTGGATAGACTATAGAGTTTAAGGATCTATGTGAAAGATTTGAACATGGATCTAACCCTGATTCCATTGGAAAGAATTTGAAGATGTTTTATCCAGTGGATGATGTCAAATCCTAATAAAATATCCTAACACAATTTGGGAAGATTTGAATACCAATGAGATTTTTGGTAATCAATTTTTTGGTGAACATTTTTCCATCAACTGCTCTGAAATGTTCTGTATGAGGTTTCCAGTTTTGAGCTGGAAGAATGTATGAATTCATCATGCTTTTTTGGGCACTAGTATCCAGAAATCCTATTGTTAGTATGGGTCATTGAAACTTTAAAGGTAAGTTTGGAGTTTAATGGAGGGAATTGGAATGGTAATGTTTAAGGACAACGATTGTTGATGAAAAATAGATTGAAACTCATTGTTTTCTGAATCATCAGATGAGTTTTCCAGTGCGAACATTATTTCATCAGTAGGGTCTTCTTGTTCTGAGAAGTAAGATTCTATTCTTCCTTTTTAGCAAAATACTCAATAACAACTTGTAAATGCTTTACCAATATGATTTCCTTTTCTTTTTTGTTTGGACAATCTTTTGCATAGTGGCCTTTTTTCCCGCAAATAAAGCATCTACTAGAATTTTTCCTGCCCTGTTCTTTGGAAGAGAAAGATTTTTTTCTAAAGAATCTGTGTGGTTTCTTCCATTTCCTAGACTTTGGTTTAGAAAAGGAAGTTGGATGTCTAATCTTCTTTAAATGCCTTTTTCGTGGATGACTGAAGTCACAATCTTTTTTATCTTTGCATTTGATCTGCAAGTAGGGTTTCTTACAGGCGCTTCTGAAAGGCTCTGTGTCTTTTACCAGTTCTTTGAAGAACTTTTTTTGCTCACAAAGTTTTTCCAAACATCCCTTAGCTATCTGAAAGATTTTTCCCAATGAGATGTTGTCAAGGTAAAGGTTGTGCACTGTAAGTTGTCATTGGATTTCTGGTTGCAATTTCATAGGTAAAGAAGTCAGAAACACATGCTTCTCATTGTTGAATCCATTAAGCTTGTAGAACAGGATTGACACTCTTTTGTAATGGAAATCAAGATCTTTAGTATTCAAAGAACAACACTTCATGTTGAGATAGTCTCTTCTTCCTGCTTCAAAAACTGCAGATGGTTCTCCAATCAACTGTTCATGCAGAATAGCAATAGCACTAGAGACATTTGGCAATTGCACAAACTGTAATTGTCTGTAGGGGCCAAGATTGTCAAACCAGTCTCTCAGAGATCCCATGAAATGGGTGATAAACCGTTTGAGGACAGATTCTATGGTTGCACCTGATCTTATCATCTGGAGATCTAACCAGCTGACATTTCAGATAACTTCTTTCTCTATTTGACTGTGGGAATGTCATCAAACGTAAACCATGGACCATTCGATGGTTTGTATGTATTTTGAGCTTGAGGCTGAAGTGGTTGATTAGTTGAGGATTGAGCTGGCTCATCAATGTCTGAGGGTATTTGAAAGTATGATTCTGGTTGGGATGGTTGTGCTTATTTTGTTTCATTAAGTTGTGCCATCAAAAGTTTAGTAATATCTGCATAAGCATCTTCTGAATCAGTGGTTGAAGGTGAAGATTCTGAATTAGATTCTATCACAGAAGTATCAGTTTCTGTGGAATCAGTGGAAACTTTAATGTGATGGGAAGCATATGGATGCATGGGTTCTTTATCCTTAGATTGAGATGGTTATGGGGTAAAAATAGGAGTATGTTATGGAGAATCTTGTTGTTGTGTGGTAGTGGAGATTGGTTGATGAATTTTCATATGTCTTGGTTAGGGCTAAGGTTTTGGTTTTTGCCTGAGGTGGTTGTGGCATATTTTTTAAAAGAGTATGTGTCATTCCAAATAGTTTGGAAGGATCATACGGTTTCATTGGGGCAAGCATGGGGCTGAATGGAGGGTAAGTTGGACTAATTGTAGGTATGAGAGGTAATTTGGTGAAGAGTGTAGGCCTATGTTTTTCAGATTCAATCTGATCAAGCTCTGCCTTTAGCTGTCTGATTTCTCTCTTCTTTTGGTCAAACTCTAGGCCTTAATATCTTTGACTAAGCATGACTCTTAAGTCTGCATCAAGTTGAGAGATTTAGGATTGCAAATTTTGAAAGATCTGATGCATTTGCAAGGTTATTGAGTCCTTTTGTGGATGTCTACTAATGTATCATTTTGTGCTTTGGCATTCTATGTTTTCCAGTTGATGACTGATTCAAATGGTTTAGGTTCTTCTAGGTGACCAGCAGAGATGATGGCTGAAGGAATGAAAGGTTTTGTCGCGACTTTTTTTTGTGAATTAGATTGGGCTTCTAAGGATGGAAAATTCATAGAATAGTCTTGGGATAACGAGAAAACACCATGCATGCAATGGTTTGATGTTAGTAATATGCTCTAAAGGCCAATCGAATGGTGATTTGATTGTTTAGGGAATGATTGTATTTGAATAGCATTTTGATATTTATTAAATGGGAAAGTTATCAATATTCATATATTAATATAATGAATATAGTCCGAGAAGTAAAATAGTTAAGGAACACATTCTCGAGTATGTCGAGAATATGAAACGTGTATCCTTTGTACTATACTTCTAAAATAGTTCTTAGTGGTGGATTTATGATTGGACATTATAAATTCCTATCAACACTAGTATGTATTATGACTCCTTATTGAGAATGAATATATAAATAAATATATCTTAAATATGATTTAAGATAGAAATTTAGATGTTCCATAAATAGTTTAAAGGAACAAAATAAATTTCATAAATCCTCAATTAAACATTATGGAATGTCGAGCACGTAAAATGACTATTTTGGACATGTTCGGGTTCATATATGATTATGGACTTCTAGACCAATTTTGGGTTTAGAATTATGGGCTTTTATTGGATCCAATATGGATTAAGAGAAAGCATTATAACATGTCACAAGAGAAGTCCACATTTAACCATTTGATGTGATTAAAATGGGGTTAATTAATTCATTCCGAAATTAATTAATATTAGCTATTTATTTATTTGATTAAATAGTTTATTGAAGTGATGAGATCAATTTCAATAAATAATAGCTAAGTCGGTGGGTCTAGCACATGATAATGTTTGGTGCCATTAGTAGAGATAATGGTGGCTTTATTTGGTGGAGGGAATCAACATGAGCTAGCATTCATGTTTCTTCATTATCTCTCTCATTTCTTAACAAAATTTCGAGATTCCAAATCCTTTGAACTCCTAGAACATTTCTAAGTGTAGAATGATTAGAGGCATCACAATTGGGGTGCTTAAAGGATCTCAGATCGTGGCAAAACAGAAACTGTTCATGCAGAGCTGTATTTTCTGGACAGTGTTCGTAGCTTGCTGTTTTCAGTCATTTTCTCCCACTTCACGAAGTTGTTTTCGAAGCTGCAAGTGAGTTAATTAAACTTCAATCTTTTATCTTGATTTTAGTTTTTAAATGAAGTCGATCCGATGTTTCTAGAGCTTCTGCCATCTGTTTTAATTTTACTGCACAAAAGTTGCGTGATTAGGAACCTCATGGACAAATGTTGTCCTTCAAGTGGTATCAGAGCCATCTTCATTCAATTTCGAATTTTTAAAGCATGATTTATGTTACTTCCATTTATAATAGCATGAAGGATGATCATGGAAAGACCTAGATATATTTATGTCATGTGATGATTCAATATATGTGTGATTGAGTGAGCTATTGATCTATTTGTTGATTTGACCGATTTCTAAAGGCTTCAATGGTTGTAATATTAAGATCTAATTGTATCCCATTACCCTTGAGATTTGTACCCCAATTCTTCTAAATATGTAATTACTACAAGTAAGATGATGGTCAAAGGAGGGTCGACGTATTCACGATGCGTTGGAGGGTTGGAGCAAGAAGACTTCAGGGATCGTTGCAGCACTTCCAATGATTTTTGGCCTCTCAAATAGAAATTAATAATTGTAATAATTTGAGGCATAAGATGTCTCATAATGATTATTGTTTGCTTGATACCTAGGTGGACCTTAAAACCAATTTTGGCTCAAATTGGTTTTATTAGAAAAATTCCATGACCATCCTTGGTTGGTTTGTCTATAATATGCATGAGATGTATATTAGGGTGCTTAGACATATTTGAATATTATAAATGGAATAACATGCTAAAAAGTGAGACCATAATAATGACCAAATACTCCCTAATTAAATAAACATAATTATTGTTAAGTTGTAATGATGGATATTGGGAATATTCATCATGGCCTACTAATACCAATGGAATATTTAAAATATTTTATGCTTGGGCTAGTTGTCATGGATACATGGGCTACTCATTCATTAAAATGTTGAAAATAAACCATATATCATGCGATGATGCATAATTCATACATTAAGCTACCAAGAACTGTGAGGTGAAGTTAGTAAGATGTTTTGAAATATGCAAGGGTATTAGGGTAAACTTAACTAAATCATTTATACCAAGAACTGTTAGGTGAGGTATTAATGATTTAGAGGCCGAAAGATAATCGGTACATGCATGAGATGCATTTGGTAAAGAGTTACTTACTCATTATAATAAGTAAGCCAAGAACTGTTAGGTGAGGTAAACTTATGCTAATGAGAATCCGATTCCTACCAGAAACTTTTACCAATGAGAGTTTCTATTTCTTACATATGGGAGTGTAATGAAATGATAAAATAGTGGGAGGTACTATTTGATTTAAAGACCAAAATCAAATAGATTATAATAAAATGCTAATAATTTAATTTAATATGCAGAAATATTTAATAATGAATAATCCGTTAGCACGAATTCTGGAAAACTACCGTTTGACGGGACCCAATTATGTTGATTGGTTAAGAAATTTAAGAATTGTTCTTAATTATGAAAGAATTAGCTATGTTCTTGATACACCCAAGCCAAATGAAATTCCTAAGGGAGAAAGTGAGGAAGAATGTGTCACTTATCAGAAGTGGCAAGATGATGACCTCAGTGCTAAAAGCTATATATTGGCATCGATGTCCAATGAGCTACAAAGGCAACATGAAAATATGCCTGATGCAAGTTCCATGATACTTCATCTACAAGAGTTGTATGGTGAACAAAGTAGAACAATTACATATGAGATATCTAAGAAACTGTTCAGAATGAGAATGACTGAAGGATCGGTCAATAAGCATGTACTCAAAATGATTGACTACATAGAGCAGCTGGAAGCTCTTAATTTCTCAATGGATGGGGAATTAGCTATCGATCTTATCCTACAATCATGAATGAGAATGACTGAAGGATCGGTCAATGAGCATGTACTCAAAATGATTGACTCATTCTCTCAATTTATCATGAATTTTAACATGAATAAAATTGAGTGCAGTCTTCCTGAACTGCTAAAGATGCTTAATACTGCTGAAACTTGCATAAAGAAGCCAAAAGATATTATGGCTATAGAAGGGCCCTCAACTAAAAAGGGTAAAAAGAAAAAGTTTCAACCAAAGGTTAAAGATGGGATTAAGAAGGGGAAAGCTAATAAGCCCAATAACAAAGGAAAATGTTTCCATTGTTGTAAGGATGGGCATTGGAAGAGGAATTGCAAAGCTTACCTTAACAGCTTGAAAGTCAAGCCTAAAGGGAATCCTTGTGAAGGTATACTCATTATTGAAACTAATATTTCAATTATTCAATCTACTTTTTCGATTTTAGATTCAGCTGCAACCGCACATATTTGTATGACAATGCAGGATCTAAAAAGAAGTAGAAGACTTAAACAAAGAGAAGTTTCTCTTAGATTGGGAAATGGAGCAATGGTTGCTGCCTCAACTATAGGGACATTTTTCTTAAAAATGACATCCAGTTATGTAATAAGTTTGAATGATTGTTTATTTGTTCCTTCTGCTGTAAGGAACATAGTTTCAAATTCATGTTTATGCAAAGACAATTATGAATTTTGTTTTAGAAATAAAATTTGTAAAATTTATCATGAGAATAAATATGTTGCACATGGTACTTTAGATAATGATCTTTATGTACTAAACATGAAAGAAAATAATGAGCATGTTGTGAATGTAAATACCATAACACATAAACGTGAAAGAGAAGAAATAAGCCCCAAATATAAGTGGCATTTAAGGCTAGGTCATATTGGAGAAGATCGAGTTACAAAATTGGCTAAAGATGGACTAATAGGTCCATTTGGTTTAGAACTTTATCCAACTTGTGAATCATGTCTTCAAGGAAAAATGACCAGGGCACCCTTCGTTGGACGAAGTACAAGGGCCACTGATTTACTTGAACTTATACATACTGATGTATGTGGGCCATTTAATGAAATGGCAAGGGGTGGATATTACTACTTCATAACTTTTATCGATGATCACTCAAGGTATTGTTCATTATACTTAATGAAGTATAAATCTGAAGCCTTTGAAAAGATCAAAGAATATCGAAATGAAGTAGAGAAACAGACTGGAAAAGTTATTAAAACCCTACGATCAGATCGAGGTGGTGAATATCTCAGTGGAGAATTCCAGTCTTACCTTAAAGAAAATGGTATTGTTTCACAATGGACACCTCCAGGTACACCAGAGCTTAGTAGAGTATCTGATAGGAGAAATTGTACACTGTTAGACATGGTGCGATCAATGGTGAGTTATACAGACTTACCAATTTCTCTTTGGGGATATGCTCTCTTTACTGCAACATAAGTACTGAATAGAGTACCTTCCAAGTCTGTACAATATGAGATATGGTATGGTAAACAACCAAACCTAAATCATCTTAAGATTTGGGGATGTCCTGCTTTTATCAAGTGACTCAAGAGTGAGAAACTTGAAGCTAAAGCGGATAGTGGGAGGTTCATTGGATACCCAAAGGAAACTTTGGGCTATTACTTTTACATCCAATTTGACCAAAGGGTAGGTCAGTAGAAATGCCATATTTCTTGAAAAAGAGTTTATTCAAGAAGGTGGATAAGGAAGAAAATTAGAATTTATTGAGAATTCTAATGAGGATAAATCCAATGAAGAGCCTATTCAAGTACAAACACAAGGAACACAGCAGCTCCGTAGATCTAGTATGATAATTCACCCACCAGAAAGATATGGTTTTCTTTATCAGATGAATGATATATTTTTATTGGGTGATACGGATCATAGAGATGATCCTACTAGTTACGAAGAGGCATTATCAGATATTGACTCTAAGAAATGGCTTGAAACCATAGATTTAGAGAATGGATTCTATGAGAACCAACCAAGTCTAGACTCTAGTGGATCCACCCGAAGGTATTGTACCTATTGGATGCAAGTGGATCTTCAAGAGGAAGATATGCTTAGATGGAAAGGTAGAGACCTATAAAGCAAGGTTTTTTGCCAGTAGCTATGCTAAAGTCCATCAGAATCTCATTAGCTATAGCAGCATATTATGACTATGAGATTTGGCAAATAGATGTCAAAACTGCATTTCTTAATGGGTACATTGAGGAAGATATGTATATGATACAACCTTGTGGTTTTGAATCTAAGACAAATCCTCATAAAGTATGTAAGCTAAGAAAGTCCATTTATGGGCTAAAACAAGCCTCCAGGAGTTGGAACATCCGATTCGATGATGCAATCAAATCATTTGGTTTCATCAAGAATAAGGATGAACCATGTGTTTATAAAAGGGTCAGTGGGAGTGGAATAAATTTCCTTGTGCTATATGTAGATGACATATTGCTCATAGGAAATGACATTGGACAAATGTCTTCTGCTAAAATTTGGCTTTCTCAAAACTTCTCCATGAAAGACCTAGGAGATGCAATGTATATCTTGGGAATCAGGATTTATAGAGATAGATCCAGAAGATTAATAGGTCTATGTCAAGCTAAGTATATAGAAAAGATATTTAAGAAATTTAATATGTGGGATTCCAAAAGGGGTTTTATACCCTTCAGACATGGAATTCATCTCTCTAAAAGCATGAGTCCTAAAACTAATGATGAGAGAGAGTGAATGAATAAGATTCCATATGCTTCTGCAATTGGAAGTCTTATGTATGATACGTTATGTACTAGACCGGATATAGCTCATGCAGTGAGTGTCACTAGCAGATACCAGAGTAATCTGAGTGAGGAACATTGGACCATAGTTAAGAATATCTTTAAGTACTTGAGAAGAACTAAAGATTTGTTTTTAACATATGGAGAGAGTGAGCTAAAAATTGAAGGCTTCACAGATTCAGATTTCCAGTCAGATGTACATGATAGAAAATAGTAAGCAAGAAAAGTTCTAACGAAGTAACTACTGCAGATTCTACCACTGAAGCGGTATACAATTATAGCTGCATCTGATGCAGCAAAAGAAGCTGTTTGGATACGGAAGTTTATTCAAAAACTTGGAATGGTTCCAACCATTGCATTGTTAATCTCATTAGATTGTGACAACAATGGAGCTATAACACAAGCTAAGGAACCAAGGTCTCACCAAAAGTCCAAACATATTGAGAGAAGATCTCACATTATTAGAGAAATCATTAGAATGAGTGATATCACTATGCAGAAAATAGCCTCCGCTGATAATACTGCGAATCCTCTCACTAAAGGACTTACTCAACAGCAGTTAGATTGTCATCTTGAGAAGATGGGTATGAGATACCATAGTGATTGGCTTTAGTGCAAGTGGGAGATTGTTAGTAATATGCCCTAAAGGCCAATCGAATGGTGATTTGATTGTTTAGGGAATGATTGTATTTGAATAGCATTTTGATTTTTATTAAATGGCAAAGTTATCAATATTCATATATTAATATAATGAATATAGTTCGAGAAGTAAAATAGTTAAGGAACACATTCTCGAGTATGTCGAGAATATGAAACGTGTACCCTTTGTACTATACTTCTAAAATAGTTCCTAGTGGTGGATTTATGATTGGACATTATAAATTCCTATCAACACTAGTATGTGTTATGACTCCTTATGGTATGTGATACTAAAATGGATGGCGAGTTTCATATCATTGACATGAGATCTCAAGTCAAACACATAGGCACTTGTTAAAAGAACAAGTTTACTGAACTTGACTGAATATAGTAAGCCATATGGTCTTGAGTGTTAATGGCTTATTATACATTGTAACAGACACTATGTTTAGTAATGGTCTTTAGACCTGATGCATAACGATCGATTCCTAATCACGGAAGAGATCTAGTAATAGCTGTCATGGTTGGCTATGTATGAACACAAGTTGATGGCCAATATGGAATTCATCACTTTGTAATATACAAAAAGGATGTCCCTATGAGATAATATGAATTGGCATGAGAAATCCTTGGCCAAGGTGAAATATATTTGAAGGAGTTCAAATTATATTTTCATGCCAAGTTCATTTAGATTTATTTGAGATAAAGTAGAACTGTTTAACATAATAAACCATAAGCCGTGCTTTTCTCTGGACATGGATGATGAAGAGACCAAGACATAGAGTTACAATGGAATAGGTTCTATGGATCCGACAATTCTTGTTATTTGGATGGTTGTGGTATACTGCTAGGTGTCACTCATGACTTATAGAAACCTTAAGATCAATATTGGTAAGCGTATTACCAATGCATCTTAAGGCCATTAGAAAAGTTCTAATTGATGACTAAAGAGTTTAGCATCATTTAATGAATAAAGAGTTATCATTAAAATAGTTCTACTACCTTATAACTAAGAACCTAAAAGGTCACACACCATGTAGAAATGAAAAAGGAGTTCTAGACAATGAGGAGTTAAATTTCCTAATTGTAGGAAAATCAATATTTATATTATAAGTCATTGAGAATGAATATATATATAAATATATCTTAAATATGATTTAAGATAGAAATTTAGATGTTCCATAAATAGTTTAAAGGAACAAAATAAATTTCATAAATCCTCAATTAAACATTATGGAATGTCGAGCACGTAAAATGACCATTTTGGACATGTTCGGGTTCGTATATGATTATGGACTTCTAGACCAATTTTGGGTTTAAAATTATGGGCTATTATTGGATCCAATATGGATTAAGAGAAAGCATTAGAACATGTCACAAGAGAAGTCCACATTTAAACATTTGATGTGATTAAAATGCGGTTAATTAATTAATTCCGAAATTAATTAATATTAGCTATTTATTTATTTGATTAAATAGTTTATTGAAGTGATGAGATCAATTTCAATAAATAATAGCTAAGTCGGTGGGTCTAGCACATGATAATGTTTGGTGCCATTATTAGAGATAATGGTGGCTTTATTTGGTGGAGGGAATCAACATGAGCTAGCATTCATGTTTCTTCATTATCTCTCTTATTTCTTAATGAAATTTCTAGATTCCAAATCCTCTGAACTCCTAGAACATTTCTAAGTGTGTAGTGATTAGAGGCATCACAATTGGGGTGCTTGGAGGATCTCAGATTGTGGCAAAACAGAAGCTGTTCGTGCAGAGCTGTATTTTCTGGACAGTGTTCGTAGCTTGCTGTTTTCAGTCGTTTTCTCCCACTTCACGAAACTGCAAGTGAGGTAATTAAAATTCAATCTTTCCTCTTGATTTTATATTTTGAATGAAGTCGATCCGAAGTTTCTAGAGCTTCCGCCATCTGTTTTAATTTTACTGCACAAAAGTTGCATTATTAGGAACCTCATGGACAAATGTTGTCCTTCAGTTGAGGAGTAGAGGTTTGATGTAGATTTAGTGAAAAGATTTCAAGTTTGCAATGTTTTGCAATCCATTTGAGTTCTTTTTTGTGAAGCTGGTGGAGGTGGAGGTTCATATGGTGGTTTTGCCTCTGTGTGGTTACAAGGAGAATGAGTTTTCTTTTTTGGTTTGCTTTTCCTTTTGAAGTCTTGATCATCTTCTTCCCAATCATCCCAACAGGGACAATTTGGGTCGCACCTTCCAAATCCTGAAATATCCCATAGAAAGTGTCTGTTTAACTTCGCAGGGTATACTGGGTACCCTTCGAAGTTAAATTCTATGATTGGCAGATTTTTTTGGGATGTTTGAACAGCCGTAATCATTGAAGAACAAATAAATGAAAACCTTGGAGGCTCTTGAGGAGCACTAGGTTTTGGTTGAGAGGTACTTGGTGGAGGCCAAAAAGTCATTCTGACAGTACCATTTGACCTTCTTTCAAACATACTTTCTGATGTCTGAATGGGGGCTGTATTGTTATGGAACTTCTCATAATTTGAAATCCATTCCAGAGGCATGAGTTTTATGAGTTCATGGTGAAGGATTTGTCTGGGGATTTGGATGATAGTTGGAATTTGGTCTGATTCTGCTAACACCATAAGAGCATCAGAGTGTTTGTCAGGTGTGGGAAGATCTAAGGCATGATTTGAAGTCTATAGACCAACTGATGGTGTAAGGTATCCATTTTTGTTGAGGAAATTTGTTCTACTCCTTGAATTTGAACTTGAACTTGCAAGGCAGTTGACAGGTTGGTATGTTTGAGAGATAGATTGAAATTGGGGTAGAAAGTGAGAAGAACACTTCCTGCATGTAAAGTGGTCAGGACAGTACCAACTACTAATCCTGATACTATTTGAATATAGTGTCAAGCATAGTAATTCTGGCTGTAACAAGTAATCTTTTTCTTCCATGTAAGGTAAGGATTAATCTTACTCCCCCAAGAGGGAGAGGAGTGCAATCTTGTATTGTAAATCTCTCATTCCGTCATTGAAGGTACGTGGTGTTGTTTTACCAAATCAATGCAGAACTTAATCTGCCTTAAGGACCAGATCTGACTTAGAACAAGTTTTCTGATACAAACCTTTTAAGAAATCATCATAAGTTTTCTGATGCACAGGATCCTTGCTTGAAGGCAAGTGCAGAGCATACTTCCTTAAGTTTTCAAAATGAACAAATTTAGTTCTTTTGATTTGTTTCTTTCATTCAAACTTCATTTGCAGAGACAGAAGACAATTTAGAAAGTCATAGCTTATGAAACACACGAGTTTATTTCCGAAAACTTCTGTCTTACAAGTGAGGGGGGAATCCTTTATATAGGAGAATTCTCATGAAGATAGGACAAGACCGCTATCTTTTACAAAAGCATAAAGCAAAGAACACTTATGATAACAAGACAAAGAGGGAAGGTTCATGACAACAAGACAAAGAGGAAAGGTTAATGACAACAGGACAAAGAGGGAAGGTTCATGACAACAAGACAAACTACTTTATGGAGAGTGAAGGTTCATGTATTTCTCTTCAGAGGAGCTTTCGGTTGCATATGGGTAATCGTCATGGGTTGGTCAGAAAAAGGTCTTGGAGAGTTTTGGGTGCTTGCCGGTGGGAACACGGCAAGGTGGATAAGGGCATTCTCGTCTGTATCCTGGTCTGGGTGATGTCTGAATAGCCCTGTCTGCTTTTGAAGGTTTGGGTGGTTGTGATGATGATGGTTGTGATGAGGATCCTGGTTCATGCATGGATGGTTGGGGAAACTGCTGGAGATGTTGACTTAAAGGAAGAAATTCTTCCCATGGGTCCTAGGAGTCTTGGTAAAGAAAGTCTGTGTAATCTGGCTTTTCTTCTTTGATAATGATTCCAGTGGATTTTGGTTTTGATATGGTGGATGGAGTGGGGATCATGATGAGGTCATGTTGTGGGCCTAAGGAGGTGTGAAAGATATCTCTGTTTGCAGAGTTTGATGGTTTAGTTGACCGGGGTCGTTGTGCAGGGTGGTTTGGACTTCATTGTCAATGACAGCTGGGTGTAGTGCAGTAAACCATTCATAGACTTGGTCTTGAGACCAGAAAAGATTTGTATCTGGATGTTGGAAGTATGGCCTATGGATGATAAATACTGAGACAAACAGTCATGCTTCTGAAGCAAGCATACGTTCAAGATTATAAATTTCTGACAACTGTTGTAGCTTCTTTCTCCACCATGGTATGGGGGAAAACCATTCAAGTAGTGTCCAAAGGAGAGAGGTGGCTTTGTCGAGGTTGAGGAGATGTTCCAGAGTGGGAGTGATGGGTAGGATGAGCTTGGTTGCATAAAGAACAGTTAGGCACCATAGGTACCATAACTCATCTTCAATGATTTCTCTGGATGGGTCAACGGTGAGACCTATAAGGAATAAATTTTTTGGGTGGAAGGTAGAAAATGAAAATGAATCTGCCATAAGGTAAGCTTTCATGAAAAAGCGAAAAACAGCTTTCCGGGCAAACTCTTGAATGGCAAAGACAAAGGAGAACGTTTTGTCAAGGGAAAAAATTTTCTTGGTGAGAGCTTCTGGGGGAAGTGAAGTAGCCATGGAGATGATTGGAAAGTGGTTATGGTTTTGAGAGTCTAGAGAGCATATCAGGGATAAGGTTCTGGGACCCCTTTATATGCTTAACCGAAAAATCGTATTTAGAAAATAATCTTTTAATCTGAGTAATATCTTTTCGGGAACGGTTTTACCTTGGAAATTGAGGATATTGGCGAAGGCTGAACTGTCCATTCGGATAAGAAAATGGTGTCCAATCAAATGATACTCAAATTTTTTGATGCCATTCTTTACCGTTAAGATTTCTTTGAACACACTGTGGAAATGCTTTTGTGTGTTAGAAAAACGCCCACTAGCATAAGCGATAAAGCTTTCTTTTCCATTGATTTCCTCGAGGAGGATGGCACCCCATGATTCATCACTTGCATCTGTCTGTAGTATGCGCCTTCCATTAGTAATCAACTTTAAAGGAGGCAGATTTTGCACAATCTGCTTTAGAGTAGTGACAGTAGTGGTGTGGATATCATTCCACTATGGGGGCTTCTTTTTTAATAAGGCTGAGAGGTGTCAAGTGTAACGGTCCACATGTGGGATGAAATTACGGATATAGTTAATGATGCCGAGAAACTGTTGAACTTGTTTTTTGGAAAGGTGCTGATCTGGAAAGTGAAGTAACTCTTGGGTAATGTACTTTCCTAGCTGATAATGGTTGTCTTTTATGACCATTCCAAGAAATTCAATAGTATCTGTAGCAATGGTGCTTTTCTTGGCTGATAACATGATTCCATGACTTTGAACAATATTATAGAACTGAGTTAACAGCTGGTGATGTTCTTCATGCGTTCCTTAAAAAAGCAAGATATTATCAGTGTAAATCAATGAATGATGCAAGAGAGGCTGGAAGATTTTGATCAAGGATTTTTGGAATATGAATGGAGCAGTTTTGAGACCGAAGGGTAAAACTGTCCATTGGAAGTGAGCATTGGGGATACAAAAGACAGTTTTATATTGTTCAGAGGGTTCAATGCCTAATTACCAAAAACCAGATTTTAAATCAAATTTTGAAAAGATCTGGGCATGTTTGAGAAAAGTAAACATACTTGGTCGTCGGGGCAAAGGAAACTTGTCATCTTGCAAAAACATGTTTAATGGTTGATAGTCATTGACTAAGCGTTTCTTTCCTCGGACAATTTCAGAATGCTTTTCAATGTAAAAGGCTTGACAAGCCCATTGAGAACTCATGGGCTCAATTAGACATTGGGCTAACAATTGTGAACATTCCTATTGGGCTAGGTGTAAGTCAGAAGGACTCATTCCTAGATGGGTAGTTTTGGTAGGGTTAACATCTTCATTTAGTTTAAAAGGTAACTTAATGAAGAAAAACTTATTTTTCCACAATGGGTTTGGATGGGTGAATTAGGAGTAGGATTCTGGACACAGACTCAAAAGTTTGGTTGAAATATCGTGGCAGGGCTAGGGGGTGTCAGACAGATTGTAGAGTGGGAATGATTTAAACATGAACTTGACTCGGATTCCAGTGGGAATGATTTGAAGGTGTTTGATCTGGTGAAGGATGTCAAAACCTAACAAGATATCCTTATTAAGAAGAGTTGAACCAACGACCTTGGTCCAGATAACACAGTTTGGAAAAATTTAAATACCAATGGATTTTTTGGTAATCAAAGAGGTGGTGAACAATTTGCCATTAACAGCTTTAAAATGTTCCTCATATTCTATCCAATATTCTGGTGGAAGAATATGCGGATTCAACATGCTGCATTGGGCTCCAGTATCTATACAACCAATTACTGGAATGGGCCTTCGGAATTTGGAGGGCAAGATTTGGAGTGGAAGGTATGGGAACAGTAGTATCAAGGGACAACAATTATTAGTGAAAAAACAGTTGGGATTGATCATTGTCTGAGTCATTAGAGGAATTCTACAGTGCGAACACGGTGTCATCATTGGGTTCATCTTGCTTAGAGAAATAGAATTCCAGTTCATCCTTTTCTAGGGAGTAATCTGTAGTAGCTTGGAGATGCTCAACTAGCCTGATAATTTTTTCCCTTTTGTTGGGACAATCCTTCGCATAATGGCCTTTTCTCTTGCAGATAAAACATCTACTTGATTTTCTCCATTTAAATTCTCTGGATGAAGATGACTTCTTTCTGAAGAATCTGTAGGGCTTTTTGGACCAGCGAGGCTTAGATGAATATTCCGGACTTTTGAATTTCCAAAAATGCGTTTTCTTTTTAGGACTACAAGCACAATCCTTCTTCTGTTTGCATTTGATCTGCAAATAAGGCTTCTTGCAGGCACTTCTAAATTGTTCTCCGTCTTTCAATAGTTCTTTGAAAAATTATTTTTGCTCGCAAAGTTTGTCAAGACAAGTTTTGGCAAGTTGAAAGATTTTGCCAAGAGAGATATTGTCAAGGACAAGATTAGATGCATGGAGTGGCCTCTGTATGTCTGGTTGGAGTTTATCAGGAAGGGAAGCCAAAAAAACATGCTTTAATGTCGGCTCATTGAATCCATTAAGCTTATAAAACAGCAAGTACATTATTTTATAATGGAAGTCAAGATCCTTAGCATTGAGTGAGCAGCATTTCATGTTGAGATAGTCTCGTCGTGCAGCTTTAAAAACTGAAGAGGGGTCTCCAAGGAATTGATCATGGATAACCGCAAGGGCACTTGAGACCTCTGGTAATTGAACAAACTGTAATTGTCTGTAGTGGCCTAAAGAATCAAACCAATCTCTTAGGGCACCCATAAAACGAGTGGCAAATTCTCTAAGGACTGATTGAGTTGTGGCTCTTGGCTTTAACATTTGTAAGTCAAGACAGACAAACATTTTATTAAGTCGATCATGCCATTTAAAGGATGGAAGATCATTAAATGTGAACCATGGACCATTTGACGATTTTTGACTGGGTTAAGGCTGGGCTGAAGGGGGTTGATTGGAGCTAGAGAATTCAAGCATTTCTTCTTTAACTTCAGAGGGAATGTCAACATATGGTTATGTGTGGGAGGTTTGGCCTTGATCAAGTTTATCAGGCTGAACCATCAACATAGGACTTTTCAGAGTCACTGGTGGATGCTGAGGATTCAGTATCTGTCTCAGGATGGCTATCTAAAACAGCGAGATTTGAATCAGAAATTTGATCATCTGTAGTGGATGTGTGATTAACTGTGTGAGCATTGAACTGGTGCATAGGTTGTTTATCCTTGGATTAGGGAGAAGGTTGGGAAGGGGCTGGTGGTGAAGGTGCTGATGGTGGTACTGGTGGATAACCAGGGGATTGGTGGCCAGGAGTGGAAACAGCAGGTTGGTGAATAGTGACTGGTCATGGGTGAGGTTTAGGCTGTGGTGGTAATGGATTTTCTCTTAAACCCTCCCTTTTCGAATTGGAAATCAATTCTGGAGGTATTTCCAAAGTAACATATTGCTCAGCTGTGATAGCTTGAAGAGTGCACTGATCTAGTCTGGAGGAGTGGATGTATTCTTTTGGATGAGGTCTTTTAGTAGAGAGAAGGGTTCTTATACTTCTAGTAAAAGAGTTTCCTCTCTTGTAGAGCTGATAATGACTAAGAAGAGGGAATGAAGATTCATTGATCTGGACTGACTTAGGGATATATGAGTATTCAACGAGGTTTTCTATTTTATTGGCAATTTGTTGGTGCAAGATTTGGGTAAAGACAGAGTAGAAGAAAGGGAGATTGAGTGATCGTAGAAGTAGAAGCGTCATTAGATGAAGTAGATGCCATGAGTGAAAATTTCTCTCTGGTTTCTGAAGCCTAAATATTTTTCAAAGAAATAGGGAAGACTCTTATCATACCACTTTTGTAAGTTTCGGGCTACCAGAATAGGCAACGAAGTACATGGCGTTCTTAGACCAAAGCAACGACGAAAAGATCGTCGTTTGGACTAGTAGTTCGCATGCTTGGGTTTCCAGCCGGTATATTTAGATGGAAAAATAGAAAACTTAAAACATTTTCATTTGAGATTATTCAACCCAAAACAGACTCTTTTGTCTTCAAACAGGGTACCAAACCAGATAAAAATCTTTAAAAGTTTTCTAATGCATAGGATCCTTAAGAAAGGCAAGTGCAGAGCATACTTCCTTAATTTCAAAATAAATAGATTTAAATGTTCCCGTTTACTTTTAACTTCATGTTTAGGAAACACACGCTTTTATTTCTTTATCTCCGATTCTAATTCACAAAGGAAGAGATCATTATATATATAGGATGAAGAAGAGACAAGCTTAATAAGATAGGACCCTTATCAAGATACTTTACTTTGTAAAAGCAAACTTTAATAATTAAATTAGGACTCAACATACTTTAATAATTACACATGATAAACTTTTAATTTATAAAAGTAAAAGTAATAAAAGCAAACTTTAATAATTAAAGCATGACTCAGCATACTTTAATAATTACACACGACAAACTTATAGCTATGGGGACGGAAGATTCATGTAATCTTCGTCAGAGGAGCTATCTGTGTTGTCTTTTGATAACTTTTTCTTTGGATGCTTGTAGGTGGGACCACATGATGGCCATGGGAAATATTGTGCTGTTGGACAATGAGAGGGGAATGTCACCATCTGATTGGTTGGCTGAACTTTAGGTGGACAAGTGTTGGTAGTAGCTCTGGATAATAAAGGTTCTTCCAGTTATGATGGATCTTGGAGCTATTGGAGATGTTGGCTTAAGGGTAGGAAGTTAGTCCAAGGGATTTGGTTTTCTTCTTTGATGATGATACCTATGAGTTTTGGTTTTGAAATGGACGAAGGATAATGATGTCATGTTATGGGCCTAAAGACATATGGAATATGTCTTTATGGGGTTCAGGTTGGTGATTGAGGTGGCAAAAGAAATTCTGAAGGTTTTTCTGGATGTATTGTCTTGTTCAGGGATTGCTGGGTGTGGTGTTGTGAACCATTCGAACACTTGGTCTTGAGTCCAAAAAGAGTTGGTGTTTGGATGCTAGAAATATGGCCTGTGGATAATGAGCACTGAGGTGAACATATTTGCTTCTGATTCAGGCATTGGATCAAGGTTTTAGACCGTGGATAGTTGCTGTAACTTTCTTCTCCACCAGGGAAGTGGAGAGAACCACTCAAGAAGGGTCCAGGTCAATGAGGTTGATTTGTCAGGTTTCATGAGATGATTTAGGGTAGTTCTGATAGGGAGAATTAACTTTGTGGCGTAAAGAACAATTAGGCACCAGATGTACCATAACTCATCTTCAGTCACATCTCTGGAAGGGTTAATGTTTAGACCTGTGAGAAATAAGTTTTTAGGGTGGAAAGTTGAGAAAGGAAATGAATCTGCTAACATGTAGGCTTTCATGAAAAACCTAGAAACATATCTTTTTGGAAATTCTTGGATGTCTGAGAGGAAAAGTCTTGTGGGTCAAGGCTTGGTTTGGTAAAGAGGTGGCCATGAAAATGATGGGAAGTGATATCTTGTGGATATGTAATGCAATGGTGATATTGGTTTTACAAGTCTTGAGAGTAGATCTAGAATGAGGTTCTGGGTTCCTTTTATATGCTTCATAGAGAAGTCATATTTTGAGAACTAGTCTTTAAGTCTGAGCAACATCTTTTCTGGAACTGTTTTCCCTTTGAATTTCATGATGTTGGGAAATGCTGAGCTGTCCATTCAAATAAGAAAATGATAGCCGATAAGATGCTATTCAAATTTCTTGATACCATTCTTTACAGCTAAGATTTCTTTGTACACATTGTGATAGTGCTGTTGTGTGTCAGAGAAATGTTCGCTAGCATAAGCAATAAAGCTTTCTTTGCCATTTATTTCTTTGAGAAGAATAGCACCCCATGATTCGTCACTTGCATCTATATGGAGTATCTATTTTCCATCTGTGATAAGCTTTAATGGTGGCGGATTTTGAGCAATCTTTTTCAAAGTGGTGACAGAAAGTGTGCGGTTATCATTCTATTCTAGTGGCTTTTTCTTTAATAAAGCAAAAAGCTAATTGGTATGGTGATCGACATGAGGAATAAAGTCTCTGATGTAATTGATGATTCCAAAGAATTTCTGTATCTATTTCCTGGTGAGTTATTGATCTGGAAAGTGGAGCTATTCTTGGGCAATGTTCTTTCCTAGCTGGTAGTGTCCTTCTTTGATAATCATTCCAAGGAATTCAATATTATCTCTTGCAAATTCTATAAGTCTAGATGATATCAAAAAATTGATTTAATAATTGGCGATGTTCTTCATGTGTGCCTGAAAACAACAAAATATCGTCAATATAAATCAATGCATGATGCAGGATGGGTTGGAAGATTTTGACCATGGTTTTTTGAAAAATGGAGGGGGCAGTTTTCAAGCAGAATGGTAAAACTGTCCATTGATAATGACCATTAGGGATGCAAAAAGCGGTTTTGTATTTTCTGAGGGTTTAATGCCAATGTGAGAAAAATCTGACTTGAAATATGGGATGAAGACGATGAAGGGGTTGAGGCTGAAGATGAAGTTGTTTCCATGTTTAGGTAATCTTTGGGAGGTACCAGAGGAGTAGATGAGGATAATCTTCTTCTAGGAGATCAAATAAGATAAGACGACCAAACTACTTTCATCATCACAAAATCTTCAGATTCTGAGGATAATTTAGTCATCTCTACAGTTCAATCTTTTTCCAAATTATACAATTCGGAAAAAATTGAATACTAGCAGGGAAGAATGTTGAAGGTGCTGTATGAGAGGAACAACTTTAGACATTTTGAGTGAAGGTCTGGGAATGGTGGAAACATGGTTGACATTTTGGGTTAATAATGATACGCTCGCCTCTAATTTTTTATACTGAGTAGCATGTCACTCAGACATTTTGGGTTAATAATGATACGCTCGCCTCTAATTTTTTATACTGAGTAGCATGCCACTCAGACATTTTGGGTTAATAATGATATGCTCGCCTCTAATTTTTTATACTGAGTAGCATGCCACTCAGACATTTTGGGTTAATAATGATACGCTCGCCTCTAATTTTCTACACCAAATAGTGTATCGATTACAAAATCATGAACTAGATCTGGGTATTTTTGAGATAAGTGAAGATGCTTTTTCCCCTAACAAGCTCCGAACATTTTTCCACATAAAATGCTTGACAAGCCCATTGAGAATTTTTTAGTTCAATAAGTCCTTGGGCCAAGAGTTGTGAACATTTCTTTTGGGCTAAGGCTAAGTCAGATGGGCTCATTCTTAGATGAGTAGCCTTAGTAGGATTGATGTCTTCATTCAGTTTGAAAGGTAACTGAATAAAGAAAGACTTATTTTTCCACAAAGGATTTGGGTGGATGAAGTTAGAATGAAATTTTGGACAGTATTTTAGGAGCTTGGTTCAGATATCTCGGTAAGATGGTGGAGATTCGGATAGACTGTAGTGTTTAAGGATCTCTGTGAAAGATTTGAACATGGATCTGTCCCTGATTCCATTGGAAAGAATTTAAAGATGTTTTATCTGGTGGATGATGTCAAATCCTAATAAGATTTGAACTAATGATTTTTGTCCAAATAACACAATTTGGGAAGATTTGAATACCAATAGGATTTTTGGTTATACTATTAGCATAGTCAAACTCCAATTGTTTTTTATTGTCTCCAACTCTTTTCTTTTGATCATTTGCATAATCCTTTCGAATTGAAGGATTCAGTCTTGGACTTTTCCTCAAAATGGTTGTTGTAGCATTTCTAAGCGACTTGCCCAAATTATCTAGCTCCTGTGAATATTAATTATACGAACTAGTAAGTTTATTAAACTAGATTGAATAGTATATACACAAGGAAGTAAGCATATTAAACCAAGAAAAATACAGCCAATTTTATAAATAAACTAACTTTCTGTGCCTCTCCTTCACTATCGTTATCGTAATCATCATTTTTGGCTTACTTCATAGAAATGACAGAAGACTTCATCGAAATGGCAGCAATAGTGTTTTTTGGTGTCTCTTCTTTCTTCTAATCTTTCTCCCTATTTTCTCAATGTCCAAGCATTGCATATGACCAGTTCAAGAAAGCTTTCCCAATACTTGTGCAAGTAAGTCATTTCTTGCATCCGAAGTCAAAGAGTCTTTTTAGTCCTCCTTTAGCTTTTCCTAACACCCCACCATAAAGAAACTAATACTATTAAATAAGAATAATAATAACGATTTTTCTTCTAGTTAAACTTGATTACCAATTTCTTAATGACTTGTTAAGTGTCAAGATCGTATCCTCCATCCTTTAGCATCCGAGTTCTCTTTCATAGCTCACTCCTATCAATTAAGTCTTTAAAAAGACTTAATTCTTCACTGCCTACTTCGATAATGAAATTAGCTTGGTTAACTAGTAAAAAAATTAATATTTAAAAATACCCTTTATATTGATATATATGCACTTAGAATTTCTTTCATTAATCCTACATATCCTTTTCAACTAAGGTGGTGATAATACATGGTCAAAGCTCACGTATTCTTATTGACATGACTGGTTTTTTGTAAAAGAAGAAACATCATTTTAATATAAGGTAAACATGATGTAACTATCAACATATTGCTTGTCTTAACTTTAGAATACTTGCTTCAAATGATTCAAACAAATGTTGTTGACAAACTTTATCTAAACTAGCCGCTGTATTTGGGGGTAATCAATTGAGGGTGTATACAATTTCTTTTTATCATTTCTGAACTTCTAGATAAAGTTTTGTTTTTCAGCATATACTTGAAGTTTAGAAATGTTGTTCCAATTGATTGTATTACCTGCTTTCTACTTCTAAGATGAATAATGAAACGACTGTAAATATAGAGGAAGATTGTTTAAGTGTCAATTAATAAAAATAGAAATCATACAACTAATAATGAAAAATGACAAGAAAAGCTTTAAGTAAAATGCAACAAGCTTTTAAAGAATTGCTAGAACTGATTTCTATAAACACTCATTTGTCTCTAAAGGAACTTTACACCAAGCTAATACCCCAAGAAAGTAAGCCAACTCAGTGGCTTCATCCCCTGCAGGAACACCCATTTCATCGTATTGCACCACTATCTTTCTTTTTTTTCTTTTAAGTCTTTTTTTCTTTAGGATGCCTAACTTGGTTAGTTCATTTATGATCTCTTATTTTTATTAGTAGGGACTTATCCTACAACCAGCTAAATGGAGAGATTCCATTCAACATTGGGTTTTTGCAAATAGCCACATTGTATGTGCTTTCCTTTACTTTTGATGCTTGTTCAAAGAGTAATCACATACGCTTTTGGTTTATGGCAAGTATGAAGATAAGGTGCTTTGTTATGTAGTGCCAATGCAGGCTGAACACTTGTTACTCGGGCGGCCTTGGCAATTCGACAGACGTGTGAAACATGATAGCTTCACTAACAAATTTTCATTTGTATTTAATCAATGCAACATCACTCTTGTTCCATTGACACCAAAGCATGTTTATGGAGACCAAGTGAGCCTATAGAGAGAGAGTGAGGAAAAGAAAAGGAGAGAAAAAGAGAGTGAAATTTAAAAAGAGGCCGAGGAAAATGTGAGAGAAAAACCAAAGAAAAATATAGCCATTGAGTGAAAATTAGATGAAAAAAAGAATTTCTACGCGAGAGCGAGTGAGATAAAAAAAAAGTGTTGTTTTTACATTAGCCAATGATTGCACTTTTGTACAAAGAGGCATTTTTAAACGCTAAAAAATTTGACCCTACTTTGCCTAGTTCTATTACTTCTCTTTTGCAGGAGTATGAGGATGTGTTTCCTGAGGAAACACCACATGGTTTACCTCCAATCTGAGGGATTGAGCATTAGATTGATTTTTTGCACGGTCCAGCCATTCCAAATAGACCAGCCTCTAGGAGCAATCCGAAGGAGACCAAGGAACTTCAAAGGCAGGTTAAGGAATTAATGGAAAAAGGGTACGTAAGTGAAAGCATGAGTCCATGTGCAGTTTCTGTTTTATTAGTTCCTAAGAAGGATGGGACGTGGAGAATGTGTGTTGACTGTTGAGCCATCAACAACATAACGGTAAAGTATCGACATCCCATTGCTAGGCTAGATGACATGCTTGATGAATTACAGGGGTCTTGTGTATTTTTCAAAATTGATTTGAAAAGTGGATATCATCATATTAGAATGAAAGAATGAGATGAATGAAAAACTGGTTTTAAAACAAAGTATGGTTTGTATGAAGGGTTAGTCATGCCTTTTGGTCTAGCTAATGCCTCGAGGACTTTTATGAGACTTATGAATCATGTCTTGCGAGCTTTTAGTGGCAAGTTTGCTATTGTTTATTTTGATGATATCCTCATTTATAGCAAAAACATAAACGATCATGTAGTACATTTGAAATATGTTTTAGATGTGCTTAGAAAAGAAAAGTTGTTTGCTAACCTGAAGAAGTGTACTTTTTACACCGACAAACTTATTTTTCTAGGATTTGTTGTGAGTGCACAAGGTGTACATATTGATGAGGAAAAGGTACGTGCAATCAAAGAGTGGCTGAGTCCCACCAGTGTAAGTAATGTGAGAAGCTTTCATGAGCTTGCTAGTTTCCATCGACAATTTGTGAAAGACTTTAGCACATTAGTCGTATCACTTACTGGAAGTTTCTTTTCTTGACCAGTTTGAACTGCTGTGATCATAGCAATATAAGAAAGCTATGGACTATCTGAAACGGGCTTGGAGTCAGGAGTTTGGAAAGACAATTTGACTTGACCATTTAGTTGTTTGTCAAATATGGCTTCTGTGGTTTGTACTGGTTCTGAATTTTGGTGAAAGTGCTCACAGTTGGTTAGCCATTCAAGAGGCATGAGTTGGAGCAAATCATGTTTCTGGATTTGTTTGGGGATTTGAATGATGGTTGGAATTGTGTCTATGTCTGCCAATATCATCAAGGCATCAAAAGTTGTGTATGGTGTAAGAAGATCTAGTGCATGATTTTGTAATCGATACACTATTTGATGATGAAGGGTTGCAATCTTGGATGTGGGTGTTTGTTCTGCTCCTTGGAGCTGGATATGGATTTTAAGGGTTGTTGGAAGATTGTGATCCTCAAGAGAGAGATTGAAATTGGGGTAAAAGGTTAATAAGACACTGCCAGCAGGAAGGGTTGTCAGAACAGTTCCTACAACAGTGTGTTGGTACTCCTTCAACCTTGTGTCTAGGAGGGCAATTCTAGCTGTAACAGGTAAGCCTTTTCGACCATGAAGAGTGAGAATTAATCATACACCACCAAGATGGAAGTGTGTGTATCCTTCTCGTTTCCAATTGGCGATGAGATCTGAAGGTATTCCCATAGTGATATATTCTTCACTCTATGATGCTTGTAGAGCACACTGATCTAGTCTAAAAGACTGGTTATATTCTTCTAGTGAAAGAAGTTTTCTGGAGATTGTAAGGACTCATGATGGGAAATTGGGACTCATTGATTTGAGCAGATTCTGGAATATAAAAATATTCAACAAGATTCTCAATTTTGGAGGCTATGTGTTTGGAGCATGATTTGGGAAGAGAGAGAGTAGAAGAAATGGAAATATGAGATGAAGATGACGAAGAAGATAGAGTTGAAGACCAATTGCTTACTTTAGTGAAAAATTGATTACATTATAAAGAATATGTTTTCATAAAATGAATCTATGAGAAATAGGTGGTTGTACTACCAGGTGGCAAAGTTTCTAAGGAGGGCAAGCCCTAAAACCTAAGTAAAAAGAAATCTTTTAGGGAAAGTGATACGTAATGCCCAAAAGATCAACTAATGAGGCCCAAGGCCATATTGTTTTAAGAGTAAAAGTGCCAACCTTATAGTGCAACATACCTATGGCCCTAATGAAGTTGTTTTGTATTTTCTAAATTTCTTTTAAAAGCTTAATATGATCATCCAAGTGTTATCTTACTGGGCATTAGCTCATAAAGTCCTGACATTGCAGGCAACAAAACAACTTCATTAGGGCCCTAGTATGTTGCACTACAAGGTCAGCACTTTTACTCTTTAAACAATATGCCCTTGGGCCTCATTAGTTGATCTTTTGGTAGTTACATATCGCCGTTCCTGAAAGATTTCTTTTTACTTACCTTTGAGGACTTGACCTCCTTAGAAACTTTGCCATCTGGTAGTAAAACCACATTTTTCTCATAAATTCATTTTTTGAAACATCTTCTTCATAATGTAATCCATGACATGCATGTATCCATTGCAACTTATGTCATAGCATTTCAAGTTCCTAGATGCATAACAAAATCAACACACAACACGATTTAAGGACAAGGTTCTTTAATACAGTCGGCACAATTAAGTATAAGTATCACAAATTAGGCAGTAGAACCGACCATAACATAACTAAGTATCATAGATTAGGTGGCAGAGCTGACCATAACATAATTAAGTATCATGGCTTAGGAGGCAAAGCTGACTATAACGTGATTAAGTATCATAACATGACCATAATAGCAATCACAACATAAAGGAATGGTTAAAATTGAAGTTAAGTGTATGAAAAGAATTTTGTCCCTATATTGCAGTTGAAGTGCTACTTACCTCTTGATCATGACTTCTCTAGACCTTTCTAAATTTAGGATTTCTCTACTCTTGATGTTATGACTTAGAATAGAAGAGAATGAAATTTTTAGGTTGCATTGAAAATGAAAGGAAGTAGGAGGGTCTTTATAGGTTTTCTTATGGCTAATGGATGGCTAGGATTTTTCCACCATAACTCTTGATCAATGGGTTAGATTATCCTTCATAAATACCTTACTAAATTCTAGAATTCTTATCTTTCTGTACAAACTTCTCTTACATCATCACTTATGTCATCACTCCTTAGAATTAAATATTATAATACTTAAAGGGTTTGTTAGCTTAAAATAAATTCTACTATATTTAAGTGAAAAAATTATACCTCACACTGCATGGATCTTATGTATTTTCTAAAATGGACTTAACAAGTGGATATCATTATATTAGAATGAAAGGAAATGAATCAAAAACTATCTTTAAAGCAAAATATGGTTTTTATGAATGGTTTGACTAATGCCCTGAGCACTTTTATGAGAATTATGAATCATGTTTTGTGAGCTTTTATTGGTAAGTTTAGTGTTGTTCATTATGATGATATCCTCATATATTGGACGAACATGTAGTACATTTGAAATTTGTTTTAGATGTACTTAGGAAGGAAAAGTTGTTTGCTAGTATGACGAAGTGTACATTTTCCATTGATAAACTTGTGTTTCTAGGATTTATTGTGAGTACACAGGGTATACCAGTTGATGAGGAGAAGATAAGTAATGTGAAAAGCTTTCACGGGCTCGCTAGTTTCTACAGGCGATTTGTGAAATACGTTAGCACATTGGTCACACCGCTTATTAAAGTAATAAAAAAAGACGTGGGAAGAAGAACAAGGGAAAGTGTTTCAAATAATTAAGCAAGAGCTAACCAATGCTACCTTATTGTCCTTGCCTAACTACCCTATTGAATGTGATACCTTAGGTATTCGTATTGGCGTATTCTGAATGCAAGAAGGACAACTAATTGCTTACTTTAGTGAGAAACTAAGTGGGGCAGCCTTAAACTACCCTACCTAAGATAAGGTGTTAGAAATGTGGCAGCACTACCTATCTCCTAAGGAATTCGTGATTCACACCAATCATGAATCCTTGAAACACCTTAAAGGCGAACACAAGCTGAAAAAGAAGCATGCTTGATGGATAGAATTCATAGAGACATTTTTATATGTCATTTATTATAAGCAAGGTAAGGAAAACATTGTTGTAGATGCTCTTTCCCATAGGTATGTCTTAATCTAGACACTTAATGCTAAACTGCTTGGTTTTGAACATATTAAGGAATTTTATGCTAATAACCATGATTTTAGTGTTGAATACCAAGCTTGTGAAAAGACTGCGGCTGGTAAGTACTTTAGGAGTGATGGTTACTTATTTTGGGGGAATAAATTGTGTGTGCCTAATCGTTCTTTGAGTGATTTGTTAGTGAGAGAATCCCATGGGGCATTTTGGAGTTGTAAAAACATTATGGATGCTAAGTTTTTAAGTTTTGGAAAACATTATGGGCCAAGTTAGGGAACTAAGTTGTTGTTTTCAACTACTGGTCACCTTCAAACTAATGGCCAAAAAAAAGTTGTGAATAAAACTTTATCTACTTTGTTGTGGGCTATCACTAAAAGGAACATCAAAACCTGGGAAGATTATTTACCGCATGTTGAGTTTGCTTATAATCGTTTTGTTCATTTTGCTACTAAGTATCCACCATTTGAAATTGTTTATGCTTTTAATCATTTAACCCCATTGGATTTAACTCCAGTGCTTGTTTTTGAGTGTGTTAACTTAGATGCCAACAAAAGGCTGAAATTGTTAAACAAATACACGAGATGATGAAGTTCAACATTGGGCAGAGAACTGAGTAATATGCTAAACAAACCAACAAAGGGCGACAAAAGCTATTCTTTGAACCCAATCAAGGAACAATTTTCAAAATGAAGGAAATCTAAGTTATTACCTCCAGGGGTTGTAAAAACATGTTTAAGGGTTGATAGTCAATGACTAAACGTTTCTTTCCTCGAACAAGCTCAGCATGTTTTTCAACATAAAAGGCTTGGCAAGCCCATGGAGAAGTTGTGGGCTCAATTAGACCTTGGGCTAATAATTGTGAACATTCTTGTTGGGCTAGGAGTAAGTCAGAAGGACTCATTCCTGGATGGGTAGCTTTGGTTGGGTTAATGTCTTCATTGAGTTTGAAGGGTAACTTAATGAAGAAAGACTTATTTTTCCACAATGGATTTGGATGGGTGAACTGAGAATGGGACTCTGGACATAGACTTAAAATTTTGGTGGATATATCTTGGTAGGGCTGAGGTGTGTCAGACAGGTTGTAGAGTTTTAGAATGTCTGTGAAAGGTTTGAACATGGATTTGACTCGGATTCCAGTGGGAATGATTTGGAGGTGTTTGATCTGGTGAAGGATGTCAAAACCTAACAAGATATCCTTATTAGGAAGAGTTGAACCAATGACCTTGGTCCAAATGACACAGTTTGGGAAGATTTGAATACCAATGGGTTTTTTGGTAATCAAAGAAGTGATGAACAATTTGCCGTTGACAGCTTTGAAATGTTCCTCATATTCTGTCCAATATTCTGGTGGAAGAATATGCGGATTTAACATGCTGCGTTGAGCTCCAGTGTCGATGAGACCAATGGCTGGAATGGGCCTTTGGAATTTGGAAGGCAAGATTTGGAGTTTGATTGAGGGTATGGGAACAGTAGTATCAAGGGACAACAACTGTTGGTGAAAAATTACTTGGGATTGATCACTGTCTGAGTCATCAGAGGAATTCTGTAGTGCGAACACTGTTTCATCATTGGGTTCATCTTGTTCTGAAAAATAGAATTCCAGCTCATCCTTTTCTGGAGAGAAATCTGTGGTAGCTTGGAGATGCTCAAGTAGCCGAATAGATTTTTCCCGTTTGTTGGGACAATCCTTGGCATAATGACCTTTTTTCTTGCAGATAAAGCATCTGCTTGATTTTCTCCTTTTAAGGTCTCTGGATGAAGATGACTTCTTTCTGAAGAATCTGTAGGATTTTCTGGATCGACGAGGCTTAGATGAGTATTCCGGACGTTTGAATTTCTGAAAATGCCTTTTCTTTTTAGGACTGCAATCACAATCCTTCTTCTGTTTGCACTTAATATGCAAATAAGGCTTTTTGCAGGCACTCCTAAATGGTTCTCTATCTTTCAATAGTTCTTTGAAAAACTGTTTCTGCTCACAGAGTTTGTCAAGACAAGTTTTGGCAAGTTGAAAGATTTTGCCAAGAGAGATGTTGTCAAGGACAAGATTGGAAGCACGAAGTTGCCGCTGTATGTCTGGTTGGAGTTCATCAGGAAGGGAAGCCAGGAAAACATGCTTTAATGTTGGTTCGTTGAATCCATTAAGCTTATAAAACAGCAAGGACATTCTTTTATAATGGAACTCAAGATCCTTAGCATTGAGTGAACAGCATTTCATGTTGAGATAGTCCCGTCGTGCAGCTTCAAAAATTGCAGAGGGGTCTCCAAGGAATTGATCATGGATAACCGCAAGGGCACTTGAGACTTCTGGCAATTGAACAAACTGCAATTGTCTGTATTGGCCTAGAGAGTCAAACCAATCTCTTAAAGCACCTGTAAAACGAGTGGCAAATTCTCTGAGGACAGATTGAGTGGTGGCTCCTGGCCGTAGCATTTGTAAGTCAAGCCAGGCAGACATTTCATTAAGCCGATCACGCCATTTAGAGGATGGAATATCATCAAATGTGAACCATGGACCATTTGACGATTTTGGACCAGTTGAACCGGATTGGGCTTGGACTGGAGGAGGTTGGTTTGAGGCAGAGAATTCAGGCATTTCTTCGTCAACTTCAGAAGGAATGTCAACATATGGTTCTGTGTGAGAGGTTTGGCCTTGATCAGGTGGATCGGTTTGAGCCATCAGGATTTTGGTGATATCAGCATAAGACTTTTCAGAATCACTGGTGGAAGCTGATGATTCTGTGTCTGTCTCAGTATGAGTATCTGAGACTGCAAGATTGGAATCAGAAGTTTGATCATCGGTGGAGGATGTGTGGTCAACTGTGTGGGCACTGAACAAGTGCATGGGTTGTTTATCTTTGGATTGGGTAGGAGGTTGAGGAGGAGCTGGGGGTGGAGGTGCTGACGGTGAGACTGATGGATAGCCATGGGTTGGTTGGTCAGGAGTGGAAACAGCAGGTCGTGGCTGAGATTTAGGCTTGAGTTTAGGTTTAGGTTGTGGGGGTGGTAAAGGATTTTCTCGAAAAAGAGTATGAGTCATACCAAATAATTTGGAAGGTTCATACTGTTTGATAGGGGAAAGCATAGAGGCAAAGGGATGATAGGTTGGACCGATGGAAGGCATCGGAGGTGAGGAGGTAAAAAGGGTAGGCCTTTGTTTTTCTGATTCTATCTGGTCAAGCTCAGCTTTCAAGCGTCTGATCTCTCTTTCCTTCTGGTCAAATTCTGGGCCATAATAGCGGTGAGCAAGCATGGTTCTTAATTCAGAATCAAGTTGGGCAATTCTGGACTGTAGATTTTGGTGGATCTGCTGCATTTGGGCAGTGATGGAATCAACTTTGGTCTCAAGCGTTTCAGTTCGTAAACTGATTTTTTCAACTTTGGAATTAATGTGTACCAAAGTATCATTTTGTGCTCTGGCATTTTGGGTTTGCCAGTTGAGGACTGATTCAAAAGGTTTAGGGGGTTCAAGGTGTCCTGTAGAGGTGATGGCTGAAGGGATAAAGGGTTTGGACACAACGTTGCGTTGGGAATCTGTGTGGGTGTCTAGAGGAGGAAATGAAGAAGAGTAGTCTGAAGAAGTAGATGAGAACATCATACAACTCAGTGGTGGTGTTAGAGTTGGGATCGGTGAGGGAATCTCGGATTTGCAATGTTTTGCAATCCATGTGAGTTCTTTTTTGTAGATGGGTAAAGGAGCTGGTGGAGATGGAGGATCTTGTGGTGGTGTGGGGTTATAATGGTGACATGAGGTTAAAGGTTTTTTCTTTTTAGATTTTTTCTTTCTGGTAGAATAATCATCATCGTCCTCTTCCCAATCATCCCAGCAGGGACAATTTGGGTCACACATGCCTGAGCCAGGGGCATCCCATAGAAAATGACCATTTAGCTTTGCTGGATAAACAGGGTAGCCTTTAAAAGTGAACCCTGTAATGGGTAGATCTTCTTGAGCTGTCTGCACCGCTGTGATCATGGAAGAATAAGTAAAAGAGAGCCGAGGAGGCTCTTGTGGAGCACTGGGAGGTGGTTTAAAGGTCATTCTAACTGTTCCATCTGGCCGTCGTTCAAACATGCTTTCTGATGTCTGAATTGGAGCGGTATTGGTATGGAACTGTTCATAGTTTGAGATCCATTCAAGAGGCATAAGCTTGATGAGCTCATGACGAGGAATTTGTCTGGGGATCTGGATGATGGTTGGGATTTGGTCAGATTCAGCTAAGACCATGAGAGTGTCAGAGTGATGGTCTGGAGTGGGTAGATCTAAGGCATGATTTTGGAGCCTATAGACCAATTGGTGATGGAGAGTGGCAATTTTGGCAGAGGAGATTTGTTCTGCACCTTGGATCAGGACTTGGACTTTTAAGGTTGTGGGTAAGTTTGTGTCGTGGAGAGAAAGGTTGAAGTTGGGGTAGAAAGTGAGGAGAACACTTCCTGCATGGAGGGTTGTGAGAACAGTGCCAATAACGGCATCTTGGTACTGTTTGAAACGGGTATCAAGGAGAGCAAGGCGAGCTGTGACTGGTAATCCTTTGCGCCCATGAAGGGTGAGGATTAGTCTAATTCCTCCAAGATGGAGATGGGTATAACCTTCGCGTTTCCAGTTGGAAATCAACTCTGAAGGAATCTCTAGAGTGACATATTGCTCAGCAGAAGTGGCTTGAAGAGCACATTGATCCAAACGAGAGGACTGGATATATTCTTTAGGGTGAGGCCGTCTGGTAGAGATGAGGGTGCGGATACTACGGGTAAAGGAACTGGGTCTTTTGTACAGTTGATATGGACTGATGAGAGGGTAGGAGGACTCGCTGATTTGGGCGGATTCAGGGATATAGGAGTATTCTACAAGATTTTCTATTTTGTTGGTGGTATGAGAAGTGCAAGATTTAGGGAGAGAAAGAGTAGAAGACAAAGTAACAGGGTTGAAAGTAGAGGAAGATGAAGTTGAAGCCATGATTGAGAAGTTCTCTCTGCTCCTGAAGGCTAAAGATTAAAACGAATCAAATACTTAAATTATACCATTTTGAGCATGAAAAAAGAGATTTAGAAAACATGGAAGTTTCAAGGACGAGTATGGCTCTGATACCATAAAAAAGAGAGTACGTGGCTTGTGATCTCTCAGTGCAGACCAGACTAACGCCCATTCGGGTTCGCCTCTGGAATTTACGTCGAGAGTTTCCTGCCTATATACCTCTTGGATTCAAAACTTAAAACAAGTTCTTTGCAGGTTATAAAACCCAAAACAGACTTCTCTTTAGTCTTTAAAACAGGGTACCAAACCGTTTAAGAAATTGCCATAAGTTTTCTGATGCACAGGATCCTTCCTTGAAGGCAAGTGCAGAGCATACTTCCTTAAGTTTTCAAAATGAACAAATTTAATTCTTTGATTCGTTTCTTTCACTTAGAACTTCATTTGCAGAGAGAGAGAGGAGAATTTAGCAATTCATGGTGTAGAGCAAACACACGAAAGTTGTATTGCACTTAAGCTTCTTTCTAGTTATATTTTACAAGGGAGGTGAGCTCTTTATATAGGAGAGCTTATTAAGATAGGACAGGACCCCTATCTTTTACAATAGTAAAAGCAAAGTAAAACTACAGTACAAGAGTAAAGCTACAGTACAAGCAACATTATTACATCAGGACAAAATCCATAACATTAGGACAAAAAGGAAAATGCGTACATCGAGACAAAAAAGGGAAATTGCTTACAACAAGACAAGAAAGGAAAATGCATGGCAACAAGACAAAATGCAGGGAAGGTTCAAGGAAAGTGCATGAGTCAAGACAAGATGGGAAAGTTCATGGAAGAAGACAAGGGGAGAAATTTCCTGAAAGAAGACAAAAGGGAAAAGGCATGCAAGGAGACAAAGTGGGAAATTTCCTGCAACAAGACAAGAGAGGAAATTTCATGCATGGAGACAAAAGACTTTATGGGGAGTGAAGGTTCATGTATTCATCTTCAGAGTCACTTTCTGTCGCATCAGGGTCGTCATCAGAAGGTTGTGGAAAAAAGGTCTTGGAAAGCCTTGGATGCTTGCAGGAGGGACCACTGCATGGTGGATGTGGACAGTAGAATTCATACACTGGTCGGGATGATGTCGGAGAAGCTTTTGGTGATGTCTGAGTAGCCTTATCTCTTTTGGGAGGTTTGGGTGGCTGTGATGGTGGTGGTTGGGAGGAGGAGCCTGGTTCATGCATGGATGGTTGGGGAAACTGTTGGAGATGTTGACTGAGAGGAAGAAAGTCTTCCCATGGGTCCTGAGAGTCTTGGTAGAGGAAGTCAGTATAATCTGGTTTTTCTTCTTTGATAATGATGCCGGTGGGTTTTGGGTGAGATATAGTGGATGGAGTGGGGATCATGATGATGTCATGTTGTGGGCCTAAGGAGGTGTGGGAGATATCTCTGTGTGGCGGAGTCTGGTGGTTGAGTTGGCAAAGATAATTGTGCAGGGTGGTTTGGATTTCATTTTCAATGACAGCTGGATGTGGTGCAGTGAACCATTCATACACTTGATCTTGGGTCCAGAAAAGCTTTGTATCTGGATGCTGAAAATATGGCCTGTGGATAATGAAGACTGAAGTGAACTGGCGTGCTTCTGAAGCAGGCATTCTTTCCAGGTTGTAAATCTCTGAGAGTTGCTGCAGTTTCTTTCTCCACCATGGAATGGGAGAAAACCATTCAAGGAGAGTCCAGGTGAGGGAGGTGGCTTTGTCCGGGTTGAGGAGATGGTCCAAAGTTGGACTGATTGGCAGGATAAGCTTGGTGGCATATAGAACAGTTAGGCACCATAGGTACCATAACTCATCTTCAGTGATCTCCCTAGAAGGGTCAAGGGTGAGACCTGTAAGGAACAAGTTTTCTGGGTGGAAGGTAGAAAAGGGAAAGGAGTCTGCCATTAGGTAGGCTTTCATAAAAAAGCGAAAAACAGCTTTGCGGGCAAAGTCCTGGATTGCAAAGACAGAAGAGAAAGTTTTGTTAAGGGGAAAGTTCTTCTTGGTGAGAGCTTGTGGGGGAAGTGAAGTGGCCATGGAGATAACTGGGAAGTGGTAGGTTGTGGAAAACACGGTGAGAAGTTTGTCTGGTTTAGAGAGTCTAGATAGCATATCAGGGATAAGGTTCTGGGATCCCTTTATATGTTTAACTGAAAAGTCATATTTGGAAAACCAATCTTTTAACCTGAGTAACATTTTTTCGGGAACAGTTTTACCTTTGAAATTAAGGATATTTGGGAAGGCTGAACTGTCCATTCGGATGAGAAAATGGTGTCCAATCAAATGATACTCAAATTTCTTGATGCCATTCTTGACCGCTAAGATTTCTTTGAACACACTGTGGTAATGTTTTTGTGTGTCAGAGAAATGTCCACTAGCGTAGGCAATAAAGCTCTCTTTTCCATTGATTTCTTCGAGGAGGATGGCACCCCATGATTCATCACTGGCATCGGTCTGTAGTATGCGCTTGCCATCTGCAATCAACTTTAATGGAGGCGGATTTTGTGCAATCTGCTTTAATGTGGTGATAGCAAGAGTGTGGTTGTCATTCCACTCTGGGGGCTTCTTTTTCAATAAAGCTGAAAGATGTCGAGTGTGTTGGTCCACATGTGGGATGAAATCACGGATGTAGTTGATGATACCGAGAAACTGTTGGACTTGCTTTTTGGAAAGGTGCTGATCTGGAAAGTGAAGCAACTCTTGGGCAATGTGCTTTCCAGGCTGATAATGGCCGTCTTTTATGACCATGCCAAGAAATTCAATGGTATCTGTGGCAATGGTGCTTTTCTTGGCTGATAACATAATTCCATGACTCTGGACAATATCATAGAACTGAGTTAACAGCTGGTGATGTTCCTCATGCGAACCTGAAAAAAGCAAGATGTCATCAATATAAATCAATGCATGATGGAGGATGGGCTGAAAGATTTGGATCATGGACTTTTGGAATATGGATGGGGCAGTTTTGAGTCCGAAGGGTAAGACTGTCCATTGGAAATGGGCATTTGGAATGCAAAAGGCAGTTTTGTACCGTTCTGAGGGTTCAATGCCTAATTGCCAAAAACCTGATTTTAAATCAAATTTTGAAAAGATCTGGGCATTTTTGAGAAAAGTAAACATGCTTTGGCGACGTGGCAAAGGGAATTTGTCATCTTGCTACTTTTAATGTTTCTAATTTGAGTCCTTTTGATGCAGGTGATGATTTGAGGACAAATCCTCTTCAAGAGGAGAGGAATTATGAGATTGAGGACAAAACTATCACAAGCATATGGGATGAGGTATGTTCAGATTCTATTCAAGTTGCCATCCGATTCGTCATAAGAGCTCGAGCAAAGAAATTCAAAGAAGCACTTAATGGGTTGATTCAAGCAACTTGGACTTAATCAAATACGTGTAATCACTTCAATGAAATAGGAAGTTGGCTTACACATTATGGCGGAAAAATGTATTATTTTCCTTTTTTGGATACTTTCCCGTTTCTTGATGAGGCTAGTGGAGAAACAAATCAGTTATTTCTCTTTTAATTACCGAGTTTCCATTTTAATTTATGTAAGACATTTATGCCAATTATGATTATGATTTGATTTAGATTCTTTCCTATTTGCTTAGATTAGAATTATGATTTGATTTAGATTCATTCCGATTCACTTAGATTAGGATTCTGATTTGATTTAAATTCTTTCCTTATTCGCTTTAGATTAGGATTTATTTCTAAAAATTGATGTAACCAACCCTACATAATGTACTCGCATCTAATAAATAGAGAAGATTAGTTTTGATGCAATTGATGAGAGAGTTAATTCTCTTTGGTTCTTAAACAAAATCTTTAACCTTATGAGATTTTCATGGCATTCAAACTCTTGACTTATCAATCAAATCATCCGTAGCTAATTGTGGCATCCTCATATACTAAGGTTTGTTCTTTCAATTGAGCATCAGATTGCGGTTCCATTCAATTCTTGGTTTAGATTCGAACTTAGACACTTATAAGGGTCACATCATTTCTTGGCGGGGTTTGTATCATGCAAGTTGGACACTTGTTACTTGGTCGACCTTGGAAATTCGACTGACGTGTAAAGCATGATGGCTTCGTCAACACGTAATCATTTGTGCTTAATCAATGCAGCATCACCAAGCATGATGACTCTAAAGCAGTTTTATGGAGACTAAGTGAGCCTATAGAGAGAGTGATCGAAAGAAAGAGAGTGAACAGAAGAAAAAGAGAGTGAAAATAAGAGAAGTTGAGAAAAATGAGAGAAGAAAGTAGCCATTGAGAGAAAATCATAGGGAAAACACAAGAATTTCTATGCAAAAGCAAGTAAGATAAAAAGAACGTTGTTGTCACAACAGCCAATGATTTCAAAGAGGCATTTTTAGACGCTAGTGAACTTGACCTTGCTTGCCTAGTTATATTATTTCTCTTTTACAGGAATGAGAATGTCTTTACTAAGGAAACACCACATGGTTTGCCTCCAATCTAAGGCATTGAGCATTAAATTAATCTTGTGCCCAGTGCAACCATTCCACACTAACCAGCCTATAGGAGTAATCCCGACAAGACAAAGGAACTTAAATAGAAGGTTAGTGAATTGATCAAAAAATGGTACGTGAGAGAGAGCATGAGTCCATGTGTAATTACGGTTTCGCTAGTTCCTAAGAAAGATGGAACATGGTGGTTGTGCGTTAAATGCTGAGCCATCAACAACATAACAACAAAATATCAACATCCTAATCCTAGGATAAATGATATGCTTGATGAAATTACATAGATTATGCTTGATGAATTACATAGATCGTGTGTATTTTCTAAAATTGGTCTGAAGTGAATATCATCATATTTGAATAAAAGGAGATGAATGGAAAACTACCTTTAAAAAAATATATGGCTTGTATGAATGGTTAGCATTTAACTACCTTTTGCTTTGACTAATGCTCCAAGCATTTAATGAGACTTATGAATCATGTTTTGATGATATCTTTATACATATCAAAAACTTAGATGATCATGTAGTACATTTGAAATCTGTTTTAGATGTGCTTAGGCAAGAAAAGTTGTTTATTAATATCAAGAAATGTACCTTCTGCATTGATAAACAAGGAATATAGGTTCATAAGGACAAGTTACATGTAATCCAAGAGTGGTCGAGTCCCACAAGCATAAGTAATGTGACTTTAATAGATTGACCACACGACTTACCAGAGTAATCAATAAAAACATTGGATTCAAGTGGGAAGAAGAACAGGAGAAGACATTTCAATAAAATGTTTCAATAAAATGTTTGAAATTGAATGTGAATTTTCTGATGCACAGGATCCTTGCAAGAGGCAAGTATAGAGCATACTTTCTTAAGTTTCAAAATGAACAGATGTAAGTTTTCTTCATATTTTTAAAACTTTTAGAGCTTCATTGACAGAGAGAAAAAGAGAAATTAGAAACTCATGATTATACAAGGCTAGAGATTTTATTATTTTTGCTATGCTTCTAACAAAGAGAAGCTGAGCTTATATAAGAGGAAAACTAAGAAAAAAGATAGGACAAGGCCCCTATCACTTTTCTAAAAGCAAAGACATAATTACAAGCAACAAGCTTTTGGAAAAGTAAAAGCAATAAAGACAAATTAAAGCATGAGTCATGCTTTAATTATTACAAACTCTAAAAAGTAAATGATGCCAAATTGCATGAATCACGGAGATGAGAGATTCATGTAGTCTTCGTCAGATGAGCTATCGGTCTCATCTTTATCTTTTGAAAAGAGGACTTTGAGCGATGGACATGGAGTTTCTGGTGGATGTTGATGATCTGGGCGACAGGGTGGCCAAGGGAAAAATATCTTACGCCAAGAAGAAGATGGGTGTTCATTGGAGCCGGGTGGTGTGCTAGAACTGGCTTTATTTGTTAGATCATCTGAGTCATGTGTTGGTGGAGTTTGTTGGAGGTTTTGAAGATGTTGGCTTAGTGGCAAGAATGCTTCCCATGGGTCTTGTGCATCTTGGTATAGAAAATTAGTGAAGTTTGGTTTTTCTTCCTTGATGATAATGCCTGTGGATTTAGGTTTTAAAATTGCTGAAGGAGTGGGGATCATGATGATATCATGCTGTGGAAAGAGGGAGGTGTGAAAAATGTCTTTGTGTGTGAAGCAGGTTGGTGGTTCAGTTCACAAGGGAAATTATAGAGTTCTTTTTGAACTTTATCGTCTTGTTCAAGGATGGATGGGTGAGGTGTGGTGAACCATTCAAAAACTTGATCTTGAGTCCAGAAGAAGAGTGCTTCTAAGAAGTGTGTATCTGGGTGTTGGAAGTATACGTTCCAAGTTATGAAATTGTAACAATTGTTGAAGTTTCATTCTCCACCATGGAATAGAAGAAAACCATTTAAGAAGCGTCCAGATGAGTGAGGTTGATTTGTCTGGATTGAACAAATGTTCTAAGGTGGCTGTTACTAGAACAATTAGTTTGGTGGCATGAAGGACAGTTAGGCACTAGATGTACCATCATTCATCTTCTGAAATGTCTCTAGAAGGATCAGGTTTAAACCTGTAAGAAACAAGTTTTCTGGATGGAAAGTGGAAAATGAAAATGATTATGATAAAGATAGGCTTTCATGAAAAACCTAAATACAACTTTCTTTGCAAACTCTTGTATGGCAAAGACTATGGTCAAAGTTTTCCCAAGGGGAAAGGTTTTTTGGGCAAGGGCTTGTGAGGGGAGTGAAGTGGCCATGAAGATGACAGGAAAATGGTGTTATGAGGATATGAAAAACAAGGATTTATTTGGTTTAGCAAGTCTAGAGAGCATATCGGGAATAAGGTTGTGGTCTCCTTTTATATGCTTCACAAAGAAATCATATTTTGAAAATCAGTCTTTGAAATCCTTTTAGCCTAAGCAACATCTTTTCTAGAACATTTTTCCCTTTGAAATTCATGATGTTTGGAAAAGCTGAGTTGTCCATTATGACAAGAAAGTGATAGCCGATAAAATGATACTCGAACTTTTGAATACCATGCTTGACAGCTAAAATTTCTTTGACCACACTATGGTAATGGATTTGCGTGTCAGAAAAGTGTGCACTAGCATAGGCAATAAAGTGTTCTTTACCATCTGTTTCTTCAAGGAGGATGGCCCCCCATAATTCGTCACTTGCATCAGTTTGCAATATTCGCCTGCCATCGGTGATGAGCTTTAATGGTGGCGGATTTTGCGCAATTTGCTTTAACATTGTGACAGTAAGTGTGTAGTTGTTATTCCACGAAGGTGGATTCTTCTTCAGTAAGGCTGACAGTTGGCGAGTATGATGATCAACATGAGGAATAAAATCCCTGATATAATTAATAATACCAAAGAACTGCTGGATTTTCCTTTTGGAAAGATTTTAATCTGGAAAGTGGATGAGCTATTGAGTAATGTGCTTTCCTAGCTGATAGTGGCCATATTTGATATCATTCCAAGGAATTCAATGTTATTGGTGGCAATTGTGCTTTTCTTAGTTGATAACATGCTTCCATGAGATTGAATAATATCAAAGAATTAATTTAACAAATGGTGATGGTCATCTTGTGTACCTGAAAACAAAAAAATATCGTCAATGTAAATCAATGCACTATGCAAAATGGGTTGGAAGATTTGGACCATGGTTTTTTAGAAAATAGATGGGGCTGTTTTAAGACCAAAGGGTAAAACTGTCCATTGATAGTGGGCATTGGGAATGCAAAAGGTAGTTTTATAACGTTCTGAAGGTTTAATTCCAAGTTGCCAAAATCTGAATTTAATATCAAATTTTGAAATAAGTTGAGCATTTTTTAGATAGGTGAACATTTTTTCCCTCAGCCACCCATCTAGGAATGAGTCCTTTCGACTTAGTCCTAGCCCAAAAGGAATGTTCTCAGTAGTTGGCCCAAGGTCTTATTGGACCCACTAGTTCTCAATGGTGAAAGTCAGCATGAAACTCAGGACAATATTTCAAAAGCTTAATGGAAATGTCTTGGAAATGCTAGGAGGTTTCAGACAAACTGTAAAGCCTAAGAGCATTGTGAATGGTTTAAACATGGACTTGACTCGAATTCCAGTAGGAATGATTTGGAAGTGTTTTATCTGGTAAATGATATCAAATCCTAACAAGATATCCTTATTAGGCAGATAGGAACCGATGACTTTTGTCCATATAACACAATTTGGAAAGATTTGAATACCAATGGGTTTTTTGGTAATCAACTTGGTGGTGAAGAATTTTCCATTGACTAGTTCGAAATTTTCTTCATAATGTTGCCAAGACTGAGATGGAAGTATGTCTGGGTTTAACATATTTCTTTGGGCTCTGGTATCTAGAAGTCCAATGGCGGGAATTGGTCTCTGGAATTTGGAAGGTAAGATTTGGAGTTTTATGGAAGGGATTGGTATGGTAGTGTCTAGAGAAAAATAGTTTGAAACTCATCATTTTCAGAATCATCGGATGAGTTTTGCAGTCCGATTGCTTTATCTTTTTTGTTAGGGCAATTTTAGCACAATGGCCTTTCTTTTTGCAAATGAAGCATCGGCTTGACTTTCTCGTTTTCTATTCTCTGAAAGAACTAGATCTTTTTCTGAAAAACCTATATGATTTTCGTTCTAGGAGACGAATCTGGTTTTTGAATTTTCAGAAATGCTTCTTCTTTTTGGTGCTAATTTCACAATCTTTTTTTTTCTTACATTTGATATGTAAGTAAGGCTTTTTGCAAGCACTTCGGAAAGGCTCTTTGTCTTTTAACAGTTCTTTGACGAACTGTTTCTGTTCACATAATTTTTCCAAACATCCTTTGGCGATCTGAAAGATCTTTCCCAAAGAGATGTTGTCAATGGTGAGATTGAGACTCATGAGTTGCCTCTGTATGTCTAGTTGCAATTCTTCAGGTAATGATGCCAGAAATACATGTGTGAGAGTCAGATCATTGCACTCATTGAGCTTATAAAACAGGATGGACATCCGTTTGTATTGGAAATCAAGATCTTTAGAGTTGAGGGAGTAGCACTTCACATTGAGGTAGTCTCGTCTTGCAGCTTTAAAGATTGCTGCTGATTCTACAATGAATTGTTCATGAATGACAGGAAGAGTAGTTGAGACATTAGGTAGTTGCACAAACTGTAATTGTCTGTACTCTCCTAAAGTATCAAACCAATCTCTTAAAGATCTCGTAAAACAGGTAGCTCTAAGGACTGATGTTATAGTAGCATTTGCTCTTAACATTTGGAGATCTATCCAAGCAACCATTTCAAATAATTTGTCTCTCCATTTAGCTGCAGGGATATCATCATATGTAAACTATGGACCATTTGAAGGTTTATGATCATTTTGGGGTTGAGCAGGCCGATTTGGAGCTGAGGATGCTTTTGGTGGATCTTCCTCGATATCTGAGGGTATTTCAGAGAATGGGTTAGTTCTTGAGGATTGAACAGGCTCAATTTCTTCAGGTGGGTCATAAGGATTCTAGTGATGTCAGCATAAGATTTTTCAGAATCACTAGATGAAATGGAAGATTCTAGGGAAGATTCTGTTTCAGATTCGGATGGATGTTCCGAAATGGTTAGATTTGTATCAGAAGTTTGGTCTGTATCAGATGTATCAGATGGAGCTGGGATCATCTGTGCACTATATTGTTGCATTGGGGATTTATCTTTGGCCTGAGTTGGTGTTGGTTGAGGAGGAAGTGGGGTATAAAGAGGTGGTTGCTGTTCTAGGATTGACAAAAGTGGTTGAAAAGGCTGTTTATATGGTCTTGGTCGAGGATGAGGTTATCCTCACAAATCAGCCAAAGTTGTTCGTCTTATCCAACATCTTCAACATTCTTCCCTGTTATTTGAAAATGATGATGTCGAATCAAATTTTTCCGAACAGTCAGCCCAAGATGATCAAACTGCCTTTCTTATCGCTGAATCTTCAGATTCTGAAGATATTTTAGTCATCTCTACAGTTCAAACTGTTAATCATATTTCCATTATTCCTAGACCTTCTCTTAAGATGTCCATCATTCCTTCCAAATTCCATAAACCTACTCCTGTCATCAGGTTCATTGACACTAGTGCAGATACCAGTATGATTGATCATTCTGTTCTCCCCTCCGACTGTGGGGAATATCATTCCAAGCTCTTCCGAGCAGTTAATGGTGAAATCTTTGAAACCACTTTGATTACCAAAAAACCCATTGGTATTCAATTCTTTCCGAATTGTATAATTTAGAAAAAGATTATAGCCTCCAAACTTCCAGATAAAGATTTACTTATAGGTTTTGAAATTCTTTATCTAGTTAAAAACCTATTCCTCACTAATTCTAGAGTTCGCTAAATAGATGTTCTGTCCTTATACAGATACACTACGTCTGTATACACTTTTTGAAACACAATCTCCATACAGTCAAATCTCATAAAAGCTCTTAGAATTGTGTCTAGAAAACCATTCACAATTCCACCATCCTTCACCTCTTTGGAAAAATGAACAATTCTTCATTCACCTTCCCTTCAAACTTAATGAAAACATAAACCCCACAAAAGCATCACACCCGGGTATGCCTCCTTCAGACCTCCTGCTTACCAAGAAGAATGCTCTCAATTACTCCAACAAGGTTTAATTAAACCTAATGATTCATATTGGGCTTGTCAAGCCTTATATGTTGAAAAACGATCCGAATTAGTTCTTGGAAAAAAGAGATTAGTAATTGATTATCAGCCACTCAATTCCTTTCTTAAAGATGATAAGTTTTCCCTTCCAAAAATCCAGACCCTATTTGTCCATTTTCAAGGGGCTCGTATCTTCTCTAAATTTGATTTAAAAGCTGGTTTTTGGCAACTTGGTATTTAATCAGTTGACCGTCACAAAACTGCCTTCTACATCCCTGATGCCCATTACCAATGGACGGTTATGCCTTTTGGTCTCAAAGTCGCTCCCTCCTTATTTCAAAAAGCCATGACAAAAATCTTTAGTCTTATTCTCCATCATGCATTGGTCTACACTGATGATATTTTGTTGTTTTACTCTGACCATGAGAGCCACCAAAAGCTCCTTTTGGATTTCTTTCACATTATACAGGCACATGGCATCATGCTTTCTGAAAAGAAAAGTAGCATAGGAAAGGAATCAATTGACTTTCTCAGCATGGTGATTAAAGACGGCCAATATTAGCTTGGTCCACACATTGCAGTTGAATTATTAAAGTTTTCGGACACACATCTCAACAGAAAGCAGATCCAACAATTCCTCGGGTTGTTAATTATGTCCGTGATTTTATCCAAAAAGTTGCAATCCACACCAATGCCCTCCATGGGGCCCTGCTCAAACAGAAGCTGTCAAGTAGCTAAAGGTGATAGCACAATCACCTCCTCCACTCCAAATTCCCACAAGTGGACAACGCATCCTCCAGACTGATGCCAGCGATGATTATTGGAGTGCCATTCTTCTCAAAGACATAAATGGCGTGCGTCATTTCTGTGCACATGCAAGTGGATAGTTCAAAGACTCTGAAAAGAACTACCATGGGATCTACAAAGAGATTTTGGTAGTCAAGTATGTAATTAAAAAATTTGAATTCCATCTCATCAGCCACAAATTCCTTATCGACATGGATAATTCTTCTTTTCCCTGAATCTTTGACTTTAAGAACAAATTGCTACATGACAAGAAATTACTCAACCTCAAAACTTGGTTTGCTAAATATGATTTCACTGTTCAACACATCAAAGGCAACCAAAACCTCATTCCAGACTTCCTCACTCGTCCAGCTATAAATAAACCAGCACTCATCTCCTCGATTCAAACCATTCCAGTTATAGCCATGAATCGACAACTTCCCTTCAAAGCTCTCAACCAAAGAAATTTCCCCATGAACATCTCTTTCCAATCAGCTTACCAATTGCAAGATTTTACAAAGAAGTTTCTTTACCGATTTTTCTTTAATGTTCAGACTAAAAAACCTAACCAATTTCCTAATCTTTGCATGGAGCACCTATTTCTCACAGGCCTCACTCTATCCTCTCTATCCATCTCCGAAGATGAGCTTTGGTATATGTAGTGTCTCACCACCTTGTATGCTACAAAGCTAGTTTTTCCCATCAAACCAGTCCTGACGCACCTTACCACTCCAGAATTCTCCCCAGACCTTCTATGGACTCTTTTTGAATGGTATTCTCCCCTCACTTGGTGGCGTCAGCAACTCTGACATTTGTATACCTTTCACGGATTAGACAAACTGCTAGAACAAGAAGCTAACATATGGACTACAACCTTCATCATCCACAGGCCTTATTTCCAACATCCAGAAACACGGGACTACTGGACACAAGACATGGCATATGAATGGAAAACCTACCCTCATCCCTATACCTTCATCCATGATACAGCGGTCACCTCCGTTCTCAAAGCCTATCTCATGGAACTTATCAATATTCCTCCACCTGCCACAAACATTCACCACACCTCCATTGGACCATCACACACCCTTGAAATAATTCCAAAAACACAAGGCTGTACTCCAGGTTCAAGTTCAAGTCCTTAAGGAATCCTTGTTATGGAACAACGTCCTGAGTACACGAATGTCTTATTCCAAGACGCTCAGGACCCATGGGAAGACTTTCAGTCCCTTCTTCATACTAACACCCCCCATTATATTGTCACCAACCCAGACTCTCCTACTGCATCTACCTCACAACACATGTCTGAAGCTGATGAAGAAAAGTACCAGCAAGCTGAGGCGTATCTCAACCAGAGACAAAGGCGTTGGCAAAAGCAACAATATGAGAACGAAACAGGAGACGTGTCACCATCGCGCTATCCATCCACTTCATAATGACACTTTGTTGCTCTCACACAGCTTTTGATGCAATAACCCATGTGACTCTTGTTTGTCTTTTATTAAAGTCCTTGTCAGTATGCTTTACTTTTGTTAAAGTCCTTGTCGGTATGCTTTACTTTTGTTAAAGTCCTTGTGGTATGTGGCTATCCAGTATATCCGAAGGCTATCCAGTATATCCTGCCAAGCTTAATGGTCACTTTTTATGGGATGTTCCAGAAGCCCATATGTGCAATCCGGATTGTCCTTGCTTGGATGATACGGATACTGATGACATTGATGAAGAATTAGAAGTTATGCGGAGAAAGAAAAAGAAAAAGAAAAAAGCTTGTTATCCTCCATCATCTTGCACATCCTTTCCTCCACAACCTCCACCGGATCCAAAACCTCCTGTTCAACCAATCAGGTCTTGCCTTATGTTTTCAAGTCACTCTTATGAAAACTCATTTCCACCCCTTGAAAAACAAACAGATCCACAAACCCGTGTTACCTCCAAACCTTTTGTCCAATCTCCAGTTACAGCCTCTGGACAACCTGAAGAACCAAAACAATACGAAGCTGTCTTGAATTGGCAAACCAAAAATGCCAATGCTCAAAACCATTCTCTCCAACAACTCGGTAAGAAAATTGACCGTGTTGCAACTCAAGTCTCCCAGACTGAAACCAAAGTTGATTCCATCACCAGTCGCTTGGATCAAATGTACATCCGTCTCCATGACCGGATTTCTGAGCTAGACACCGATCTCAGATATATGATTAAGAATCATATCTGGGGTCCAGAGTTCAATTCCAAAGAAGCCGAGATCAGAAAACTCAAAGCTGAGGTATCCAGAATTGATGCTGACAAGGTTCGACCATCTCTTTTCACCCGATCTCAACCTACACCAGTATCTCCTCCACTCTTTGATGCATTTGTACCTTTCTATCCACCATCTAGATCTCAACAACCTGCTTATCAGCAACCTTTTGGTTTCTCTCATCTTCCAGTACCTCCTCCACCATCTTTATCCAAAAAACCACGATCCCAAGTCAACACCTCTCAACCACGTCCCAAGGCTACAGCCTCTTCATCTACACCTATTATCCCTCCAAGAGAACCACCACAAATCTATCCTGAACCTCCTCAAAAAGATAAAAACCCAATGGACCAGTATCACTATCATACTGTCCAGCCTCACCTTTCAGACTCCTCTGATTCTTCTGAGCCTGAAACACCCAATACCTCCTCATCTTCCTCTTATGACTCATCAAACACCTCCACTGATTCTGATTCCGAATATGCTGACATCACAGGCATATTAATGGCCACTGAGACTGCAGATCCAAGTGCCTCTACTTCCACTCCTATTGTGGAAGATGACCCTCCTGACCAAGCGTCTCAAACAGACCCAGTGCCACCACCAGTCCATGACCACTCCACTAAACCATCCTCAGCATCTTGGTTTACATTTGATGACATTCCCCGTCACAAATGGGCAGCTCGCTTTCAAGAATTTGCTGCTTGGATTGATCTTCAAAGTACCAAGCCTTCTGCTCAATCTCAAACTGTCCTTCGTGAATTCATGGCCCGTTCCACGGGTTCTTTACGAGACTGGCTAGAGAGCTTAGGAGAATTCAGACAACTCCAATTCATTGAAGCTCCGGTTGGTACAGCCCTCAATATCATTCATGAGCAGTTTCTCGGTGAAAAAACTGCCTCCACTGAAGCGGACAAAAAAGAATACCATCAGATGAAATGCTGCTCTCTCAAACGCCATCTGTTGGATGCTCACTACAAAAGAATGAGCATTCTCTTCTACAAGCTCAATGGGTTCAACGAGCCATCTTTGAAACATGTCTTCATTGCTTCTCTTCCTGTTGAGTTACAGCCTGATCTTCAACGCAAGCTCACAGCCACCAATATGAGCATAGCTGATATCTCTTTGGGAAAGATTTTCCAAATGGCCATCTCATCTCTTGACAAGCTCTGTGAACAGAAAGCATTCTTTAAAGATCTCATGGAAGACAAAAAACCCTTCTCTGATGCCTGTCGAAAACCTCACCTCAAGATAGAATGCAAAGATGAAACGAAGTGTACTTGTTCACCCAAAAAGAAAAAACACTTTCAGAAACACTTCCACAAAAAATCCTCCTCCAAAAAACCTTTTCGGTATTTCAGAAAGAAAGATCCTTCTCAGTACCGAAAGAAAAAGTCCAACCGTTGTTTCATTTGCAAGAAACGCGGTCACTTTGCCCGAAATTGTCCCAACAAATCAGCCAAAGCTGTTCGACTTATCCATCATCTTGAAGATTCTTCTCTGTTATCTGAGAATGAGGATGTTGAATCCAATTTTTCAGAACAATCCACACAAGATGACCAAACAGCCTTTCTCATTGCCGAATCGTCTGATTCTGAAGACATTTCAGTCATTTCTACAGTTCAGACTGTTAACCATGTCTCCACCATTCCTCGTCCCTCTCTCAAAATGTCCATCCTTCCATCTAAATTCCATAAACCTATCCCTGTTATTGGGTTCCTTGACACTGGTGCAGACACCAGTATGATTGATCCCTCTGTTCTTCCTTCAACCTACTGGGAACCTCACTCCAAACTTTTCAGTGCCGTTAATGGTGAAACCTTCGAAACCACTTTGATTACCAAAAAACCCATTGGTATTCAATTCTTTCCGAATTGCATAATTTGGAAAAAGATTGTAGCCTCCAAACTCCCTGATAAGGATTTGCTCATAGGTTTTGATATACTTCATCTAGTCAAAAACCTATTCCTTACTAGTTCTGGAGTTCGCTACAAGCAAATGTTCATGCCTTATACAGATACTCTACGTCTGTATACACTTTCTGAAACACCATCTCCATATAGCCATATCTCACAGAAGTTCTTAGCCTACTGTCCAGACAACCATTCCCAATTCCATCATCCTTCACCCCTTTGGAAAAATGAAAACTTCTTCATTCACCTTCCTTTCAAACTCAACGAAGACATTAACCCCACAAAAGCCTCACATCCGGGTATGTCCCCTTCAGACCTCTTGCTTGCTAAGCAAGAATGTTCTCAGTTACTCCAACAAGGTCTTATTGAGTCTACTGATTCAGATTGGGCTTGTCAAGCCTTTTATGTCGAAAAAAGATCTGAATTAGTTCGTGGCAAGAAAAGATTAGTCATTGATTATCAACCACTCAACACCTTTCTTAAAGATGATAAGTTTCCCCTTCCAAAAATCCAAACCCTGTTTGTCCATCTCCAAGGGGCTCGAATTTTCTGTAAGTTCGATTTAAAAGCCGGTTTTTGGCAACTTGGTATTTCACCAAGCGACCGTCACAAGACCGCCTTCTGCATCCCAGATGCCCATTATCAATGGACAGTCATGCCTTTTGGTCTCAAAGTCGCACCCTCCTTATTTCAAAAAGCCATGACCAAAATCTTCAATCCTATTCTCCATCATGCATTGGTTTACATTGACGATATTTTATTATTTTCCTCTGACCATGAGAGCCACCAGAAGCTCCTTTTGGATTTCTTTAATCTTGTGCAGGCACATGGCATTATGCTTTCCGAAAAGAAAAGCAGCATAGGACAAGAATCTATTGACTTTCTTGGCATGGTGATCAAAGACGGCCAGTACCAGCCTGGTCCACACATTGCAGTTGAATTATTAAAGTTCCCGGACACAAATCTCAGCCGCAAGCAGATCCAACAATTTCTCGGAATTGTTAACTATGTCCGTGACTTTATCCCAAGAGTTGCGCTTCACACCAGCCAGCTGTCTCGCATGCTCAAGAAACAATGCCCTCCATGGGGCCCAGCTCAGACAGAAGCTGTCAAGCAGCTCAAGGTGATAGCTCAATCACCTCCTCCACTCCGAATTCCCACAAATGGCCAGCGCATCCTCCAGACAGATGCCAGAGATGATTATTGGAGTACTGTTCTTCTTGAAGACATCAATGGCGTGCGTCACTTCTGTGCACATGCCAGCGGTCAATTCAAAGAATCCGAAAAGAACTACCATGTGATCTACAAAGAAATTATTGCAGTCAAGTATGGGATTAAAAAATTCGAATTCCATCTCATCAGCCACAAGTTCCTCATCAACATGGATAATTCCTCTTTTCCCCGCATCTTTGACTTCAAGAACAAATTTCTACCTGACAAGCAATTACTTAGCCTCAAAACCTGGTTTGCTAAATACGACTTCACTGTTCAACATATCAAAGGCAACCAGAACCTTATTCCCGACTTCCTGACCCGTCCAACTATAAATAAGCCTACCCTCATCTCCTCGATTCACACCATTCCAGTTATAGCCATGAATCGCCAACTTCCCTTCAAAGCTCTTAACCAGAGAAATTTTCCCATGAACATCTCTTTCCAGTCAGCCTACCAGTTACAAGATTTTGCAAAGAAGTTTGTCTACATGTATTTCTTTAATGTTCACTCCAAGACACCTGACCGATTTCCTAATCTTTGCATGGAGCATTTGTTTCTCACAGGCCTCACTCTGTCTTCTCTCACCATCTCCGAAGATGAGCTTTGGTACATGTGGTGCCTCACCACTTTGTATGCTACAAAGCTAGTTTTCCCCATCAAACCAGTCCTAACTCACCTCACCACTCCAGAGTTCTCTCCAGACCTCCTATGGACTCTCTTTGAATGGTATTCACCTCTCACATGGTGGCGCCAACAACTCCAGCATTTGTCTACCTTTCACAACTTAGACAACATGCCAGAACAAGAAGCCAACATGTGGCATTCAGCCTTCATTGTCCACAGGCCTTACTTCCAACATCCAGAAACCAGAGACTATTGGACCCAGGACATGGCATATGAATGGCAAACCTATTCTCATCCTTATCAGTTCATCCATAATACCACAGTCACATCTGCCCTTAAAGCCTATCTTATGGAACTCAACAATGTTCCTCCACCTGCCACAAATATTCACCACACCTCCATTGGACCATCACACACCCTTGAACTCATTCCAAAAGCACAAGGTCATACTCCAAGCCCCAGTTCAACAGGTTCAAGTTCCCGTCCTCACGGAATCCTTGTTACGGAACAACGTCCTGACTACACCAATGTCTTATTCCAAGACGCACAGGACCCATGGGAAGACTTTCAGTCCATCCTCCCTACTGATACTCCTCATTCTTCATCACGCCACATGTCTACCGCTGATGAAGACAAAGTTCTCCAAGCTGAGAAGTATCTGGCCAAGCGACAACGACGTCGACACAAGCGCCGATATGAAAAAGAAACAAGCGACGTGTCCCCAAGGCGTTATCCATCCACGCCATGATTGTCGCTCTCACATCACTTTCCACGCAACACATGTGACTCCCGTTTGTCTTTTGTATATGTGTCAAGTCTATGTCGGTGTGCTTTCTTTTATTTCAAGTCTTTCTAGGCATGCTTTACTTTAATGTCAGAGTCTCTGTCGGTGTGCTTTACTTTTTGCAAGAGTCCATGTAAGTATGTTTTACTTTAATGCTTGTCTTTTGTAAGAGTCATGGATTGGCTTACTTTATTTTAAGCAAAGGTGTGCTACGTGTCAACATCACTTGAGAGACCATGTTCTCAAGGATTGCCTATATAAAGCACCCTTAGTTTCACTTGTAGGAGGAGGCGAAGGAGCCAAGAGCCAATTTCGAAATACAAGCTTAAGTTTCTCAAACATGTTTCCCTAAACCTCTCTTTCTCTTCTAGGATTCAAAAAAGTTATTTAAGTTACAAATGATACGCTCACCTCTATTTTAAATCTGAGTATGCTCTGCACTTGCCTCGCTTGAGGATCCTGTGCAACAGAAAGGTCCTGTTTTATCCACACTAAATCGATTTTTATCCAACAAAAAGTTTTCTCACAACGTTCACCCTTTTTAAAGGCCATGAGTGCCGTGTTTTCGGGTGGTATCGTGAAAAACCCTTTTTAAGTAAATGAATTTCGGATTTGGTATTTAGTGGATAAGGGTATATCGGCGGGAAACTCTCGACGTAAATTCCAGAGGCGAACCCGAATGGGCGTCAGTCTGGTCTGCACTGAGAGATCACAAGCCACGTACCACACAACCCACAAGAGGTCTGAAGGGGACATACCCGGATGTGAGGCTTTTGTGGGGTTCTCAATGATCCTCTATATAAGGCACCTTTGATTTCAGTTGTAAAGGAGCCAATCTGAAAATAAAAGCTTAAGTTTTATACATTATTTTTCCCTAAACCTCTCTCTCTCTTCTAGGAATCAAAGAAATTATTTGAGTTAAAAATGATACGTTCACTTCAAAAATTTCTAAACTGAGTATGCTCAGCTCTTGCCTCAAGCCTGAGGAGAACGACTTCGAAAATTTCTAAACTGAGTATGCTCAGCTCTTGCCTCAAGCCTGAGGATCTTGTGCATCAGAAATGTCCTGTTTTTATCCTCCAAAACTGATTTTATAAACTGACAGTATTTTCTCACAACGTTCACCCTCTTTAAAGGCCATGAGTGCCGAGTTTTTGGGTGGTATCGTGAAAATTTTTTTTCAAGTATTATTTCAAATTTGGTATTAATTGAATCAGTGTATATCGGTTGGAAACCAGAACTCGCGGGCTACTGGCCCTAAGGACAAACTTCATTCTATTGTAGATCTAGTAGAACAACGCCACGTACAACTACCCTCTTGAAATATTGCAACCACTAAATAAATATGGAAACAATCTTCTAAGATAACCAAATAAGGGATGCCCTAGTCTTTTATGTTGTCACCCAAGTTTTCATTCACCAAGCAAGCTTGCCCTTCTTTGTTGGATCGATAAAACCTATGCGAACACCTAGGTGATAATTGACTAAACTTATGTTGATCACAAATAATATTAATTATCCAATCACTATTTTTAGTAAATGACAAAAGCTTAACAGTAGAGTTAGATACCTGACTTGTTAGCAAATCTTGTAACTATGGTTAGATTTTCCTTCGAGCTAGAATCATTTGCCTTAGAATTGCAGGACACTTGAAAGGCTTTTTTGTCTTTTCGAGGTCAATTTGAATGGCCATGGAAATTTGAAGCATGTATATGTCGTATTATCACCATTACAATGAGTACAATTCCAAAGTTATGAATGCTTTATTTTGTGCTCTTGGATGTGGGTGTTTGTTCTGCTCCTTGGAGCTGGATCTGGACTTTAAGTGTTGTTGGAAGGTTGGGATCCTCAAGAGAGAGGTTGAAATTGGCGACGAGATCGGAAGGTATTTCCATGTTGACATATTGCTCACTTTGAGAGGCTTGTAAAGCACACTGATCCAATCTAGAAGACTGAACATATTCTTTTGGAAGTGGTCTTTTGGTAGAGATGAGAGTTCGAATACTCCGAGTGAAAGATGTTTTCTGTTTGTAGAGATTGTAAGGACTCATGAGGGGAAACTGGGACTTAGTGACTTGAGCAGATTCTGGAATATAAGAATATTCCACAAGGTTTTCGATTTTGGAGGCTATGTGTTTAGAGCATGACTGAGGACGAGAGAGGTTAGAAGAAAGAGAAATAGGAGAGGAAGATGATGTAGAAGCTGAAGATGTGTTTGTTTCCATGGTGAGAGAATTCTCTTCTAGGAGATCAAATTACTAATAATACCACCTCAGCTTTGGGTGTGGCTCTGATACCAGTGGGTTATGTTGTACGTGGCGTTGTTCTACCTAGGAATGACGATGCAAGATCGTCCTTTGGCCCCGTTTCAGACTTACAACTGCTGAATATTTAGGCTGCATCCATTGGTTTCCAGTCGATATACACTTATCCACCAAATACCAAATCCGAAATTCATTTACTAAAAAGGTTTCTTTTATGAATTTGACTTCTATTCTATGTTTATTTATATTTTAATTTTTGGCTTGATTTGACTGAACGCAATGAAGACGGCCAACCGCCCATGGAGTGTGAAATTGATTCAATCAAACACGCATTTAGGAAGCCGAACAATTCAATACGTGGCATTTCATTTTGTGATTATGCCAAGTATAGCATGGCATAAGTGATTTTTGTGTTTGGGAATGGTATAGTAGCAATTACACAAACACGAACCCCATCTAAATGATAGTCAAGTAATGATGAACCTCACAAAGATAAGCGAGACCCTGCATTCAATGAGATTCCTTTTTCCAAGGATCATTATAATTCAAAGTCAAACAACTATAAAATAAAGACCTTGACCCTTTATCTATAAAGATAAAAACCAATGGTATAGGTAATATAGGGTTGACACCACTCAAGAAAAAAGAGAAAGATCGTGAGTGATAAGTCAAGAAATAACGCCATGAAATGAAATCTTGATAAGTTTTGAAAGTATTTTGAAGAACCAAAGAGAAAAAAATTCTCATGATTATTATAAACTCGGATATGAAATTTTCAACAGGTTACATGGGTTTATATAGTTGAATTTTACTAATGGAAGAAAAGTAAAAAAAAGAAATAAAAGATCACATGGGTCCAAATGTAGCAGACGTACAGAGATTCCCTAGTACATATCTCAAAAACTTTATTATTATATAAATTTAAGATATTTATTTTTAATAAAAACAATGTTGAGCCTATCATAAAACCCAAGGTTTGTTATGCCCATATGCACTTCGCCTCGGTTGGGACTTGGCATCAGCTTGCCCTACTCATCATTACCTGCAATGTAAGGACTTTATGAGCTAATGCCTAGTAAGATAACACTTGATGCATGTATAAATTATTTTGCATGTAGATGACCATATTAAGTTTTTAAAAGAAATACAAAACAACTTTATTAGGGCCTTAAGTTCTATTTCATGGAAGTGATTATTTGGAAACTTCAAGAGCCTAAATCATGGATTTATCATGTGTGATTCCTTCAACGATCCTCCACGAATTTGATTGAGCCCAAGTTACTTGAATCAACCCATTAACCGCTTCTTTGAATTTCTTTGCTTGAGCTCTTGTGATGGGTCCGACGGGAACTTGAATAGGACCTGAATATGCCTCATCCCAAGTGATTGTGACAATTTTCTCCTCGATCTCATCAACTGACCCCAAGAGTACTCAATATATGTCTCATAATCACGTACCTAATGTTAACTAATCGAAAACAAAGGATAAAATCTAATAACCTAACATCCAAACGAGTAACCTCATCAGCATGTCCTGTCCTAGGAGTAACTATATGCTAAAGGATGCTGTGAAGTACTTAAACCTGGAGGGATCAGCAAGGTAACTACACCTATTAATGTTCCTAACTGCATTAAAATAAAAGGATGGTTAAACATAAGTTGTTTTCTAGAAGTATATCTCTATCCCCCAACCTTAGTTCCTAGAATCTTGTTAAGATCCTTCACATCAAACTCTATAGGAACACCATCCACATCACTAAAGATCCTATCTTGTCTAGAGGTAGATGAAGGACAAAATTTGTCTATGAGGTTCCTAATATCGCAACTTTTGTGCAGTAAAATTAAAACAAATGGCGGAAGCTCTAGAAACCTCAAATCAACTTCATTCAAAAACTAAAATCAAGAGGAAAGATTGAAGTTTAATTGCCTCACTTGCAGTTTCAAAAATGACTTCGTGAAGTAGGAGAAAACGACTGAAAATAGCAAGCTACGAACACTGTCCAGAAAATACAGCTCTGCACGAACAGCTTCTGTTTTGCCACGATCTGAGATCCTTTAAGCACCCCAATTGTGATGCCTCTAATCAGTCCACACTTAGAAATGTTCTAGGAGTTCATAGGATTTGGAATCTCGAAATTTCATTTAGAAATGAGAGAGACAATGAAGAATCATGAATGCTAGTTCCTGATGATTCATCCCACCAAGTAAAGCCACCATTATCTCTAATAATGGCACCAAACATTATCATGTGCTAGACCCACCCACTTAGCCATTTTTTATTGAAAGTGATCTTATCACTTCAAATATATAAATAGCTAAATTAATTAATTTTCGGAATTAATTAATTAACCCCATTTTGATCAAATCAAATGGTTAAATGTGGGCTTCTCTTGTGACATGTTCTAATGCTTTCACTTAATCCATGTTAGATCCAATAAAAGCCCAAAATTCTAAACCCAAAATTGGTCTAGAAGTCCATAATCATATATGAACCCGAACATGTCCAAAATGATCATTTTACGTGCTCGACATTCCATAATATTTAATTGAGGATTTATGAAATTTATTTTGTTCCGTAAACTATTTATGGAACATCTAAATTTCTATCTTAAATCATATTTAAGATATATTTATATTCTGTCCAATATTCTGGTGGAAGAATATGCGGATTTAACATGCTACGTTGAGCTCCAGTGTCAATGAGACCAATGGCTGGAATGGGCCTTTGGAATTTGGAAGGCAAGATTTGGAGTTTGATGGAGGGTATGGGAACAGTAGTATCAAGGGACAGCAATTGTTGGTGGAAAATGACTTGTGACTGATCACTGTCTGAGTCATCAGAGGAATTCTGTAGGGCGAACACTGTTTCATCATTGGGTTCATCTTGGTCTGAAAAATAGAATTCCAGTTCATCCTTGTCTGGAGAGAAATCTGTGGTAGCTTGGAGATGCTCAACAAGCCGAATAGATTTTTCCTGTTTGTTGGGACAATCCTTGGCATAATGACCTTTCTTCTTGAGCTCTCCTATATAAAGAGCTCACCCCCCTTGTAAGAGTTTTAAGAAGTTTAAAAACAATAAACTCTCGTGTGCCTTTCTCTCATCATGAAGTTCTAAACTCTTCTCTCTCTCTGCAAATGAAGTTCTAAGTGAAAGAAACGAATCAAAGAGTTAAATTTGTTCATTTTGAAAACTTAAGGAAGTATGCTCTGCACTTGCCTTCAAGGAAGGATCCTGTGCATCAGAAAACTTATGGCGATTTCTTAAATGGTTTGGTACCCTATTTTAAGACTAAAGAGAAGTCTGTTTTTGGGTTTTATAACCTGCAAAGAACTCGTTTTAGGATTTGATCTAAGAGGTATATCGGCTGGAACACCACTGTGTGCAGGCTACTGGTCCAAAGGGGTTTTAAATATCTTAGCTTCAAAAGAGCTAAGGAACCCATCACGGGGGTAGAACAACGCCACGTACTCTTTTATGTACTCTTATGTTATCAATATAAATATTGATTTTCCTAAAAATAAGAAATTTAACTTCTCATTTTCTATTAACTCCTTTTTCATTTCTATATTGTGTGTGACCTTTTAGGTTCTTAGTTATAAGGTAGTAGAACTATTTTAATGATAACTCTTTATTCATTAAATGATGCTAAACTCTTTAGTCATCAATTAGAACCTTTCTAATGACCTTAAGATGCATTGGTAATACGCTTTACCAATATTGATCTTAAGGTTTCTACAAGTCATGAGTGACACCTAGCAGTATATCACAACTATCCAAATAACAAGAATTGTTGGATCTATAGAACCTGTTCCATTGTATCTCTATGTCTTGGTCTCTTCATCATCCATGTCCAGAGAAAAGCACGACTTATGGTTTATTATGTTAAGTAGTTGTGCTTTATCTCAAAATAAATATAAATGAACTTGGCATGAAAATATAATTTGAACTCCTTCAAATATATTTCAACTTGGCCAAGGATTTCTCATGCTAATTCATATTATCTCATAAGGACATCCTTTTCGTATATTACAAAGTGATGAATTCCGTGATGGCCATACACTTGTCTTCATACATAGCCAATCATGACAGCTATTGCTAGATCTCTTCATTAGAAATCAATCTTTATGCATTCACATATCAGAGATGTCTATGTATAAGACATTGTTATGCCTCAGGTCTAAAGACCATTACTAAACATAGTATCTGATACAATGTATAATAAGCCATTAACACTCAAAACCATATGGCTTACTATATTCGGTCAAGTTCAGTAAACTCGTTCTCTTAACAAGTACCTATGTGTTTGACCTAACATCTCATGTCAATGATATGAAACTCACCATCCATTTTAGTATCACATACCATAAGGAGTCATAACACATACTAGTGTTTATAGGAATTTATAATGTCCAATCATAAATCCACCACTAGGAACTATTTTAGAAGTATAGTACAAAGGATGCACGTTTCATATTCTCGACATACTCGAGAATGTGTTCCTTAACTATTTTACTTCTTGGACTATATTCATTAAATTAATATATGAATATTGATAACTTTGCCATTTTATAAATATCAAAATGCTATTCTAATACAATCATTCCCTAAACAATCAAATCACCATTCGATTGGCCTTCAGGGCATATTACTAACAGTAGATATCTCCATGTTCAAAAAAAATACTGTGACAAGATTAGGATATACAATCTCTTTAATGCCCAGAGTCATCGAGAGAGGCAAAGGTGACATTGAGCCATTGGGTCTTAGAGTCCCAGATGATAGCGCCAGAGCCGTTGATGAGGCAGAGGGTGCTGCTGGAGTGAAGCTAGAAGGAGGCAGAAGAGTCAACGGGGGTACTTCCAGTGGTCCAGATGGGAACTCCGCCGGAATAAGTGATAGCAAGAAAGAAAGAATTGGGTGACTGTTGACTGAATGAAAGAGAGAAGGTGGAGTTTGGGGAAGGCCAAGATTGGTTCAAGTTAGAAGTCGAAAGACTGGAACCTAAGCTTATTTCTACAAAAGAAGAGATGAAATTAAGGCTTACAGATAAAGAGAGGAGGAGTAGTAAAACCAAAAGTCCCAGATGATCGCGACGGCAAGACAACACGACAGCGAGATGCGACTGATTAGTTGGTGTACGTCGACAATCACGATGTTGCTGGCTGATTCGGCGGCGAACTGGGCGGCTGCCGGTTGGCTTAGTGGCTTAGGGTTTTTGAGAATTTGATAGTTGTGCCTGACTGCCTGTGCGTGTGCGTGCGTCTTGTGTGAATATGATGCGGCTGTTTGTGATGTGTGAGTGTAGCGTGCCACTGCTAGCGTGTGTGATACTGAATTGTAACAATTGTTGTGATTTTTTTTTTGTAAATAGGGTCGGGTCGGGTCGAGTCGGGTTGGCTTTAAGCCTGACCCTGCCCCTAAATTTATTCGGGCTTTATAATTGTGGCCCGAACCCGACCCGAAATCCGAAAATTCGGGCCAAAGTCCTAATAATTAGGGTCGGATCAATCGGCCTAAAAATCGGGCAGGGCTAAATTGCCAAGCCTATACCCTAGTGGTATCAAAGCCACCAGGATATCATTACAACTACCCAAGCATCCCAAGCAGAGGTGGTATCGTTAGGAATTCCAAATAAACTTCTTTGATTTCTTAGAAGAGGATCTCAAAACATGGAAACAACTTCAACTTCCTCCCCAACTCCTTCTTTTTTCTCATCTCATATTTCTCTTTCCTCTACTCTATCACTCCCAAAATCTTGTCAAAAGCATGTTACCTCTAAAATAGAAAATCTTATTGAATATTCCTATATCCCTGAATCTGCTCAAATCAATGAATCTCAGTTTCCCGTCATTAGTCCCTGAAACCTCTACAAGCAGAAAACTTCTTTCACCAGAAGTATCCGTACCTTAATCTCTACGAAAAGACCACTTCCAAAAGAATACATCCAGACCTCTAGACTAGATCAGTGTGCGTTATAAGCCTCTCAAAGTGAACAATATGTCACTTTAGAGATCCCTCTAGATCTTGTAGCAAACTGGAAACGCGAAGGATATACGCATCTTTATCTTGGTGGTGTTAGATTGATTTTAACCCTCCATAGCAGAAAAGGCTTGCCAGTCACAACCAGAATTGCTCTTCTAGATACTCATTTCAAACAGCATTAATACGATGTTGTAGGAACTGTCCTGACAACCCTCCATCTAGTAATGTCTTATTAACCTTTTACCCAAACTTCAACCTCTCTTTTGAGGATCCCAACTTGCATACAACCATTAAAGTCAAGATCTAGTTCCAAGGAGCAGAACAAACACCCACATCCAAGATTGCAACCCTCTATCACCAAATAGTGTATCGATTACAGAATCATGCACTAGACCTACCTATACCCCATACCACATTAGATGCTCTGATGGTCCTTGCTAACACTGATACAATTCCAACCATCACCCAAATTCCTAAACAAATCTAGAAATAAGAATTGTTCACACTCATGCCTCTTGAATGGCTGACCAATTATGAGCATTTTCATCAAAACTCTAAACCAGTTCAAACAATAGAAGCCACGTTTGAAAGATGACAAAATGGCCAAGTCAAACTGACTTTTCATACCCTTAATCATGTTTCAGAAAACCCAAGGCTTTCCTACACTGCAATGATTACTGCAGTCCAAACTGGTTAGGAAAAGGACCTTCCAATCTATGGTTTTTCATCTGAAGGGTATCCAGTATATCTTGACAAAATCAATGGTTATTTTCTATGGATGTTCCTAAAGCTCATATGTGTAATCAGGATTGTCTTCGCTTGGATAACACATATGTTGATGACGAATTGGAAGTTATGAAAAGAAAGAAAAAGAAAAAGACCAAACCTGCTCACCCAAAAACATCTTGCACATCCTTTCCTCCACAACGTCTGCCAAATCCCAAACCTCCCGTCCATCCAATACGGTCATGCCTAATGTTTTCAAGTCAAAGTCAATCTTATGAGGAATCTTTTCCCCCACTTGAAAAACAAATAAACACACAGACCATAGTCATCTCAAAACCTTATGTTCAATCCCCAGTTACTGCTTCTGGCCAACCTGAAGAGCCAAAACAATATGAAGCTGTTCTCAACTGGCAAACTAAAAATGCCAGTGCTTAGAATCAAACTCTCTACCAACTTGGAAAGAAAATTGACCGAGTCGCTAGTCAGGTCTCCCAGACTGAAACCAAGGTGGATTCGATCAACAATCATCTTGATCACACACACACACACACACACACAGACACACACACATAACTCTGAGCTAGATACAGATCTCAGACAAATGATCAACAACTACATTTTGGTCCAGAGTTCAACAAAAAAGAAGCAGAGATAAGAAGACTCAAAGCTGAGCTAGCTAGAATTGATACTGAAAAAACCAGGCCATCACTTTTTACCCAAACATCATCCACACCCGTCCCTACTCCGATGTTTGACACCTATGCACCTTTTTACATGCCATCCAGGCCTTAATTGCCCGTTTACAATCAATTCTTTGAATTCTCACATCTCTAACCAACACCTCAACCTAAGCCATCTTCACCCAAAAAATCAAAGTCCAAAGTCAAGATTTCAGAACAAAGGTCAAAAGCCACTTCATTAGTTCCTCTATTACCACCAGAAGATTCACCAAAAGCCACTCCTAAGCCTCTCAAAAAAGACAAAGGCCTAATGGATCAGTATCATTATCATACTATCCAAAACACATCTTCTGACTCCTTTGAACCAGAAATAGTTTATGAGTCAAACCCAGCTTCCTCTTCCTCTTCCACAACCTCAGGTAGTACCTATACTGACTCTGAATCACAATATGCTGATATTACAAGCATATTGATGGCCACTAAAACTGAGGATCCTAGTGCTTCAACTGTTATACCTATTGTTGAAGAAAGTTCTTCTGATGCTGAAAATCAAACAGCTCCAACAGAACCAGAACCATCAATGCCTCCATCCATTTCTAATCACTCGACCAAACCATCTTTAGCATCTTGGTTCACATTTGATGATATTCCCCGTCACAAATAGCCTGCTCGCCTTCAAGAATTTGCTGCTGCATGGATTGATCTCCAAGGAACTAAACCAATGCACAACCAGAAAGTGTTCTTCATAAATTCATGACTCGCTCAATGGGTTCTTTACGAGATTGGTTAGAAAGCTTGGGAGAATATCGTCAGATCCAATTCATGCAATCCCCAATTGGCACAGCACTCAACATCATCCATGAACAATTCATCAGTGAACGCACAGCTTCCAAAGAAGCAGATTGAAAAGAATATCACCAGATGAAATGTTGTTCTCTTAAAAGACATCTTTGAGAAACTCATTACAAAAGAATGAGTATTCTATTTTGCAAGCCGAATGGTTTCAATGAACCGTCCCTCAAGCATGTCTTCATAGCTTCTCTTCCTTCAGAACTCCAACCTGATCTTCAAAGACAACTCGCTGCCACTAATCTCAACATAGCTGACATCTCTCTTGGAAAGATTTTTCAAATAGCGATGTTATGCCTTGACAAAAACTGTGAACAGAAAGAGTTCTTCGAAGATCTCATGGCAGATAAGAAACCCTTTTCTGAAGCTTGCAAAAAACCCTATCTCCAAATTGAAGGCAAAGATGAGAAGAAATGTTTTTGTCCAACCAAGAAGAAAAAACACTTTTAGAAACACTTCCACAAAAAATCATCCTCTAAAAAGCCTTTCCGGTATTTCAAGAAAAGAGATGTTTCTCAATACAGAAAAAAAGAAGCATAACCATTGTTTTATCTGCAAGAAACGCGGTCGCTTTGCTCGAACTGTCCTCATAAATCTGCCAAAGCTATTCATCTCATACAACATCCCCAACATTCTTCATTGTTATCTGAAAACGAAGATGTTGAATCCAACTTCTCAGAACAGTTAGAACAAGATAATCAGACTGCTTTCATCCTTTCAGAATCTTCCGATTCTGATGATATTTTAGTCATTTCCACAGTTCAAAATGTCAACCAAGTTTCAACCATTACCAGACCTTCTCTCAAAATGTCAATCCTTCCTTCAAAGTTTCATAAACCTGCTCCTATCATCGAGTTTATCGATACTAGTGCAGTTACCAGTATGATTGATCCTTCTGTCCTTCCCTCAGACTGTTACAAAAACCATTCTAAATTGGTATTCAGTTCTTTCTTAATTGCATTATTTGGAAAAAAGGATTGAAGCATGCACTCTCCCTGATAAAGACTTGCTCATAGGTTTTGACATTCTCCATTTGCTCAAAAATCTATTTATTCACTGCAAACAAATATTCTTGCCCTATATAGATATGATCCGTCTGTATACACTTTCTGATGTCCTAACTCCATACAATCACATTTCCCAAAAACTTCTTAAGTTTTGTCCAGAAAATTATTGTCAATTTCATCATCATCCTTCATTCACCTTCCTTTCAAACTCAACGAAGATATAAACCCTACAAAAGCCTCTTATCTGTGTATGTCTCCTTCAGACCTCTTACTTGCAAAGCAAGAATGTTCTCAATTGCTTCAGCAAGGTCTGATTGAACCAACTGATTCAAATTGGGCTTGTCAAGCATTTTATGTTGAAAAAAGATTTGAATTAGTTCATGGTAAAAAGCAGTTAGTCATTGATTACCAGCCACTCAATTCTTTCCTTAAAAATGATAAGTTCTCCATTCCAAAAATCCAGACACTGTTTGTCCGTCTTCAAAGGGCACGTATCTTCTCTAAGTTTGATTTAAAAGCTGGTTTTTAGCAACTTCGTATTTCACAAGTTGACTATCCCAAAACTGCTTTTTGCATTCTTGATGCTCACTATCAATGGACTGTTATGCCCTTTGGTCTTAAAGTTGCTCCGTCCTTATTTCAAAAGGCCATGACAAAAAATTTTCAGTCCTATCCTCCATCATGCTTTGGTTTACATCGATGGTATTTTATTGTTCTTATCCGATCATGATAGCCATCAAAAACTTCTTTTGGATTTCTTTCATATTGTGCAGGTTCATGGAATCATGCTTTCTGAAAAGAAAAACAGCATAGCGAAAGACACAAATCTTGGCATGGTGATCACAAATGGTCACTACCAACCTGGCCCACCTATTGCAACCAAATTATTAAAGTTCCCAAACAAAAATCTCACCAAGAAGCAAATTCAACAATTCCTTGAGATTGTTAATTATGATCGAGATTTCATTCCTAAAGTTGCAATCCACATTAGCCAGCTGTCCTGCATGCTTAAAAAATAGTGTCCTCCCTGGGGACCAGCACAAACTAAAGTTTTCAAGCAGCTGAAAGTGATAGCTTAATCACCTCTACTCAGAATTCCCACAACTGGACAATGCATTCTGTAGGCAGATGCCAGTGATGATTACTGGAGTGCCATTCTCCTCGAACAGATAGATGGCTTGGACCATTTATGTGCCTATGCAAGTGGACAATTTAAAGACTCTGAATAAAAAAATTTGAATTTCATCTAATTAGCCATAAATTCCTTATCAACATGGACAATTTCAAGAACAAATTGCTCCCTGAAAACCAATTGCTCAACCTCAAAACTTGGTTCTGTAAATATGAATTTAATGTCCAACACATGAAAGGTAAATAGAACCTTATACCATACTTCCTTAAACGCCCGGCTATAAATAAACCCTCACTCCTCTCTTCAACTCGTATCATCCCAGTCATAGCCATGAATTGACAACTTCCTTTCAAAGCTCTCAACCAAAGATCTTTTCCTATGAACATTCCTTTTTCTTCAGCTTACCAAATCCAAGACTTTGCTAAGAAATTCCTCTACTGGTATTTCTTCAATGTCCACAGTAAGAATCCTGATCATTTTCCTAGACTCTGTATGGAAAACCTATTTCTCACAGGTCTCACCTTGTCTCACCTGTCCATCGCAGAAGACGAGTTATGTTATATGTGGTGTCTCACCACCTTGTATGCTATAAAACTGATCTTCCCTGTTAAACAAGTCCTCCGCCACATTACCACTCTTGAGTTTTCCTCTGACCTTCTATGGACACTCTTAGAATGGTATTCACCCCTTACATGGTGGCGTAAATAGCTCCAGAATATGTGTACTTTTCACGGATTAAATAGGATGCCAGAACATAAAGCAAACATGTTCACCATAGTTTTCATTGTTCACCGGCCATATTTCCAACACCCAGAAACCAGAGACTTCTGGACTCAAGACATGGCTTATGAATGGAAAACTTATCCCCATCCTTACCCTCTCATCCATGATACATCTGTCACATCTGTTCTTCGAGCTTATCTCATGGAACTCAACAATGTTCAACCACCGACCACAAACAACCACCACACCTCTGTCAAACCATCCCACAGCTTGAAAATAGTCCCAAAGACACAGACCTATACTCTAGATTCGAGTTCAAGTCCACATGGAATTCTTATCATGGAACAACATCTTGATTACACTAATGTCTTATTCCAAGACGCTCAGGATCCTTGGGAAGATTTTCAATCTTTTCTCCATACTGAAAATACCCCATACGCCGGTCACCAATCCAAACTCTTCTACTTCTTCCACACCAAAAATGAATGAGGCAAATGAAGAAAAATATTTGCAAGCTGAAGCATCCCTTGATCAGAGACAGATTCATCGTGCCAAGTGCCAGTATGAGAAAGAAACTGGTGATGTGTCTCCATCACACTACTCATCCGCTCCATGATTGCTGACCCACATGGGAATCTTTGCCTTTTGTTTTATTAAAGTTTTCTTTACTAATTAGACAAGGGTCTTGTCTTGTCTAAAGTTTGCTTTTGCTTTTTTAGTTTGGCGTGGTGTGCTTTTCTGCTTTATTGCTTTCATAATTATGTTTCTCCTTTTGTAAAGGTCCCACCTTATTTCTTCCCTCCTCGAGATCTCTATATAAGGATCTCTCTTCCCTTTTGTAAGGCAGGAGTTGATCAGAAATAAAATCCAATTTTTTTATATCATGTTTCTCTAAACTCTTTCTATCTTCTAGGAGTTAAGAAAATTATTTGGAATAATAATGATACGTTCACCTCTAATTTCAATATTGAGTATGCTCTGCACTTGCCTTACGCCTGAGGATCCTATGCATTAGAAAGGTCCTGTTTTATCCTCCAAAACCGATTTTTATCCAATAAAATTGTTTTCTCACAACGTTCACCCTTTTTGAAGGCCGTGAGTGCCGTGTTTTCAGGTGGTATCATGAAAAACTGTATTTCAAATGAATTTCGAATTTGGTACTTGATGGATTAAGTGTATATCGGTTGGAAACTAGAACTTGCGGGCTACTGACCCTAAGGATAGACTTTGTTCTGTCGTAGATTTGGTGGACAGACTTTGTTCTGTGGCCATGTACTGTTTTGGGACAAAATTGAGGTTTTGGAAATAAACGAATAAGCTCTAATTTTGAAATGATTAACTGCTAAATTATGGTTACATTTTGGTTGATTCCAGATGATAACAGTTAACCAATAATAGGCAAACGACAAGCCAACTTCAGTCAATGAACTCTCTAGAATTAAGCAATAAACTAATATAATAATTCAAATTTTAGTATAAGAGATACTTGGCACAATTTAGAAGGGCAAACCGACTGAGAGTAATGGCGATCCAATAACTTTTAAAAAGTCAATAACGGCTAGTTGGAGAAGGCTTAATCAAATTCAAATTTAGGCATAATTTTTTTAACAATTTGCATTGAGCTTGCTTTCGCATGTTCAAACTACATTGAGTTCAAACTTGTTTATTCTTTCATTTGTATACACATACATTGTGTGCGTGAAAATCTATGTAATCTTCATTTTAGTATCAAAATTGAGTGATTTTTAAGTGTAGGAGGTTTTATTGATGCCTTGGAAGTCAATTGTAAGCATATTAAGGCTTTGGGTTGTAAAGGCTTAGATAGTGGAATCCTTAAGCTTAATTAGCTTGGATAAGGAACAGAAGGGAATTCAAAAGATCATAAGGAGACTCCAAAAAAAATTTCTTGGCGGCTTCCATAGAAAATGATGCCACGGTTGCAGCCCCCTATAGAAAAATTTAAGTCCATTTGAATGACATTCCAAACTAATCTAAATGTTTATTTAGATGATAGCATGTAGATAAAGAATATTTTGTTTTAGCTATTGATCCAATTGATAATGTACAACTCATGTACTCGAGTGATTGATCATAAAATGTAAAAACTATTCCATAGACTCAAAAGGTTCATGTATTACACTAATAACCATTTGCATGCATAAACATTCAGATCTATACATCTCTCAAGAATCCATAGTCATCATTGTTTCATGGCCACTCGTGATCATCTCATATATTGTCATACATGCTTTCAACAATCTCAAAATGCATTTTAGAATTGATCGGATTACCTAGGAAAAGTTCTTATTCCCTGCTAGCACTCTAATTCAAGGGAAAATTTCGAAGAACAAGAAATATTCCCTAAAAGGAAAAGTCAAAGAACAATTAATATCCCCTCTTATGTCAAGGGTAAAGCATATTTTTTGTGCTAAGAGAATTAATATTCCTTCTTATGTCGAAAGAAAAGTATATTTCCTCATAGAACTTTAGTTCAAGGGAAAAATTCTTAGAACAATTAATATTCCCTGATATAGTGATGGTATATGATTGAGTTTTCTGACTATGTTATTACTTGGTGGCGTAAGTTTCGGCATTATGTTTCCCTAAACCTCTCTCTCTTCTAGGACTCAAAGAAATTATTTAAGTTAAAAATGATACGCTCACCTCTAAATTTCTAAACTGAACATGCTCGGCGCTTGCCTTACGCCGGAGGATCCTATGCATTAGAAAGGTCCTGTTTTATCCTCCAAAACCGATTTTTATCCAATAAAATTGTTTTCTCGCAACGTTCACCCTTTTTGAAGGCCCTGAGTGCCGTGTTTTCGGGTGGTATCGTGAAAAACTGTTTTTCAAATGAATTTCGGATTTGGTATTTGGTGGATAAGTGTATATCGGCTGGAAACCAGAACTTGCGGGCTACTGGCCCTAAGGACAGACCTTGTACTGTCGTAGATTTGGTAGAACAATGCCACCTACAATATACCCACTGGTATCAGATTTGGTATTTGGTTGGTAAGTGTATATCGGTTGGAAACCAAAACTTGCGAGCTACTAGCCCTAAGGATAAAATTCTAAACCAGTCTAAACTACAAAAGCTACATTTGCCAGACGTCCAAATTGTGAAATCAAACTAATTTGAACAATCTTATTTGATCTCCTAGAAGAGGATTCACTCACTATGGAAACAAAATCATGCTCTAAACACATAACCCTCAAAATTGAGAATCTTGTTGAATATTCTTATATTCCAAAATCTGTTCAAGTCACTGAGTCCTAGTTTCCCCTCATGAGTCATTGCAATCTCTACAAACAGAAAACTTCTTTCACTCGACGTATTCGAACTCTCATCTCTACTAAAAGACCACTCCCAAAAGAATATATTCAGTCTTTTAGACTGGATCATTGTGCTTTACAAGCCTCACAGAGTGAACGATATACACACCTCTATCTTGGTGGTGTACGATTAATTCTCACTTTTTTTCATGGTCGAAAAGGCTTACCTGTTACAGCTAGAATTGCTCTCCTAGATACTAGGTTCAAGAAGTACGAACATGCTGTTATAGGAACTGCTCTGACAACCCTTCATGCTGGCAGTGTCTTATTAACCTTTTACCTCAATTTCAACCTCCCTCTTGAGGATCCCAATCTTCCAACAACCCTTAAAGTCCAGATCCAGCTCCAAGGAGCAGAACAAACACCCACATCCAAGATTGCAACTCTCCATCACCAAATAGTGTATCGATTATAAAATCATGCACTAGATCTTCCTACACCACACACAACTTCTGATGCTTTGATGATATTGGCGGGTACAGACACAATTCCAACGACCATCCAAATCCCCAAACAAATTTCGAAACAAGATCTGCTTAAACTCATGCCTCTTGAATGGCTAACCAACTATGAGCACTTTCACCAAAATTCTGAACCAGTCCAAACTACAAAAGCTATATTTGCAAGACACCCAAATGGTCAAATCAAACTGACTTTTCAAACTCCTGACACTACGCCCATTCCAGATAGTCCACAGCTTTCTTATATTGCTACAGATACCATCAAATTTCTTGGAATGGTCATAAAAGACGGTCATTATCAGCCTGGCAAGCACATTGCCCAAGAGTTGCTTCACTTTTCAGATCAACACCTTTCCGAAAAGCAAGTCCAACAGTTTCTCGATATCATCAACTATTGTGAAACTTCCTATTCATGGTTTTTCATTAGAAGGGTATCCAGTATATCCTGATAAAATTAATGGTCATTTTCTATGGGATGTTCCTGAAGCCCATATGTGCAACCTGGATTGTCCTTGTTTGGATGATATGGATGTTGATAAAGATTTGGACGTCATGCGGCGAAAGAAAAAGAAGAAGAAAAAATCTTCTTATCCTCCACCACCTAGTTCTAGAGTTCGCTACAAATAGAAGTTCATGCCTTATACAGATACCCTATGTTTGTGTACACTTTCTGAAACATTATCTCCACATAGTCAAATCTCACAAAGTTCTTAGAATTCTGTCCAGAAAATCATTCCCAGTTTCATCATCCTTTACCTCTTTGGCAACAAATCATTATCGGGGAGTTTAGAAGCTACAATCTTTCTCCAAATGATGTAATTAAGAAAGAATTGAATACCAATGGGTTTATGACATCAACCCCACAAAAGCTTCACACTCGGGTATGTCTCCTTCCGACCTCTTGCTTGCTAAACAAGAATGTTCTCAGTTACTTCAACAAGGTCTTATTGAGTCCACAACCTCCACCGGATCCAAAACCTCTTGTTCACCCAATCAGGTCATGCCTTATGTTTTCAAGTCATTCCTATGAGGAATCCTTTCCTCCCCTTGAAAAACAGACAGACCCGCAAACTAGGGTTACCTCAAAACCTTTTGTTCAATCTCCAATTACAGCCTCTGGGCAACCTGAAGAACCAAAACAATATGAAGCTGTTTTGAATTGGCAAACCAAAAATGCCAATGCTCAAAATCATACTCTTCAACAACTCGGTAAGAAAATTGACCGTGTTGTCACTCAAGTCTCCCAGACTAAAACTAAAGTTGATTTAATTAGCAATCGTTTAGATAAGATGTATATCCATGTTCAAGATCGGATTTCTGAACTAGACACCGATCTCAGACGAATGATTAATAATCATATCTAGGGTCCATAGTTAAATAAAAAAGAAACCGAGATCAGAAAACTCAAAGCTAAATTATCCAGAATTGATGCTGAAAAAACTCAACCTTCTCTTTTTACTCAACCACAACCTACACCAGTATCTCCTCCAATCTTTGAAACCTACGCACCTTTCTACACACCATCCCGACCTCAACACCCTGTTTATAATCAGTTCTTTGGTTTCTCCCACCTTCAACCATCTCCTCAACCATCTTCACCCAAAAAATCACGATCTAAAGTCAAAATATCTTAACCACGTCCAAAGGCCACGTTCTCTTCCTCTAACTCCACAATCCCTCTAGAAGAATCACCACACGACCATCTTGAGCCTCTTAAAAAAGATAAAGGCCCAATGGATCAGTATCATTATCATACTATCCAGACCCAATCTTCAGATGGTCTGACTCTTCTGAGCCTGAAACACATAATTCCTCTTCCCCCTCCTCTTATGACTCATCAAATGCCTCCACTGATTTTGAGAAAGAAATAGGAGACATGTCACCATCGCGTTATCCATTCACTCCATAATGACACTTTGTCGCTCTCACACAACTTTTGATGCAATAACCCATGTGACTCTCTTTTGTCTTTTGTTAAAGTCCTTGTACATGCGCTTTACTTTTGTTAAAGTCCTTATCCGTCTGCTTTGCTTTTGTTTAGTCCTTGTAAGTATGCTTGCCTTTTGTAAAAGTCCTGATTGACTTGCTTTGCTTTAAAAAAAGGTGTGCTATGAGATATGATTATTCGAGAGGTCCTGTTCTCAATGATCCTCTATATAAAGCCCCTTTGGTCTCAATTGTAAGGCATTCGAAAAAAAAATAAAAAGCTTAAGTTTTGACATTATGTTTCCCTAAACCTCTTTCTCTCATCTAGGACTCAAATAAATTATTTAAGTTAAAAATGATACGCTCACCTATAAATTTCTAAACTGAGTATGCTCTACGCTTGCCTTTCGCCTGAGGATCCTGTGCATCAGAATGGTCCTGTTTTAACCTCCAAAATCAATTTTTATCCAATAAAATTATTTTCTCACAACGTTCACCCTTTTTGAAGGCACTGAGTGCCATGTTTTCGGGTGGTGTCGTGAAAAACTATTTTTCAAATGAATTTCGGATTTGGTATTTGGTGGATAAGTGTATATTGGCTAGAAACCAGAACTTGCGAGCTACTGGCCCTAAGGACAGACCTTGTATTGTCGTAGATTTGGTAGAACAACGCCACATAACCAACTATGAGCATTTTCACTAAAATTCTAAACCAGTCCAAACTACAGAAGCTACATTTGCCAGACGTCCAAATTGTCAAATCAAACTAATTTGAACAATCTTATTTGATCTCCTAGAAGAGGATTCACTCGCTATGAAAACAAACACATCTTCAGCTTCTACATCATCTTCATCTCATATTTCTCTTTCTTCTCTCTCTCTCTCCCAAAATCATGCCCTAAACACATAACCCCCAAAATTGAGAATCTTGTTGAATATTCTTATATTCCAGAATCTGCTCTCAAGTCACTAAGTCTCAGTTTCCTCTCATGAGTCCTTACAATCTCTACAAACAGAAAACTTATTTCACTTAAAGAACTCTCATCTCTACTAAAAGACCACTCCCAAAAGAATATATTCAGTCTTCTAGACTGAATCAATGTGCTTTATACGCCTCATAGAGTGAACAATATGTCACAATGGAGATACCTTCCGATCTCGTCGCCAACTGGAAACGAGAAGGATATACACACCTCCATCTTGGTAGTGTACGATTAATTCTCACTCTTCATGGTTGAAAAGGCTTACCTGTTACAGCTAGAATTACTCTTCTAGATACCAGGTTCAAGGAGTACGAATATGCTGTTATAGGAACTATTCTGACAACCTTTCATGCTAGCAGTGTCTTATTAACCTTTTACCCCAATTTCAACCTCTCTATTGAGGATCCCAATCTTCCAACAACCCTTAAAGTCCAGATCCAGCTCCAAGGAGTAGAACAAACACCCACATCCAAGATTGCAACCGTCCATCACCAAATAGTGTATAGATTACAAAATCATGCACTAGATCTTCCTACACCATACACAACTTCTGATGCTTTGATGATATTGGCAGATACAGACACAATTCCAACCATCATCCAAATCCCCAAACAAATTCCGAAAGAAGATCTGCTCAAACTCATGGCTCTTGAATGGCTAACCAACCATGAGCATTTTCACCAAAATTCTGAACCAGTCCAAACTACAGAAGCAACATTTGCCAGACGCTCAATTGGTCAAATCAAACTGACTTTTCAAACTCCTGACACTACGTCCATTCCAGATAGTCCACAGCTTTCTTATACTGCTATGATCACAGCAGTTCAAACTGGTCAAGAAAAAAAATTCCTATTCATGGTTTTTCATCAGAAGGGTATCCATTATATCCTGATAAAATTAATGGTCATTTTCTATGGGATGTTCTTGAAGCCCATATGTGCAACCCGGATTGTCCTTGTTTGGAGGATACGGATGTTGATGAAGAATTGGAAGTCATGCGGTGAAAGAAAAAGAAGAAGAAAAAATTTCCTTATCCTCTACCACCTTGCAAATCCTTTTTTTCCACAATCTCCATCGGATTCAAAACCTCCTATTTACCCAATCAGGTCATGCCTTATGTTTTCAAGTCATTCCTATGAGGAATCCTTTCCTCCCCTTGAAAAACAGATAGACCCACAAACCAAGGTTACCTCAAAACCTTTTGTTCAATCTCCAATTACAACCTCTGGGCAACCTGAAGAACCAAAACAATATGAAGCTGTTTTGAATTGGCAAACCAAAAATGCCAATGCTCAAAATCATACTCTTCAGCAACTCGGTAAGAAAATTGACCGTATTGCCACTCAAGTCTCCCAGAAACTAAAGTTAATTCAATTAGCAGTCGTTTAGATAAGATGTATATCCATCTTCAAGATCGGATTTCTGAACTAGACACCTTAAATAATCATATCTGGGGTCCAGAGTTTAATAAAAAAGAAGCCGAGATTAGAAAACTCAAAGCTAAATTATCCAGAATTGATGCTGAAAAACTCGACCTTCTCTTTTTACTCAACCACAACCTACACCAGTATCTCCTCCAATCTTTGAAACCTACGCACCTTTCTACACACCATCCCGACCTCAACACCCTATTTATAATCAGTTCTTTGGTTTCTCCAACCTTGAACCAACTCCTCTACCATCTTCACGTAAAAAATCACGATCTAAAGTAAAAATATCTGAACCACATCCAAAGGCCACGTCCTCTTCCTCTACCTACACAATCCCTCTAGAAGAATCACCACAGGACCATCCTAAGCCTCTTCAAAAAGATAAAGGCCCAATGGATCAGTATTATTATCATACTATCTAGATCCAATCTTCAGACTCGTCCTCCTTTTATGACTCATCAAACGCCTCCACTGACTCTGAGTCCGAATATGCTGACATTACCTGCATATAATGGCCACTAAAACTGCAGATCCAAGTGCCTCTATTCCAACACCTATTGTTGATGACAATCCTACTGACCAAGCTTCTCAAACAGACCTAGTACCACCACCAATTCATGAACACTCGACAGAATCATCTTCAGCATCTTGGGTTACATTTGATGATATTCCCCGTCACAAATGGGCTGCTCGACTTCAAGAATTTGCTGCTTGGATTGATCTCCAAGGTACCAAGCCTAATGCTCAACCTCAAGCCATTCTTTGTGAATTTATGGCCCGCTCCACGGGTTCTTTATGAGACTGGCTAGAAAGCTTAGGAGAATATAGACAACTCCAATTAATGGACTCTTCGATTGGTACAGCCCTCAATCTTATTCATGAGCAATTCATTGGCGAAAAAACTGCTTCCACTGAAGCAGACAGAATAGAATACCATCAGATGAAATGTTGTTCTCTTAAAAGACATTTCTGGATGCTCATTACAGAAGAATGAGTATTCTATTCTACAAGCTAAATGGGTTCAATGAGCCATCTCTTAAACATGTCTTCATTGCCTCTCTTCCTCCTGAGTTACAACCCAATCTTCAAAGAAAGCTCACAGCCACAAATATGACCATAGCTGATATCTTTCTGGGAAAGATTTTTCAAATGGCCATGTTATCTCTTGATAAGATTTGTGAGCAGATAGAATTCTTCAAAGATCTCATGGAAGACAAAAAACCCTTCTCTGAAGCTTGTAGAAAACCTCATCTCAAGATGGAGTGTAAAGATGAAAAGAAGTGTATTTGTTCGCCTAAAAAGAAAAAATATTTTCAGAAACACTTCCACAAAAAATCGTCCTCTAAAAAACCTTTTCGGTATTTCAAAAACAAAGATGTTTCTTAGTACCGAAAGAAAAAATCCAACTGTTTTTCATTTGCAAGAAACGCGGTCACTTTGCCCAACAATGGCCTCACAAATTGGCCAAAGCTGTTCGTCTTATCCAAAATCTTCAACATTCTTCCCTGTTATCTGAGAATGAGGATGTCGAATCTAATTTTTCCGAACAATCAACACAAGATGACCAAACTACCTTTCTTATTGCCGAATCTTATGATTCTGAAGATATTTCAGTCATCTCTACAGTTCAGACTGTTAATCATGTTTCCACTATTCCTCGACCTTCTCTTAAGATGACCATCCTTCCTTCCAAATTCCATAAACCTATTCATATTATTGGGTTTATTGACACTGGTGTAGATACCAGTATGATTGATCCTTCTATTCTTCCATAAAACTACTGGGAACCTCACTCCAAGCTTTTCAGAGCCGTTAATGGTGAAACCTTTGAAACCTAACAAGGAACGTCTAGTTGAGACATGAGCACTACTATCGAGACTTGTACCAAAAATTACAAAGTCTTACATAGGGTAGCCAAAGCGTGGAGGATTATTACAAAGAAATGGAGATTGCCATGATTAGAGTAAATGGGGAAGAGGATAGCGAAGCTACCATGGCATGATTTTTCAATGGCCTTAATCAAGAGATAGAAAATATGGTTGAGTTGCAACATTATTTGGAGATTTCAAAGATTAAGTAATGAAGCCATCAAGATTGAGCAACAACTTAAGAGGAAGGGTGACAACCATTTATCCCCAAGCTCAAGTTCCACTCCTTGGAAGTCGAGCTATGTGAAGTGAGACGAGCCCTCCAAGCACAATTCACAAGTTAATATCATGACTCCCCCTATTAAGAATCGTGACATTAAGTGTTTTAGCAAATTGCTCAGTTCTATGCGCAATGTTGAACTTTGCCTTCTCATGTATCTGTTTAACAATTTTAGCCTTTTTCTTACCATCTAAGTTAACATGCTCAGAAATATGTAATGGAGTTAAATCCAATGGGTGAATTCTTAATAGCAGAATGAACAGAATGATTATAAGCAAACTCCACAAGTGGTAAACAATCTTCCCAAGTTTGGATGTTCTTTTTAATGATAGCTCGCAACAAAGTAGATAAAGTTCAGTTTGAGGGTGACAAGTAGTTGAAAACAACAATTTAGTTCCTAACTTAGCCCATAAGGTTTTTCAAAAGTAACTTAGCATCCCTATCAGAAACAATTGTCTTGGGCATACCATTGAACCTCACAATCTCCCTAAAGAATAGGTCAGCAACATTAGAAGCATCATCCGTTTTGTGACATGGAATAAAATATGCCATCTTTGAAAATCTATCGACAACCACAAAAATTGAGTCTTTCCCTTGTCTAGACCTTAGTAAACCTAGTACAAAATCCATTGAAATATCAGTCCAAGGTGCACTAGGTATTGGCAAAGGGGTGTATAAGCCATAAGGTTGCACTTTCGATTTGGCTTGCCTACAAGTGACACATATACCACAAAGTATTTCAACATCTCGTTTCATATGTGGCCAATAGAAGTGTTCCTGTAAAACTGCTAGAGTCTTTATAACTCCAAAATGTCCCATTAACCCCCCACCATGGGATTCTCTCACTAACAAATCTCTCAAAGAACAATTAGGCACACATAATTTATTCTACTGAAATAAATAGCCATCATGCCTAAAGTATTTACCGACTACAGCTTTTCACAAGCTTGGTATTCAACACTAAAATCATGGTCATCAGCATACAATTCCTTAATATTGAAACGAATTTCCCACAATGAAACTTTGAAACTCACACTTAAATTGTAGTTTCAACTTTCCAAGAAAGTTCTAAACAGATTTAGGACAAACAAAACCTTGAGCCAATGCTTAAGAAAAGCATGAACCAAAGGTATAGAGAATGATATTGATGCCACACACAACAAATAGATGAGAAGGTGAGTGATAAGTCTAAATTTGGAACGCCACAAGAATGCAAACTCTTGATAAGTTCACTAGTTCTCAAAAGAACCAAAGAAAGAATAATCTTTCAAATTCAAATAATATTAATCTCTTAATTATCATACATAGCAAGGTTGCTGAGTTTAAATAGGCTAAAAGAAACCCAAGATCCTAAAAATACAAATGGAACCATTGGAACAACCCTCCAAGTATAGGTTTGTCAAAGGGTGCTTTAAAAGCCTTCACCAACCCACTATTATTAATGATAGACTTACCTAACACATTGATAAACATGACACAAAATAAATAAATGAAGTTGAATAATCAAAGTAGTCGTTTGAATTCCCAAGTCTGAACAAACTATAATAAATTGATCATAACGCCTTCTAGAGAACTCCAAATCCAAATATGTAAAATGCATTGGAAAGCTAACTTAATTATCTTTCCAACGGTATATAGCTTGCACATTAATTCTATGTCAATCAATACTAGATTTATTCCGAATTTTCCCTTTCTGCGTTTAATCCAAATTGTGTATTTGGCTGCCCAAAAGCTTGAATAATGCTCACAATGCCTTGTCTTCTCTCCAAGCCCAATTCATGATGTCTTGCATCTTGAATTGCATTTTCAATCCATATTTTCTCGATTAATCCATTTAATGCAGCTTGCATCGTTTTGGCTCTAGCTCTTGTAATTGGGCCTTCATGAATGTGCAAAGGATCACTTGAAGCTTTAATGGTTTTCCCTTGATGGCTCTCATCATTCCCCCTCTCTTCAAAAGGATTCGTCCTCGAATCTTCACCTACATCGAAAGGAGAAAGATCAGAAACATTAAAAGTAGCACTTACATTATACTCATCAGGAAGATCCAATTTGTAGGCATTGTCATTGATTCGTGCAACCACTTGAAATGGACCATCTCCCCTTGGAAGCAACTTGGAATGCCTTTGTGCTGGGAACCTCTCTTTTCTCATATGCACCCACACCCAATCTCCAGGCTGAAAAACCACTTGCCTACGTCCTTTGTTAGCTTGAGTAGCATATTGTTCAGTTCTCTTTTTTATGTGTTGTCGTGTTCTCTCATGCAATTACTAGACAAATTCAGCTTTCTTTTCACCATCCATACTAGCACGCTCATCAATAGGTAAAGGTAATAAATCCAAAGGAGTTAATGGATTAAAACCATATACAATCTCAAATGGTGAAAATTTAGTAGTTGAATGGACAGTTCTATTGTAAGCAAATTCAACATGCGGCAAATAATGGCTTGCAACAAAGTAGACAGAGCAATATCTTGATTTAAACCATGTAAAAATCTTGCCATAGTGGCCTCTCGTTCTTCTTCAATGTTGGCTCGAATCATGATTATTTCCATCTCCTTGTGGTAATCTTCCACACTTCTAGAACCTTGTGTAAGGCTTTGAAGCCTTTGGTACAGCTCCCTATAATAATGACTAGGAACAAATCTCCTCCTTATTATGGCCTTCAATTCCTCCCAAGTGTTTATAGGCTTTCACGATTTCTTCTCTTACTCAAAATAAGTTGATCCCGCCAAATAATAGCATAATCAGTAAATTTAACAGCAGCTAGTTTTACCTTTTTCTCCTCAGAATAGTTGTGGCAATCAAATACTAGCTCCACCTTTTTTTCCTACTCCAAATAAACTTCCGGATCATTTTTACCTTGAAAAGAAGGAATTTTTAGTTTGATACTCCCCAAATCATGATATATATGTCTTGCCCTTCTATCATCTCTTCTTCTTTTCCCATGGCAGCATGCCCTCGATTACCTCCTACATTGGGAGCTATTGGTTGTTGCCCCCTTTGTAGATTGGCTATGACAGTGTCTTGTCTCTCCAATTTGTCATGGATCTCTCCAAACATGAGATTCATGCGCTCAAATTGTTGTTGCATGGCCTTGTGCATAATTGATTGGTCTATACCTTCTTGATCTTTTGACATATTGTGATCTGAAAAGAATGTTAGAAAAAAGACCTCACAACACTCCCTCACGTGTTTCACTCAATTTGATGTCACTAAACTCTCATGTTTAACATACAAATTGGCTTTTTCCCTCTAATGATCTCACAAACTTTTGCCTTTTACCACACTTAATTCCCTCTTTCAGTTCTTTATTGAACTAAATAAACACAATCAAGAAAACAAAACCCAAGTGGCACACCAAATATGACAATCTAGCACACTAACAAAGAAAATAAATTAAGAGAACACAAAGAATGAAAAGGAGATTGAAGAAAGCAAAGCAAGCAAGCGAAGCAACACAATTGATATTGTGTGTAAACAATGTCAAGGAAAATGAATAACTAAACTTCAATTTTATGACAGTAGAAATACTTGAATCCTTTTGTAATCTTTTTTTTGTACGTTTTTTCTCTTTTTTTAATAATTAAAATAAATAAGACATTCAAACCTGATTAGAAACTAGCTCTGAAACCAAACGATACGAATTTCCCACAATGAAACTTTGAAACTCACACTTAAATTGTAGTTTCAACTTTCCAAGAAATTTCTAAACAGATTTATGACAAACAAAACCTTGAGCCAATGCTTAAGAAAAGCATGAACCAAAGGTATAGAGAATGATATTGATGCCACACTCAAGAAATAGAATAGATGAGAATGTGAGTGATAAGTCTAAATTTAGAACGCCACAAGAATGCAAACTCTTGATAAGTTCACTAGTTCTCAAAAGAACCAAAGAAAGAATAATCTTTCAAATTCAAATAATATTATTCTCTTAATTATCATACGCAGCAAGGTTGCTGAGTTTAAATAGGCTAAAAGAACCCAAGATCCTAAAAATACAAATGGAAACATTGGAACAACCCTCCAAGTATAGGTTTGTCAAAGGGTGCTTTAAAAGCCTTCACCAACCCACTATTATTAATGATAGACTTACCTAACACATTGATAAACTTGACACAAAACAAATAAATGAAGTTGAATACTCAAAGGAGTCGTTTGAATTCCCAAGCCTAAAAATGCTGTAATAAATTGATCATAGCTCCTTATAGAGAACTCCAAATCCAGCTCTGTAAAATGCATTGAAAAGCTAACTTAATTATCTTTCCAACGGTATATAGGTTACACATTAATTCTGGCTCAATCAATATTCCGAATTGGCCCTTTCTGCATTTGATCCAAATTGTGTATTTGACTGCCCAAAAGCTTGAGTAATGCCCACAATGCCTTGTCTTCTCTCCAAGCCCAATTCATGATGTATTGCATCTTGAATTTCATTTTCAATCCATATTTTCTCAATTAATCCATTTCATGCAGCTTGCATCTTTTTGGCTCTAGCTCTTGTAATTGGGCCACCATGAATGTGCAAAGGATCACTTGAAGCTTTAATGATAATCCCTTGGTGGTTCTCATCAAATATGTTCAAAACCAAGTAGTTTAGCAATAAGTGTTGAAATTAAGACATACCTGCAGGAAAGCGCATCTGCAACAATGTTTTCCTTACCTTGCTTGTAACAAATGACATATGGAAATGTCTCAATGAGTTCTACCCATTGAGCATGCCTCTTGTTCAACTTGTATTGGCCTTTAAGGTGTTTCAAGGACTCATGATCAGTGTGAATCACGAAATCCTTTAGCCATAGTAGTGCTGCCACGTTTCTAACGCTCAAACCAATGCATACAACTCCTTATTGTAAGTAGGGTAGTTTAAGGCTTCCACTCAACTTTTCAAGAGTAAGCAATTGGTCGTCCTTTCTGCATTAGGACTGCGCCAATACCAATACTTGAGGCATCGCATTCAATTTCAAATGTTTTATTAAAGTTAGGCAAAGACAATAAATGAGCATTGGCTAGCTTTTGCTTGATTATTTGAAATGTCTTCTTTTGCACTTCTCCCCACTTGAATCCAACGTCTTTTTTTATTACTTCAGTAGGCGGTGTGGCTAATGTGCTAAAGTCTTTCACAAATCGTCTATAGAAACTAGCAAGCCCATGAAAGCTTCTCACATTACTTGCACTCATAACAAATCCTAGAAACACAAGTTTGTCGGTGTTCACATCATGTTTCTCGAAACCTGTTTCTCTCTTCTAGGAATAAAGAAATTATTTGGGGTTAATAATGGTACGCTCACCTCTAATTTTCTAAACTGAGTATGCTCTTCACTTGCCTTAAGCCTAAGGATCCTGTGCATTAGAAAGGTTCTGTTTTATCCTCCAAAACCAATTTTTGTGAGGGCTGCCCAGAGCTTATAAGCAATGCCAGGACCTCGCTTGCAGGCGATGTGGGATTCGTACCATTTGTGCACTTACGCTCCACACACCATTGGGCCATTGTTGCCCCCTCTCGAGCAGCAACTTTTCTTTTCTAAGCACATCTAAAACAGATTTCAAATGTACTACATGATCGTTTATGTTTTTGCTATAAATGAGGATATCATCAAAATAAACAACAACAAACTTACCAATAAAAGCTCGCAAGACATGATTCATAAGTCTCATCAAGCATGTAATTCATGTAATTCATGAAGCATGTCATCTAGCTTAGGAATGGGATGTCGATACTTTACCGTTATGTTGTTGATGGCTCGACAGTCAACACACATCCTCCATGTCCCACCCTTCTAAGGAACTAATAAAATAGAAATTGTACATGGACTCGTGCTTTCTCTCATGTACCCTTTTTCCATTAATTCCTTAACCTGCCTTTGAAGTTCCTTGGTCTCCTCCAGATTGCTCCTATAGGTTGGTCTATTTGGAACGACTACACCAGGCACAAAATCAATATGATGCTCAATTCCTCAAATTGAAGGTAAACCATGTGGTGTTTCCTCAGGAAAGACATACTTATACTCCTGCAAAAGAGAAGTAATAGAACTAGGCAAAGTAGGGTCAAATTCGTTAGTGTTTGAAAATGCCTCTTTGTACAAAAGTACAATCATCAGCTGATGTAAAAACAACGCTTTTTTTTTTTTATCTTACTTGCTCTCGCGTAGAAATTCTTTTTTTATTTAATTCTCGCTCAATGGGCATATTTTTCTTTAGTTTTTCTCTCACATTTTCCTTGACCTCTTTTTGAATTTCACTCTCTTTTTCTCTCCTTTTCTTTTCCTCACTCTCTCTCTGTAGGCTCACTTGGTCTCCATAAACCTGCTTTAGTGTCAATGGAACAAGAGTGATGTTGTATTGATGAATTACAAATGAATATTTGTTGGTGAAGCCATCATGTTTCACATGTCTGTTGAATTATCAAGGCCACCGAAGTAACAAATGTCCAGCCTGCATTGGCACTACATCATAAAGAACCTTATCTTCATACTTGGCAATCTGAAAAGTCACTAGTACCTGGTTGTTCACTTTCACCTCTCCACTATCATTTAACCATTGGAGTTTGTATGGCCATGGGTGTTTAAGTGTCGAAAGCCCTAACTTCTTTACCATGATAGTACTCACAACATTAGCCCATTACAGGGTTCACCTCTATAGGCTACCCTGTTTATCCAGTAAAGCTAAACGGTCATTTCCTATGGGATGCCCCTGGCTCAGGCATGTGTGACCCAGATTGTCCCTGCTGGGATGATTGGGAGGAGGACGACGATGACTATTCCACCAGAAAAAAGAAACCCAAAAAGAAAAAACCTCCGCCAGCTCCTTTACCATTTTACCAAAAAGAGCTCAACTGGATTGCAAAACATTACAAATCCGAGATTCCATCACCAATCCCAAATCCAACACCACCACTGAGTTGTATGCTGTTTTCATCTACTTCTTCAGACTACTCTTCTTCCTTTCCTCCTTTAGACACCCACACAGATTCCCAACGAAATGTTGTGTCTAAACCCTTTATCCCTTCAGCCATAACCTCTACAGGACACCTTGAACCCCTTAAACCTTTTGAATTAGTCCTCAACTGGCAAACCCAAAATGCCAGAGCCCAAAATGATACCTTGGTAAATATCAACTCCAAAGTTGAGAAAATCAGTTTACGAACTGAAAATCTTGAAACCAAAGTTGATTCCATCACTGCCAAATGCAGTAGATTCATCAAAATCTATAGTTTAGAATTGCTCAACTCGATTCTGAGTTACGAACCATGCTTGCTCAACGCTATTATGGTCCTGAATTTGACCAGAAGGAAAGAGAGATCAAGCACTTGAAAGCTGAGCTTGACCAGATAGAATCAGAAAAACAAAGACTACCCTTTTTACTTCATCACCGCCGATCCCTTCCATCGGCCCAACTTATCATCCATTTGCCTCCATGCTCTCCCCTGTCCGACAGTATGAACCTTCCAAGTTATTTGGTATGACTCATACTCTTTTTAGAGATAATCCATTACCACCTCCACCTAAACTTCAACCACGACCAGCCACTCACCAACCTGCTGTTTCTACTCACCCTAGTTATACACCAGCACCACCATCAGCACCTCTACCACCAGCTCCTTCTCCACCTCCTATCCAATCCATGGATAAACAACACATGCACCAGTTCAGTGCCCACACAGTTGACCACACATCCACCACAGATGATCAAACTTCTAATTCAAATCTTGCAGTTTTAGATAGCCATACTAAGCCAGACACAAAATCCCCAGCTTCCACCAGTGACTCTAAGAAGTCCTATGTTGATATCACCGAAATCCTAATGGCTCAAACTGATCAACCTGATCAAGGCCAAACCTCCCACACATAACCATATGTTGACATTCCTTCTGAAGTTGACGAAGAAATGCCTGAATTCTTTGCCTCAAACCAACCTCCTCCAGCCCAAGCCCAAACTGGTCCAAAATCGTCAAATGGTCCATGGTTCACATTTGATGATCTTCCATCCTTAAAATGGCATGATCGACTTAATGAAATGTCTACTTGGCTTGACTTACAAATGTTAAGGCCAGGAGCTACAACTCAATCAATCCTTAGAGAATTTGCCACTCGTTTTACAGGTGCCCTCAGAGATTGGTTTGAATCTCTAGGCCAATACCGACAATTACAATTTGTTCAATTGCTAGAAGTCTCAATTGCTCTTGCGGTTATCCATGATCAATTCCTTGGAGACCCCTCTGCAGTTTTTGAAGCTGCACGACGTGAAATGCTGTTCACTCAATGCTAAGGATCTTGAGTTCCATTATAAAAGAATGTCCCTGCTGTTCTATAAGCTTAATGGATTCAACGAGCCGACATTCAAGCATGTTTTTCTAGCTTCCCTTCCTGATGAAATCCAACCAGACATGCAAAGGCAACTTCGTGCATCCAATCTTGTGCTTGACAACATTTCTCTTGGCAAAATCTTTCAACTTGCCAAAACTTGTCTTGACAAACTCTGTGAGCAAAACCAGTTTTTCAAAGAACTATTAAACGATAGAGAACCATTTCGAAGTGCCTGCAAAAAGCCTTATTTGCAGATTAAGTGCAAACAGAAGAAGGATTGTGATTGCAGTCCTAAAAAGAAAAGACATTTTCAGAAATTCAAACGTCCTGAATACTCATCTAAGCCTCGCCAGTCCAAAAAGTCCTACAGATTCTTTAGAAAGGAGTCATCCTCATCCAGAGAATTTAAAAGGAGAAAGTCAAGCAGTTGTTTTATCTGCAAGAAGAAAGGTCATTATGCCAAGGATTGTCATCTATTCGGCTACTTGAACATCTCCAAGCTACTATAGATTACTCCCCAGAAAAGGATGAATTGGAATTCTATTTTTCAGAACAAGATGAACCCGATGATGAAACAGTGTTCGCACTACAGAATTCCTCTGATGACTTAGACAGTGATCAGTCCTAAGTAATTTTTCACCAACAGTTGTTGTCCTTTGATACTACTGTTCCTATCCCTTCCATCAAACTCTAGATCTTGCTCTCCAAATTCCAAAGACCCATTCCAGCAATTGGTCTATAGATACTGAAGCCTAAGGCAGTATGTTAAATCCACATATTCTTCCACTAGAATGTTGGACAGAATATGAGGAACATTTCAAAGCTCTCAATGGCAAATTATTCACCACCTCTTTGATTACCAAAAAACCCATTGGTATTCAAATTTGCCCCATTGTGTCATCTGGACCAAGGTCATTGGTTCCACTCTTCCTAATAAGGATATCTTGTTAGGTTTTGACATCTTGCACCAGATCAAACACCTTTAAATTATTCCCACTGGAATCTGAGTCAAATCCATGTTTAAACCTTTCACCGATATTCTAAAACTTTACAACCTGTCTGACACACCTCAGCCTTACCAGGATATTTCAACCAAACTCTTGAGTTTGTGTCCAGAGTCTCATTCTTAGTTCACCCATCCCAATCCATTGTGGAAAAACAAGTCCTTCTTTATTAAGTTACCATTCAAACTAAATGAAGACATTAACCCAACCAAAGCTAGCCATCCAGGAATGAGTCCTTCTGACTTACTCCTAGCCCAACAAGAATGTTCACAACTGTTAGCCCAAGGTTTAATTGAGCCCACAACTTCTCCATGGGCTTGCCAAGCCTTTTATGTTGAAAAGCATGCTGAGCTTGTTCGAGGGAAGAAACGCTTAGTCATTGACTATCATCCCTTAAACATGTTTTTATAAGATGACAAGTTTCCTTTGCCTCGACGACAAAGCATGTTTACTTTTCTTAAAAATGCCCAGATCTTTTCAAAATTTGATTTAAAATCTGGTTTTTGGCAATTAGGCATTAAACCCTCTGAACGATACAAAACTGCCTTTTGTATCCCAAATGCCCATTTCCAATGGACAATCTTACCCTTTGGCCTTAAAACTACCCCATCCATATTCCAAAAATCCATGATCCAAATCTTCCAGCCCATCCTCCATCATGCATTAATTTATATTGATGACATCTTACTTTTTTCAGGTTCGCATGAGGAACATGATCGGCTGTTAACTCAGTTTATGATATTGTCCAAAGTTATGGAATTATGTTATCAGCCAATAAAAGCACCATTGCTACAGACACTATTGAATTTCTCGGAATGGTTATAAAAGACGGCCATTACCAGCCCGGAAAGCACATTGCCCAAGAGTTACTTCACTTTCCAGATCAGCACCTATCCAAAAAGCAAGTTCAACAGTTTCTTGGTATCATCAATTACATCCGTGATTTCATCCTGCATGTGGACCAACACGCTCGACATCTTTCAGCTTTATTGAAAAAGAAGCCTCCATAGTGGAAAGAGAACCACACCGTTACTGTCACTACATTAAAGCAGATTGCGCAAAATCCGCCTCCTTTAAAGTTGATTGCAGATGGCAAGCGCATACTACAGACAGATGCAAGTGATGAATCATGGGGTGCCATCCTCCTAGTGGACATTTCTCTAACACACAAAAGTATTACCACAGTGTGTTCAAAGAAATCTTAGCAGCAAAGAATGGCATCAAGAAATTTGAGTATCATTTGATTGGACACCATTTTCTCATCCGAATGGACAGTTCAGCCTTCCCCAATATTCTCACTTTCAAAGGTAAAACTGTTCCCGAAAAACTGTTACTCAAGTTAAAAGATTGGTTTTCCAAATATGACTTTTCAGTTAAGTATATAAACCTCATCCCTGATATGTTTTCCAGACTTTCCAAACCAGATAAACTTCTCACCGTGTTTTCCACAACCTACCACTTTCCAATCATCTCCATGGCAACTTCACTTCTTCCAGAAGCTCTCACCAAGAAAAACTTTCCCCTTAACAAAACTTTCTCCTCTGTCTTTGCCATCCAGGACTTTGCCCGCAAAGCTGTTTTTCGCTTTTTTATGAAAGCATACCTCATGGTAGACTCCTTTCCATTTTCTACCTTCCACCTAGAAAATTTGTTCCTCACAGGTCTCACCCTTGACCCATCCAGAGATATCACTGAAGATGAGTTATACTGCCTATGGTGCCTAACTGTTCTTTATGCCACCAAGCTAATCCTGCCAATCAGTCCCACTTTGGAACATCTCCTCAACCCGGACAAAGCCACCTCCCTCACCTGGACTTTACTTGAATGGTTATCTCCCATTCCATGGTGGAGAAAGAAACTCCAGCAACTCTTTGAAATTTAAAATCTTGAAAGAATGCTTGCTTCCGAAGCACGCCTGTTCACTTCAGTCTTCATCATCCACAGGCCATACTTTCAAAATCTAGATACAAAGCTTTTCTGGTCCTAAGATCAAGTGTATGAATGGTTTACTGCACCACACCCAACTATCATTGAAAATGAAATCCAAACCACCCTCCACAATTACCTCTGTCAGCTAAACCGCCAGACTCCACCACACAGAGATATCTTTCATACATCCTTAGGCCCACAACATGACCTCATCATGATATCCCCACTCCATCAGCCATATCAAAACCAAAATCCATAGGAATAATCATCAAAGAAGAAAAGCTAGACTACACTGACTTCCTCTACCAAGACTCCCAAGACCTATGGGAAGACTTTCTTCCTTTAAGTCAACATCTCCAACAGTTTCCCCAACCATCCATGCATGAACCAGGATCATCATCACAACCACCCAAACCTTCAAAAGCAGACAAAGCTATCCAGACGTCCCTAAAGACTCCTCAGCCATCATCCAGACCAGTGTATGAACACTACAAGCATCCAAGGTTTTCCAAGACCTTTTTCCCTCCACCATCTGACAATGACCCTGATGCAACTGAAAGTGACTCTGAAGATGACTACATGAACCTCTCCTCTCCATAAAGTAGTTTGTCATTTTGCAGAAACTTTCTCATTTTGTCTTGTTCCATGCAATTTCCTCTTTTGTCTTGATGCATGCATTTTCCCTTCTTAACTTTTTCCATGAACTTTCCCCTTTTGTCTTAACTCATGCACCTTCCTTGAACTTTCCCTGAACCTTCCCCCTTTGTCTTCATTCATGCACTTTCCTTTCTTGTCTTGTTGCAAGATATTTCTCCCTTCGTCTTGTTGTAAGCAATTTCCCCCTTCGTCTTGTTGTATGCACTTTCCCTTTTGTCTTTTGTCATGGACTTTATCCTGTTGTAATCATAATGATGTTGCTTGTACTGTAGTTTTATTCTTGTACTGTAGCTTTCCCTTACTTTTACTGTTGTAAAAGATAGGGGTCCTGTCCTATATTCATGAGCTCTCCTATATAAAGAGCTCACCTCCCTTGTAAAAAAAACAGAAGCATAGAAGCTTGAAATCAATAAAACTCTCGTGTGACTTTATCATGGTTTGCTAAACTCTCCTCTCTCTGCAAATGAAATTCTAGTGAAAGAAACAAATCAAAGAATTAAATTTGTTCATTTTGAAAACTTAAGGAAGTATGCTCTGCACTTGCCTTCAAGGAAGGATCCTGTGCATCAGAAAACTTATGGCGATTTCTTAAATGGTTTGGTACCCTGTTTAAAGACTAAGGAAAAGTATGTTTTGGGTTTTATAACCTTAAAAGAACTCGTTTTAGGTTTTGTACCTAGTATGGAAAATGTTTTCCCATTGCGCTGCTTCGTCTTTCTTTACTTGCACACTCAAAGCTCTCCTCGCTACTAAAGTCAATTCCCAAGGGCTATATACTATTCATCTTCGACATCCTCTAATGGTTATATCTTATTCTCTTCCGTCTCATCTTTAGCTACAATCTCCTGTAATACCATAACTCTTTGATTCACACATTCACTTGCGATATGCTCCCTACCTTGACATTTAAAACACTTAATGTCTTGATTCCTAATAGTAGAAGTTACGGTGTTACCTTGTGTATTGTGCTTGGAGGGCTCGGATCTTAGCTTAGGTGTAGTAGATGCTTGTGGCCTCTCGTCTCGTTTCACATAGCTCGGCTTCCAAGGAGTGGACCTCGAGTTTGGGGCTGCACGAGTGTTACCCCTCCTCTTGAGTTGTTGCTCAATCTTGATGGCTTTGTGGACTATTTCCTCAATCTCTACATAATGTTGCAACTCAACCTTATCTACAATCTCCCGATTAAGTCCATTTAAGAATTGTGCCATGGTAGCTTCTCTATCCTCCTCCACATTTGCTCTAATCATGGCAATCTCCATTTATTTATAATAATCCTCAACGCTTCGGCTACCCTATGTAAGACGTAATTTTTGGTACAAGTCTCGATAAAAGTGGCTAGGTATAAAACGCTTTCTAATCAATGATTTCATTTCAACCCATGTCTCAATTGGATGTTCCCTATTTCGCCTCCTGCTTATAACAAGCTGATCCCATCAAGTAACAGCATAGTCAAAAATCTCAATCATAACCAATTTTAGTTTTTTTGCCTTTGAATAATTGTGGCAGTCAAATATGAACTCCATTTTCTTCTCCCATTCAAGGTATGCTTCTGGGTCAGATTTTTCTTGAAAAGATGAAATCTTCTTCTTTATTCCATTCAATCCATCATCTCTATTCCTAGCTCTCCTACAATCCTCTCCTTCATCAAACTCATCCCTATAATAGTCATCAATCTCTCCTCTAACTGGAGCTCTTTCTCTCCTACGTGCTTGGGGAACGGGTTGTGGCTGTCCTGAACGTGTGTTGTCTACCCAATCCAAATGCTTGTGGATGAGCTCTAATTCAACCCTCATCATCCTTCTCATCTCTCCCATCAATACTTGAATTTGTAAATTCTAAGTAGTTGTTGATTGATCCTCTTCATTTATGTTTTGTTCTAAGTTGTGAGACATAGCTATTATTTGCAAAAGAATGTTGGAAATAATATGGAGTGACCTCACCTCAGTCACTTACGTGTTTCACTCAAGAAAAAAATGACTCACTTAATTCCACTCATGTTTCCTCACTTGTTTTTTTATCAAACTAATCAAACCAATATCAAGATTTCAGAAGTAATTCACAAAGATAACAACTAAGGAGAATTTAATTTCAAGAGTAAGAAGGCAATGTGTACGAAAGTCAAGTTTTGATTTTGGGCAAAATTTTCTCCGATGGGGTAAAACTTGTTTTAGACTTCCAAGACACAAATAATAAAAATAATGAAAGATTTTAAGAGGAGGTTGATTTTTTTTTAAGGAAAATGAATAGGTAAAACTTGTGGATTTAAGGGGAATTAAACCACAAAGATGCAAAATTGAATTTAAAAGGAAACCCTAAAAATACTGTTCACACGGCACTGTTACTAAAACCAGATGAAAAATTCAAACAATAATGAAAAACAACAAAGATAGATGGATCTGACCTTGGAGCCTAGGCTCTGATACCAAATGATACGAACCCTGTCAAGAGTTGACCGGACCCTAATCTCCCAAGACTGAATCTAAACCAGGAATGGAATGGAACCTCAACCCAATGCTTATTTAAAGCACGAACCTTGAAGGTGCCACAATCAGCTATGGATAGTTTGATTGATAAGTCAAGAATTTGAATGCCACGAAAATCCGATAAGTTCAAAGAGTTCATAAAGAACCAAAGAGAATTAAATCTCTCATCAATTGAATATGAGTACTTTATATAGGGTTGGTTACAAGAATTTCTAGAAATAAATCCTAACCCTAATAGGAAAGAATCTAAATCGAACCAGAATCCTTATCTAAGTAAATAGGAAAGGATTTATACTAAATTAGGATCCTAATTGTCTTAAATGCCTTACATCAATTAAATGAAAACTAGGCAATTAAAATAGAAATAACTGATTTGATTCCCTAATAGTATTTGAAAAAAGAAAATAATATATTTTCCCACCATAATGTTTAAGCCAACTCCCTATTTCATGGAAGTGAGTATTTGGGAACATTCCTTCAATGGGCGTCCACGAATTTGATTGAGCCCAAGTTGCTTGAATCAATCCATTAAGCGCTTCTTTTAATTTCTTTGCTCGAGCTCTTGTAACGGATCCAACGGGAACTTGAATAGGATCTGAATATGCCTCATCCCATGTGCTTGTGATAGTTTTATCCTTAATCTCATTAGATTGGATCCAACAAGCTTGGTCCAAAGGACACATCCTGGAAAGAATTGAATACCAATAGGTTTTTTGGTAATCAAATTTGTGTGAAACAGTTCTCCATTAGCAACTTTGAAATATTCTGTATGCTTTTCCTAAAAATAGGATGGAAGCATTGAAGGATTAAGCATACTCTTCTGAGCTCCAATATCAACAAAACCGATGATGGGAACTGGTTTGTTAAATCTTCTGGAGAGAAGGTGGATTTTGATTGAAGGGATAGGAATGGCTAGTTGGACTTTCTGAATCTATTGTACAGTTTGAATTACAGAAACATTCTCTGACTCAAAATGGTCTTCTGTTTCAGCAAGAACAAAAGTTGTTTGTTCATCATAGTCCTCTTGTTCAGAGAAGAAAGATTCAACATCATCACTTTTCGAAAGTAACATGGAATCTTGGAGATGCTTAATAAGCCTGACTGACTTCACAGGACGATTTGGACAATTCCTTGCAAAGTAACCTCTCTTTTTACAAATAAAACAATAGCTACTTTTGATAAGTAGCTGGTCAGAGTTCTTTTTTCTGAAAAATCGATATGGTTTTTTGGATTTGGAAGGTGTTTGGCTTTTCTTTTCTGAATTTTGGAATCTCCGGAAATAGGATTTCTTTTTGGTAGTACAAGTGCAATCCTTTTCACTCTTGCACTTAATGGAGAGATGGGGCTTTTTACAAGCACTTTTGAAAGGTTGCTTGTTTTCAATGAGATCTTTAAAGAATTCTTTTTGTTCACATAACCTTTCTGGACAATTGACTGCCAACTATGTCTAACTGGTGAATTGTGAATTGTCTTTAAAGTTCTAGCTGGATTTCTTTAGGGAGAGATGCTACAGAGACATGCTTTAATCATGGATAATTAAAGACTTTGATTTTGTAATACATTGTGGACATCCTCTTATAGTGAAAATTCAGATCTTTTATCTGGAAAGAACAACACTTCATTAGATGGAACTCCCTTCTTGTTTGTTCGTTAGTAGCTGTTGCTTCTCCAAGGAACTGTACATAAATGACTCTTAGGACCTCTTAAATATGTGCTTGAATTACCTAGAGTTGTCTGTATGGACCTCGACTTTCAGGAAAATGAGAATTGAACTCTTTAAGGACTTTTTGGGCTGTTGCACCCGCCTTGAGCAATTGAACATCAATCTAGGCAAAAACTTCTTGAAATCTAGCTGGCCATTTTACTTTTGCAATGTCGTCAAAAGTAAACCATGGGCTGTTTGAGGATTTGGGGGAAGGATTTTCTTGGTGAGAAGCTGTGGGGTTTGTATTGGAATATGCTTCATCAACAATTGGTGTTGGAGGAGGTAAGGATGGAGAAGGTTCATTTGATCCTGATGATGGTTGTACCATGAGGAGTTTGGAGACATCGACTAATTCTTTTTCAGAATCTGAAGTAGAAAAGGATTCCTCATCAGTGGAGATTTTATCTGTTTGGGATGGGGAAGTTTCATCTGATTCTAAAAGACGTGGTAGAACTTGGGATGAGTATTGGTGCATAAGTTCTTTGTCTTTTTGGGTAGACTGTTGATCAAGAAATGGTGGAGGTTGATGATAAGCCGGAGTTGGTTTAGACTTGGTAGGTCTAGGTTGTGGTTTAGGTAGAGCAGGGGATGAAGTATGTTTGAGATGAGACAGACCAAAGAACTTCGCATAGTCTATTGGCTGTCGTGAGGTGGATGGCCTGTAGAAAGGCTAGTAAGTGCTGAAAGTTCGGGTATGTAAGGGTAGAGCAGGGGATTTTGCAAACAATAAAGGTTGTTGTTTGTCAGCATAAATCCTTGCAATTTAAGCCTTTAGTTGTCTAATTTATGTCTCTTTTTGGTTAAATTTGGGACCCCAATATCTGTTTTGAATCATGGATTGAAGATCTGAAACTGGAAGACTCGATTTTGCATATCGAAATACATCTGCTCAAGCTGGGTTGTTATTCTATCGACCTTTGTGTCGATTTGCTTGACTTGAGAAGCAACTTTCTCTATTTTTTTCATCAAGAGATCTGAAGGCTGAGTTTTGAGCCCTGGCATTTTGAGTTTGCCAGTTTAGAAAGGCTTTAAAAGGTTTTGGTTCTTCCAACTGGCCATTTGGTGTAACAGGAGAGTGGACAAAAGGTTTGGTGGTGACCTTTGTTGGTGGATCAATATGTTTTTCTAGAGGAGGGAACTGTTCTTGGTAAGAGCTTGATGAGAACATCATGCAAGGTTGGACATGCATAGCAAGAGATGAGAACAATGTGGTCTCTTGTCTGTGTGATCTTTGTTTATACTTCTTTTGTATGAGCGTTAAACTTTTCCTATAAATAGGTAAAGGCATTAAACTTTCTGGATCATCAGGGGGTAGAGGAGGTTTTTTTGTGGCAAGGATCCATTTTGTGACTTTTCTTTTTACGCCGTCTGGGACATTTGTTGAAATCATCATCATCATCTTCCTCTTCAAGGCAAGGACAATCTAGACCACACATATGGGACCCTAGAACATCCCATTAAAAATGACCATTGATTTTTTCCGGGTAGATTGGATAGCCATCTGAAGCAAATCCGTAAATGGGAAGATTTTCTTGTGCCGTAGATACGACTATGATCATGGTGGAGTATGAAAAGGAGTTTCTGGGTATCGATTGTTCAGAGGGTGGATGAGAAACAGTAGGTGTCTAGGAAGTGGATAGTGATTGAAAAGTTAATTTTACCGTTCCATCTGCTCTTTTTTCAAAATGAGCATCAGTTGTTTGAACCGGCTGGGAGTTTTGGTGAAGCTTTTCATAGTTGGAAAGCCATTCTAGGGGCATGAGCTTAAGCAACTCTTGCTTTTGGATCTGCTTAGGGATCTAGACTATGGATGGGATACTTTCTGAAGAATCGCAAGAATCATCAGTGCATCTGATGTGGTTTGAGGTGTTGGTAGGTCAAGGGCATGGTTTTGTAACCGATACACCAACTGATGGTGTAACGTTGCCATTTTTGAAGAGATTGTTTGTTCAATACCTTAGATATGGATCTGAACTTTTAGAGTAGCGGGGAGGTTTGGATCATCTAGTGAGAGGTTGAAATTTGGGTAAAAGGTAAAAAGAACACTTCTTACATGTAGAGTAGTCAGGACTGTTCCTACGACTGCATGCTGATATTCTTTGAATCTGGTATCCAATAGTGCTAACCTGGCTGTGAGTACACTGATCCAATCGAGATAACTAGATATATTCTTTTAGAGCTGGTCTCTTGGTTGATATTAGAGTCCTAATACTTCTGGTGAAAGAATTAGATCTTAGGTATAGCTTGTATGGGCTAATTAGGGGCATGGAGGATTCATTGATTTATGCTAATTCTAGGACATAATGCTTTTTCCCAAACGAAGTGGTAAATATGAGATCTGTTCATTTTGAATAGGACATAAAGGAAAACTTGAAACAAAATGGCATCCCATCAAATAGTTCAAATAATCTTGCTCTTGTTACTCTTTCTTCAACTCTCTCACTTCCCAAGACCAATGGATTGCGAAATTAATTCTCCATCTTGCCATCTTTATGAGCTCCAAGGAACGTTCCTTGGGTATTATTCCTCGTGGATATCTTTTTTTAATCTGATGAGATAGACATTTGGCGTTGTTTGGTGCCTTTATAGCAATGATAGCGATAAAGAGGAAAAACTTCCCTAGACCAATAAGGAGGAAAAATTCTATAATAATATTCTGTAGTATCGGTGCCATATTTCAAAGGCACTAAAGCATTCCATGTCTATCCTTTCACATAAAAGAAGCCATTCCGGGGTAATAAACACCACAACTATTCTGGGGAAATAACACCCAAGCAATTATGAGGAATAACACTTAAAGAAAAATTCTCCCAAAGCTCACAAAGATGGCAAGAGGGGAATTATTTTTGTAACACATTAGTCGAAGGAAATCATACCCAAAAGTCATAATGATAGGGAAATATACACGTGCGGAATAATTCCCTATGATCAAATTCACATCCACATGCATAATAGAAAGAGAGCCCAAGGCAAAACCTTAAATCCATGTCGTCCATCATCTATAAATGGTCTTTGGCCTCTAAAAAGTATTGCTCATTCTAAAGAGAGAAAGCCTATTTTATCCTCCATTCTCATCTCCTTAACCTTGATCAAATGCTAACTTGGGCATCGAATTGCCTTTTTCAGGTACTCACCTCGCTGAATACGAGGCCAACGATCATGATAAGTTCTCCACAACCTACAAATATGTGTGAAAGTAAAAAGCCAACACCTTAATGTAGAATAATTCATTTTCATTTTTCTTTAAACAAATAAAGAAGAAAAATTAGAGCATTTTTACATTTTTACACTAACAAATAAAGTCCCCTAATAATTCTTTACATTTTTACACTAACAAAAAGGAAAAGTTTCCTGATATTATTCCTTTATAGAATTGCTCCCTATACCGACAAAGAAGAGAAGTTCTAGGATTGTTACCTTTAAACATTAGTAACAACAGCCTGATTGTTACTAGTTTGAGGAAGAGTAATATCCTATTAAATAATTAGTATCAAAAGTTTAAGGCTACCCGCATTCCAAAAGGAAAACTTCCACAAGCAATATCAACGGATGATAATATCCAATGATCTCAAGAACAGAGTCCCAGCTTGACTCTGAACTTAGACAGATGATCCAACAACGATACTAAGGTCCTGAATTTGATAAAAAAGAAGCTAAGATCCGTAAACTCCAAGCAGAATTATCCAGAATTGACTCTGAAAAATAGCAACCTTCGCTATTTGCTCCTACACAGCCTTTGTCCAGACATACATCCCTAAATCTATATCCACCTTTCTATACTCCATCCTTATATGGGAAACCCTATGATTATTCCAAAACATTCAGCCTTACCTACAAGCCATTTCAGTCCTCTTAAAAAACAGAAGCTTCACCTCCTAAACAACCAACCAGAGTAGACACTCCCCCAGCTTTAAATCCTCCTCCACAAGCTAAGGATAAACATCCTAACCAACCCAGTCAACAATATGCTGCACATTCAGTCCCTTTACTGCACTTAACTTCTCTTTCTGAATCTTCTGATTCTGGATCAAAATCAGTAAGTGAATCCGCTTCTGCTTCAGATTCAGAAGCTGAATTTGTTGGTATTACCAAATTGCTCATGGCCATACCATCCACTAGTTCTCCATCAGAATTCCCAACGGATACACCAATAGTGGAGGAATCAGATGATGCTGGAATAATGGCAACGAGTGGTATCAGAGCCATTATTCCACGGAAGTGGTTAATGTGATAGGTCTTTCTATCATTTCAGTGATAACAAGAAAGCATTTTTCATCTCATGGCATCATCTTCTTTAGGATCCTCTATTGCACCCAATCCTGTTACTCTTTCATCTACTCTTTCCCTCCCGTCTTCATATTCTAAACATACAGCCTCAAAAATAGAAAATTTGGTGGAATACTCCTATATCCCTAAGTCAGCCCAGATAAGTGAATCATCCATGCCCTTAATTAGCCCATACAATCTTTACAAACAACCAAACTCTTTTACCCGAAGTAGCAAAACTCTCATCTATACTAAACGACCTCTTCCAAAAGAATACATCAAGTCTTCCCGATTGGATCAATGTTCAATTAAGGCCACTCAAGTAGAGTAGAATGTAACCCTCGAAATACCTTCTGAGCTTATAGCCACCTGGAAACGGGAAGGTTATACGCACCTTCACCTCAGGGGTATCAAACTAATCCTCACCCTTCATGGCCGAAAACGTTTATCTATAACTGCTCGGTTAGCCCTTCTTGATACTTGTTTTAAAGAATACCAACATGCTGATATTGGCACTGTCCTTACAACCCTTCATGCTGGAAGCACACTACTTACTTTCTACCCAAATTTCAACCTCTCTTTATAAGATCCCAACCTAGACCCATCTTTAGAGAGCTTAACAGATTGTATCATCCAAGATGGCAACACTGCACCGTCGATTAGTATACCGACTTCCAGTACCATGCTCTTAATCTGCCAACTCCACATAAATTAGTCGAGGCTTTAATGATCTTAGCTGATACAGAGTCTGTGCCAACCATTGTACACATCCCCAGACAGATCCCAAAACAAGATTTGATCAAGCTCATGCCACTTGAATGACTTTCTAATTATGAGCAGTTCCACCAAAACTCTCAGCCTGTCCAAACTTTAGAAGCCTCTTATGAAAAGCGTCCAGATGGAACTGTCCGAATGGCCTTTAAGCCTTCTGCAAAACAAGCCCCAAGGCTTTCTTTTTCCTACTCCTCAATGATTAATATTGTTTCCAAAAATCAGGAGGATATTGCCATTTCTGCTTTCAAAATAAATGGATATCCCATATATCCTGCCAAACTCAATGGCCATTTCTTATGGGACACTTTTGAGGCTTATATGTGTGATCTTGGTTGTCCTTGTCTGGATGATTATGATTCAGACGACAATTACCTTGTAGGACGAAGAAGAAAGAAAAAGAGAAAACTCATTTTTACAAACACCCCATGTCATTCCTACCCTCCTCATCTGCCAGATGAACCATAATTTCAATGTCCTTTACCAGTTTATAATAAAGGGCTCGAATACTTGCAAAAGATGCAGGCTTTTCCTTGCAAACCTCAAACAAGTGTTCCCCTTGGTCCGCCTATGGTTTCTTCCTGTATGATGTTTTCAAGCTCTTCATCTTCATACCAAACACATCAACTGCCACACCTATAGTTCTTAAGGACAAACTTTTTTTTTTTGTTACAGATCTAGTGCAACAATGCCACATACAACTACCCACCGGTATCAGAGCCACACACCCACAACAGAGGTGGTATCATTAGTAATGTCAAATAATACTATTTGATCTCCTAGGAGAGGATTACACAGATATAGAAACATTTTCATCTTCAATCTCAACTCCTTCATCATCTTCCTCTCATATTTCTCTTTCCTCTACTCTATCTCTTCCAAAGTCATGTTCTAAACACATAGCCTCCAAAATTGAAAATCTTGTTGAATATTCCTATATCTCTGAATCTATCCAAATTAAGGAATCTCAGTTCCCCATCAGGAGTCCTTCTAATCTATACAAACAAAAAACTTTTAGCAGAAGTATTTGAACCTTGATCTCTACCAAAAGAATATATTTAGTCTTCTAGACTGGATCAGTGTGCTCTACAAGCCTTTCAAAGTGAGCAGTATATCACTTTAGAAATACCCTTAAATCTCGTCGCCAACTGGAAACAAGAAGGGTACACGCATCTCCACCTTGGCGGTGTAAGATTGATCCTCCCCCTTCATGGCAGAAAAAGTTTACCTGTTAGGGCCAGAATTGCTCTATTGGACACCAAGTTCAAACAGTACCAACATTTTGTTGTAGGAACCGTCCTGACCACACTTCATGCTAGCAGTGTCTTGTTAACCTTTTACCCAAATTTCAACCTCTCTCGAGTCTTGAGGATCCCAACCTTCCCACTACCCTTAAGGTCCAAATCTAGCTCCAAGGAGCAGAACAAAAACCCACATCAAAAATTGCAACCCTTTATCACCAAATAGTGTATCGATTACAAAATCATGCACTTGATCTTCCCACACCACACACTGCATCTGATGCCTTAATGATACTAGCCGACACAGACACAATTCCAACCATTATCAAAATTCCCAAACAAATCCAGAAACAAGATTTATTCAAACTTATGCCTTTTGAATGGTTAACCAACTATGAGCATTTCCACCAAAACGCTGAACCAGTTCAAACAACAGAAGCCACGTTTGAAAGATGACAAAATGGTCAAGTCAAATTGTCTTTTCAAAAACTTGAAATACAACAGTTCAAACTGGTCAAGAAAAGAAACTTCCCATTCATGGTTTCTCATCAGAAGGATATCCACTATATCTAGATAAAATCAATGGTCACTTCTTATGGGATGTTCCTAAAGCCCATATGTGCAACCTAGATTGTCCTTGCTTGGATGAGACGGATGTTGATGAGGAGAAAGAAAAAGAAGAAGAAAAAAATCCTTTCACCCAATAACATCTTGCAAATCCTTTCCTTCACAACCACCACTAGATCCCAAACCTCCTGTCCACCCAATAAGATCATGCTTGATATTTTCGAGTCAATCTTATGAAGAATCATTCCCTTCACTTGAAAAACAGATAGACACATAAACCAGAGTTACCTCAAAAACTTTTGTCCATCCCCAGTTACGACCTCTAGGCAACTTGAAGAGCCAAAACAATATGAAGTTGTTTTAAACTGGCAAACCAAAAATGTCACTACTTAGAATCAAACTCTTCAATAACTCAGTAAAAAAATTGATCGAGTTGCTAGTCAAGTCTCTCAAACTAAAACAAAAGTTGATTCCATCAGCAATTGTCTTGATCAAATGTACATCCATCTACAAGATCGTATCTCTGAGCTAGACACCAATCTCAGACGAATGATCAACAACTACATCTGGGGTCCAGAGTTTAATAAAAAAGTAGAGATTAGAAAGCTCAAAGCTGAATTGTCAAGAATTGATGCTGAAAAGACTCAACCTTCCCCTTTTACTCAAACACAAACCCCACCAATACTTCCTCCGACCTTTGAAACTTATGCACCTTTTTACACACCATCCAGACCTTAACAACCTGTTTACAATCAGTTCTTTGGATTCTCACACCTTCAACCAACTACTCAACAGAAGCCATCTTCACCTAAAAAATCAAAATCCAAAGTCAAGATCTCATAACCAAAATCAAAGGCCACTTCATCTTCATCTGTTTCACCAGAAGCCACTCCTGAACCTTCTAAAAAACTCAGTCGGTAACTCCACTGACTCTGAATCCGAATATGTTGACATTACAAGCATATTAATGGCCACTAAAACTGAAGATCCAAGCACTTCAACTGCCACACCTATTATTGAAGACAGTTCATCTGATGCTGAAGATAAAGCATCTCTAACAGAACCAAAGCCATCAATGCCTCCACTAGTTCCTGATCACTCAACAAAACCATCTTCAGCATCTAGGTTCACATTTGATGACATTCCCCGTCATAAATGGCCTGCTAGAATTCAAGAATTTGCTGCATGGATTGACCTCCAAGGAACCAAACCTGATGCTCAACCTCAAGCTATTCTCCGTGAATTCATGGCCCGATCAACGGGTTCTTTACGTTATTGGTTAGAAAGCTCGGGAGAATATAGACAGCTCCAATTCATGCAATCTCCAATTGGCACAGCACTCAATATCATCCATGAAAATTTCATTGGTGAAAAGAATGCGTCTACCGATATAGACAGAAAAGAGTATCATCAGATGAAGTGCTGCTCGCTCGAAAGACATCTTTTAGAATCTCATTACAGAAGGATGAGTATTCTATTTTATAAGCTGAATGGGTTCAACGAGCCATCTCTCAAACATGTCTTCATAGCCTCTCTTCCTTCTGAGTTATAACTTGATCTTCAAAGGAAACTCACAGCCACTAATCTCAACATAGCTGATATCTCTCTAGGAAAGATTTTCCAAATGGCAATGCTATGTCTCGACAAGATCTGTGAGCAAAAAGAATTCTTCAAAGATCTCATGGAAGACAAAAAAATCCTTTTCTGAAGCCTGTAAAAAACCCTATCTCAGGAGAGAGTGTAAAAATGAAAAGAAGTGTCTTTGTTCGACTAGGAAGAAGAAACATTTCCAGAAACACTTCCATAGAAAATCATGCTCTAAAAAGCCTCTTTGATATTTCAGAAAAAAGGATGCTTCCCAGTACAGAAGAAAAAGCACAACCATTGTTTCATCTGCAAGAAACGCGGTCACTTTGCTCAAAACCGTCCTCACAAATCTGCCAAAGTTGTTTATCTCATCTAGTATCTTTAACATTCTTCCCTATTATCTGAGAATAAAGATGTTGAATTAAATTTTTCAGAACAATCAGAACAAGATGATCAGTCTGCTTTCATTATCGCAAAATCTTCTGATTATGATGATATTTCAGTCATTTCTACAGTTCAAACTGTCAACCATGTTTCAACCATTCCTAGACCTTCTCTAAAAATGTCAATCCTTCCTTCCAAATTTCATAAACTTGTTCCTGTCATCGGGTTTATTGACATTGGTGCAAATACTAGTATGATTGATCCTTCTATCCTTCCCTCTGATTGTTGGGAAAAACATTTGAAACTTCTCCAAGCAATTAACGGAGAAACTTTTGAAACCACTTTGATTACCAAAAAACCCATTGGTATTCAATTCTTTCTGAATTGCATAATTTGGAAAAAAATTATAGCATCTAAACTTTCAGATAAAGATTTACTCATAGGTTTTGACATTCTCCATTTGGTTAAAAACCTATTCCTCACCAGTTCTAGAGTTCACTACAAGTAAATGCTCTTGCCTTATACAGATACATTACGTCTATATGCACTTTCCGAAACAACATCTCCATGCTGTCATATTTCACAGAAGTTCCTAGAGTTTTGTCCAGAAAACCATTCGCAGTTCCACCATCCTTCACCTCTTTGGAAGAATGATCAATTCTTCATTCACCTTCCTTTCAAGCTTAACGAAGACATAAACTCCACAAAAGCATCACACCCAAGTATGTTTCCTTTCGACCTCATACTTGCTAAGCAAGAATGTTCACAGTTACTTCAGCTAAGTCTTATTGAACCTACTGATTCAGATTGGGCTTGTCAAGCCTTCTATGTTGAAAAAAGATATGAATTTGTTCGTGGTAAAAAGAGGTTAGCAATTGATTACCAGCCACTTAATTCTTTCCTTATACTCTCATCCATGATACATCTCTTTTTTATGGTTTCAGAGCCATACTCGTCCTTGAAACTTCCATGTTTTCTAAATCTCTTACTTTTATGGTGTGAAAGTGGTATAATTTAAGTCTTTGATTTGTTTTAATCTTTAGACTTCAGGCGCAGAGAGAACTTCTCAATCATGGCTTCAACTTCATCTTCCTCTACTTTCAACCCTGTTACTTTGTCTTCTACTCTTTCTCTCCCTAAATCTTGCACTTCTCACACCACCAACAAAATAGAAAATCTTGTAGAATACTCCTATATCCCTGAATCCGCCCAAATCAGTGAGTCCTCCTACCCTCTCATCAGTCCCTATCAACTGTACAAAAGACCAAGTTCCTTTACCCGTAGTATCCGCACCCTCATCTCTACCAGACGGCCTCATCCTAAAGAATATATCCAGTCCTCTCGTTTGGATCAGTGTGCTCTTCAAGCCACTTCTGCTGAGCAATATGTCACTCTGGAGATTCCTTCAGAGTTGATTTCCAACTGGAAACGCGAAGGTTATACCCATCTCCATCTTGGAGGAATTAGACTAATCCTCACCCTTCATGGGCGCAAAGGATTACCAGTCACAGCTCGCCTTGCTCTCCTTGATACCCGTTTCAAACAATACCAAGATGCAGTTATTGGCACTGTTCTCACTACCCTCCATGCAGGAAGTGTTCTCCTCACTTTCTACCCAAACTTCAACCTTTCTCTCCAAGACACAAACTTACCCACAACCTTAAAAGTCCAAGTCCAGATCCAAGGTGCAGAACAAATCTCCTCTGCCAAAATTGCCACTCTCCATCACCAATTGGTCTATAGGCTTCAAAATCATGCCTTAGATCTACCCACTCCAGACCATCACTCTGACACTCTCATGGTCTTAGCTGAATCTGACCAAATCCCAACCATCATCCAGATCCCCAGACAAATTCCTCGTCATGAGCTCATCAAGCTTATGCCTCTTGAATGGATCTCAAACTATGAACAGTTCCATACCAATACCGTTCCAATTCAGACATCAGAAAGCATGTTTGACCGACGGCTAGATGGAACAGTTAGAATGACCTTTAAACCACCTCCCAGTGCTCCACAAGAGCCTCCTCGGCTCTCTTTTACTTATTCTTCCATGATCACAGCGGTGCAGACAGCTCAAGAAGATCTACCCATTACAGGGTTCACTTCTAAAGGCTACCCTGTTTATCCAGCAAAGCTAAATGGTCATTTTCTATGGGATGCCCCTGGCTCTGGTATGTGTGACCCAAATTGTCCCTGCTGGGATGATTGGGAAGAGGACGATGATGATTATTCTACCAGAAAGAAAAAATCTAAAAAGAAAAAACCCTTAACCTCATGTCACCATCATAACCCCACACCACCACAAGATCCTCCATCTCCACCAGCTCCTTTACCCATCTACAAAAAAGAACTCACATGGATTGCAAAACATTGCAAATCCGAGATTCCCTCACCGATCCCAAATCCAACACCACCACTGAGTTGTATGATGTTCTCATCTACTTCTTCAGACTACTCTTCTTCATTTCCTCCTCTAGACACCCACACAGATTCCCAACGCAACGTTGTGTCCAAACCCTTTATCCCTTCAGCCATCACCTCTACAGGACACCTTGAACCCCCTAAACCTTTTGAATCAGTCCTCAACTGGCAAACCCAAAATGCCAGAGCACAAAATGATACTTTGGTGAACATCAATTCCAAAGTTGAAAAAATCAGTTTACGCACTGAAAAGCTTGAGACCAAAGTTGATTCCATCACTGCCCAAATGCAGCAGATCCACCAAAATCTACAGTCCAGAATTGCTCAACTTGATTCTGAGTTAAGAACCATGCTTGCTCAACGCTATTATGGCCCAGAATTTGACCAGAAGGAAAGAGAGATCAGACGCTTGAAAGCTGAGCTTGACCAGATAGAATCAGAAAAACAAAGGCCTACCCTTTTTACCTCCTCACCTCCGATGCCTTCCATCGGTCCAACCTATCATCCATTTGCCTCTATGCTTTCCCCTATCAAACAGTATGAACCTTCCAAGTTATTTGGTATGACTCATACTCTTTTTTGAGAAAATCCTTTACCACCCCCACAACCTAAACCTAAACTCAAGCCTAAATCTCAGCCACGACCTGCTGTTTCCACTCCTGACCAACCAACCCATGGCTATCCATCAGCCTCACCATCAGCACCTCCACCACCAGCTCCTTCTCAACCTCCTACCCAATCCAAAGATAAACAACCCATGCACTTGTTCAGTGCCCACACAGTTGACCACATATCCTCCACCGATGATCAAACTTCTGATTCCAATCTTGCAGTCTCAGATACTCATACTGAGACAGACACAGAATCATCAGCTTCCACCAGTGACTCTGAAAAGTCTTATGCTGATATCACCAAAATCCTGATGGCTCAAACCGATCCCCCTGATCAACGCCAAACTTCTCACACAGAACCATATGTTGATACCATAAAAAAGAGAGTACGTGGCTTGTGATCTCTCAGTGCAGACCAGACTAACGCCCATTCGGGTTCGCCTCTGGAATTTACGTCGAGAGTTTCCTGCCTATATACCTCTTGGATCAAAACTTAAAACAAGTTCTTTGCAGGTTATAAAACCCAAAACAGACTTCTCTTTAGTCTTTAAAACAGGGTACCAAACCGTTTAAGAAATTGCCATAAGTTTTCTGATGCACAGGATCCTTCCTTGAAGGCAAGTGCAGAGCATACTTCCTTAAGTTTTCAAAATGAACAAACTTAATTCTTTGATTCGTTTCTTTCACTTAGAACTTCATTTGCAGAGAGAGAGAGGAGAATTTAGCAATTCATGGTGTAGAGCAAACACACGAAAGTTTTATTGCACTTAAGCTTCTTTTTCAGTTTTTTTTACAAGGGAGGAGCTCTTTATATAGGAGAGCTCATTAAGATAGGACAGGACCCCTATCTTTTACAATAGTAAAAGCAAAGTAAAACTACAGTACAAGAGTAAAGCTACAGTACAAGCAACATTATTACATCAGGACAAAAACCATAACATGAGGACAAAAAAGGAAAATGCGTACATCGAGACAAAAAGGAAATTGCTTACAACAAGACAAGAAAGGAAAATGCATGGCAACAAGACAAAATGGGAAAGTTGATGGAAGGAGACAGGGGGAGAAATTTCCTGAAAGAAGACAAAAGAGGAAATTTCATGCATAGAGACAAAAGACTTTATGGGGAGTGAAGGTTCATGTATTCATCTTCAGAGTCACTTTCTGTCGCATCAGGGTCGTCGTCAGAAGGTTGTGGAAAAAAGGTCTTGGAAAGCCTTGGATGCTTGCAGGAGGGACCACTGCATGGTGGATGTGGACAGTAGAATTCAGACACTGGTCGGGATGATGTCGGAGAAGCTTTTGGTGATGTCTGAGTAGCCTTATCTCTTTTGGAAGGTTTGGGTGGCTGTGATGGTGGTGGTTGGGAGGAGGAGCCTGGTTCATGCATGGATGGTTGGGGAAACTGTTGGAGATGTTGACTGAGAGGAAGAAAGTCTTCCCATGGGTCCTGAGAGTCTTGGTAGAGGAAGTCAGTATAATCTGGTTTTTCTTCTTTGATAATGATGCCGGTGGGTTTTGGGTGAGATATAGTGGATGGAGTGGGGATCATGATGATGTCATGTTGTGGGCCTAAGGAGGTGTGGGAGATATCTCTGTGTGGTGGAGTATGGTGGTTGAGTTGGCAAAGATAATTGTGCAGGGTGGTTTGGATTTCATTTTCAATGACAGCTGGGTGTGGTGCAGTGAACCATTCATACACTTGATCTTGGGTCCAGAAAAGCTTTGTATCTGGATGCTGAAAATATGGCCTGTGGATAATGAAGACTGAAGTGAACAGGCGTGCTTCTGAAGCAGGCATTCTTTCCAGGTTGTAGATTTCAGAGAGGTGCTGCAGTTTCTTTCTCCACCATGGAATGGGAGAAAACCATTCAAGGAGAGTCCAGGTGAGGGAGGTGGCTTTGTCCGGGTTGAGGAGATGTTCCAAAGTTGGATTGATTGGCAGGATAAGCTTGGTGGCATATAGAACAGTTAGGCACCATAGGTACCATAACTCATCTTCAGTGATCTCCCTGGAAGGGTCAAGGGTGAGACCTGTAAGGAACAAGTTTTTTGGGTGGAAGGTAGAAAATGGGAAGGAGTCTGCCATTAGGTAGGCTTTCATAAAAAAGCGAAAAACAGCTTTGCGGGCAAAGTCCTGGATAGCAAAGACAGAAGAGAAAGTTTTGTTAAGGGGAAAGCTTTTCTTAGTGAGGGCTTCTAGAGGAAGGGAAGTGGCCATGGAGATAACTAGGAAGTGGTAGGTTGTGGAAAACACAGTGAGAAGTTTGTCTGGTTTGGAGAGTCTAGATAGCATATCAGGGATAAGGTTCTGGGATCCCTTTATATGCTTAACTGAAAAGTCATACTTGGAAAACCAATCTTTTAACCTGAGTAACATTTTTTCGGGAACAGTTTTACCTTTGAAATTAAGGATATTTGGGAAGGCGGAACTGTCCATTCGGATGAGAAAATGGTGTCCAATCAAATGATACTCAAATTTCTTGATGCCATTCTTGACCGCTAAGATTTCTTTGAACACACTGTGGTAATGCTTCTGTGTGTCAGAGAAATGTCCACTAGCGTAGGCAATAAAGCTCTCTTTTCCATTGATTTCTTCGAGGAGGATGGCACCCCATGATTCATCACTGGCATCTGTCTGTAGTATGCGCTTGCCATCTGCAATTAACTTTAAAGGAGGCGGATTTTGCGCAATCTGCTTTAATGTGGTGATAGCAAGAGTGTGGTTGTCATTCCATTCTGGGGGCTTCTTTTTCAATAAAGCCGAAAGATGTCGAGTGTGTTGGTCCACGTGTGGGATGAAATCACGGATGTAGTTGATGATACCGAGAAACTGTTGGACTTGCTTTTTGGAAAGGTGCTGATCTGGAAAGTGAAGCAACTCTTGGGCAATGTGCTTTCCAGGCTGATAATGACCGGCTTTTATGACCATTCCAAGAAATTCAATGGTATCTGTGGCAATGGTGCTTTTCTTGGCTGATAACATAATTCCATGACTCTGGACAATATCATAGAACTGAGTTAACAGCTGGTGATGTTCCTCATGTGAACCTGAAAAAAGCAAGATGTCATCAATATAAATCAATGCATGATGGAGGATGGGCTGAAAGATTTGGATCATGGATTTTTGGAATATGGATGGGGCAGTTTTGAGTCCGAAGGGTAAGACTGTCCATTGGAAATGGGCATTTGGAATGCAAAAGGCAGTTTTGTACCGTTCTGAGGGTTCAATGCCTAATTGCCAAAAACCTGATTTTAAATCAAATTTTGAAAAGATCTGGGCATTTTTGAGAAAAGTAAACATGCTTTGGCGACGTGGCAAAGGGAATTTGTCATCTTGTAAAAACATGTTTAAGGGTTGATAGTCAATGACTAAGCGTTTCTTTCCTCGAACAAGCTCAGCATGCTTTTCAACATAAAAAGCTTGACAAGCCCATGGAGAAGTTGTGGGCTCAATTAGACCTTGGGCTAATAATTGTGAACATTCTTGTTGGGCTAGGAGTAAGTCAGAAGGACTCATTCCTGGATGGGTAGCTTTGGTTGGGTTAATGTCTTCATTGAGTTTGAAGGGTAACTTAATGAAGAAAGACTTATTTTTCCACAATGGATTTGGATGGGTGAACTGAGAATGGGACTCTGGACATAGACTTAAAATTTTGGTGGATATATCTTGGTAAGGCTGAGGTGTGTCGGACAGGTTGTAAAGTTTAAGAATGTCTGTGAAAGGTTTGAACATGGATTTGACGCGGATTCCAGTGGGGATGATTTGGAGGTGTTTGATCTGGTGAAGGATGTCAAAACCTAACAAGATATCCTTATTAGGAAGAGTTGAACCAATGACCTTGGTCCAAATAACACAGTTTGGGAAGATTTGAATACCAATGGGTTTTTTGGTAATTAAAGAAGTGGTGAACAATTTGCCGTTGACAGCTTTGAAATGTTCCTCATATTCTGTCCAATATTCTGGTGGAAGAATATGCGGATTTAACATGCTGCGTTGAGCTCCAGTGTCGATGAGACCAATGGCTGGAATGGGCCTTTGGAATTTGGAAGGCAAGATTTGGAGTTTGATTGAGGGTATGGGAACAGTAGTATCAAGGGACAGCAACTGTTGGTGAAAAATTACTTGGGATTGATCACTATCTGAATCATCAGAGGAATTCTGTAGTGCGAACACTGTTTCATCATTGGGTTCATCTTGTTTTGAAAAATAGAATTCCAGTTCATCCTTTTCTGGAGAGAAATCTGTGGTAGCTTGGAGATGCTCAAGTAGCCGAATAGATTTTTCCCGTTTGTTGGGACAATCCTTAGCATAATGACCTTTTTTCTTGCAGATAAAGCATCTGCTTGATTTTTTCCTTTTAAGGTCTCTGGATGAAGATGACTTCTTTCTGAAGAATCTGTAGGATTTTCTGGATCGACGAGGCTTAGATGAGTATTCCGGATGTTTGAATTTCCGAAAATGCCTTTTCTTTTTAGGACTGCAATCACAATCCTTCTTCTGTTTGCACTTAATATGCAAATAGGGCTTTTTGCAGGCACTCTGAAAGGGTTCTCTGTCTTTCAATAGTTCTTTGAAAAACTGTTTCTGCTCACAGAGTTTGTCAAGACAAGTTTTGGCAAGTTGAAAGATTTTGCCAAGAGAGATGTTGTCAAGGACAAGATTGGATGCACGAAGTTGCCGCTGTATGTCTGGTTGGAGTTCATCAGGAAGGGAAGCCAGGAAAACATGCTTTAATGTTGGTTCGTTGAATCCATTAAGCTTATAGAACAGCAAGGACATTCTTTTATAATGGAACTCAAGATCCTTAGCATTGAGTGAACAACATTTCATGTTGAGATAGTCCCGTCGTGCAGCTTCAAAAATTGCAAAGGGGTCTCCAAGGAATTGATCATGGAGAACCGCAAGGGCACTTGAGACTTCTGGCAATTGAACAAACTGCAATTGTCTGTATTGGCCTAGAGAGTCAAACCAATCTCTTAAAGCACCCGTAAAACGAGTGGCAAATTCTCTGAGGACCGATTGAGTGGTGGCTCCTGGCCGTAGCATTTGTAAGTCAAGCCAGGCAGACATTTCATTAAGCCGATCACGCCATTTAGAGGATGGAATATCATCAAATGTGAACCATGGACCATTGGATGATTTTGGACCAGTTGAACCGGATTGGGCTTGGGCTGGAGGAGGTTGGTTTGAAGCAGAGAATTCAGGCATTTCTTCGTCAACTTCAGAAGGAATGAATAATGTTTAGCTACCTGCCACAAACATCCACCACACCTCTGTTGGACCATCACACACCTTGGAAATTGTCCCAAAGACACAGACTTGTACTCCAAGTTCCAGTTCAAGTTCTCAAGGAATCCTTGTCATGGAACAACGTCCTGACTACACTAACGTCTTATTCCAAGACGTTCAAGATCCATGGGAAGATTTTTAGTCTCTTCTCCATACTAAAAATACCCATTACACCATCATAAACTCAAACAATCATACTACATGAGCCCCAACAAAGATGACTAATGCTGACAAAGAGGCCTATTTGCAAGTTGAAGCTTATCCTGATCACAGACAAATCCGTCGTGCCAAACGCCAGTATTAGAAAGAAACTGGCGATGTGTCTCCATCACACTACCCATCCACTCAATGATTGTAGACACGCATGGGAATCTTTAGCTTTTGCTTTTAGACAAGGGTCTTGTCTTGTCTAAAGTGTGTTTTCTGCTTTTTCTTTTTCTTTTTGGCGTGGTGTGCTTTTATCATTCTGCTTTTGTAAAAGATAAGGTCCCACCTTATCTCTCCTTCCTAGAGATCTCTATATAAAGATATCTCTAGCCCTTTGTAAGGCAAAAGTTAATTTGAAATCAAATTCAGGTTTTCTTTACATCATATTTCTCTAAACTGTTTCTCTCTTCTAGGAATCAAAGAAACTGTTTAGGTTAATAATGATATGCTCACCTCTAATTTTCTAAACTAAGTATGCTCTGCACTTGCCTTAAGCCTAAGGATCCTGTGCATCAGAAAGGTCCTGTTTTATCCTCCAATACCGACTTTTGTAAAATGAAATTGTTTTCTCACAACGTTCACCCTCTTTGAAGGCCAAGAGTGCCGTGTTTTTGGGTGGTATCGTGAAAAACTATTTGCAAAAATGATTTTCAGATGTAGTATTTGATGGATAAGTGTATATCGACTGGAAACTAGAACTTGCGGGTTATTGGTCCTAAGGACAGACTTTGTTTTGTTAGAAATCTGGTGTAACAACACCACGTACAACTACCCACTGGTATCAGAGCCTAACACTGTTTGGTGGGTGGGTGGGTAGGTAGTTGTTGTAAATCCCACATCGCTTGGGTGCGCTGGGTCCTAGCCAGTTTATAAGTGCTGGTCAGTCCTCAACTCTTGAGACATCTTTTGAGGCTGAGTTAGGCTTCGGCCCAAACTTGGTATCGGAGCAAAGGTTTCCTCACAACCTTATGTACAATCCCTAGTTACCTGGTGGTGTCATTAGGGTGCACCAAATCTAACACCTTACTACTAGTATAAATAATTAGTAGAGAACAAGTAAGGATCAATCACACAGAGACTATGCTAGTTATATTTATTATCAATTCTAAAGCAAGACTTAAAATAAAATAATAATAGAAATAATTAATATAAATTAATCTAACTAAAGAAAATGCCAATTATAAATAAAAGAGGAGTTTTTGAATTTTTAACTAAATAGCAAGAAATAAAGAAATTAAACTATGAAAATAAAAATTTAATAAAAACTCTAATTAAAGGAGAAAGAAATAATAAAATGAAAACTTTGGTTAAAGGATCATTCACCACCACCAAACATGAACATAATATATCAATTCTATCATCAATTTTTATTGATACTATCAATCGTAGACAACAACAAACTCTGTTAGTCTCAATCTTTCCTTAGTGTGTCGTTAGGCAAAATAAGCTCGTCATCTAATCTCTAATCATTAAATAATTTAAAATAATCTCTTTAAATTTAAGATAATGGAAGCAATAAACAAAGAAAGATATTATGTTGATCTAGGCAATAAACACACAAGCTCGGATTATTACAACCAGCTACTAATGATTAAAATATTAAGACAATTACGGATCAAGAATTTTAATCTAGCAATAGAATTTGTTCAAGTCCTATCTAATTGGCCACTCAAACAAGACAAGAATAAAATCATAAACAGTCTCAATTAAATAAATTGAATGATAGAAATTAAAAATTAATCATATGACATGGAGATTAAAAATTAAAAATTCACCCTCAATCAAATAGAAAATCTAGCCTAACATAATTAAATTGGGAATAGGAGAATTGATAAAACCAATCATGGAGATTAATTCAAGCGGCTGCCTTTTTCTTCAATTCCCTGCGGCTGCATATTGTTTTTCTTCTCCTTTGCAGCTGCAAATTGTTTTGTATGTGTGGCTGCCGAATATCCCCCCTTGTGTTGCTTCAACCTGGCCCTTATATAATGCTTCAATTGTGGCTTTTTAAATCCTTGCATGGAAAGATTTAAATCCAAGCCAAAACCGCCTCTTCATAACGTGCTTGCCATTTAAATTGTCATGCAAAATATTTGCTTCCTTTTTCATCTTCATTCACAAACTCTCTTGATTGGCCATGCTTAAAGCCAAAAGGCTTTATTTCTTTCTTACTCTCATGTTCTGGTTGGCAATCTCCTTTTTCCAATTTTAGCTCCATGTGATGGCTTAGCTTGTAATTAGCTTGGCTTCCTTTTTGACTTTCATTTTCCAATTCTTGATCTCTTGATACCATAAAAGAGTACGTGGCGTTGTTCTACCCCCGTGATGGGTTCCTTAGCTCTTTTGAATCTAAGATATTTAAAACTCCTTTGGACCAGTAGCCCGCACATAGTGGTGTTCCAGCCGATATACCTCTTAGATCGAAACCTAAAACGAGTTCTTTGCAGGTATAAAACCCAAAAACAGACTTCTCTTTAGTCTTAAAACAGGGTACCAAACCGTTTAAGAAATCGCCATAAGTTTTCTGATGCACAGGATCCTTCCTTGAAGGCAAGTGCAGAGCATACTTCCTTAAGTTTTCAAAATGAACAAATTTAATTCTTTGATTCGTTTCTTTCACTTAGAACTTCATTTGCAGAGAGAGAGAGGGGAGTTTAGAACTTCATGATGAGAGAAAGGCACGAGAGTTTATTGCTTTCAAACTTCTTTTAAAACTTCTTCATTTACAAGGGGGGTGAGCTCTTTATATAGGAGAGCTCTTGAAGATAGGACAGGACCCCTATCTTTTACAACAGTAAAAGTAAGATAAAACTACAAAACAAGCAACATTATTACATCAGGACAAAATCCATAACATGAGGACAAAAAGGGAAAATGCATACGTTGAGACAAGAAGGGAAAGTGCATGCATGGAGACAAAAGAGAAAATGTCATGCATAAAGACAAAAGACTTTATGGGGAGTGAAGGTTCATGTATTCGTCTTCAAAGTGACTTTCTATCGCATCAGGGTCGTCGTCAGATGGTGGTGGAAAAAAGGTCTTGGAAAGCCTTGGATGCTTGCAGGTGGGACCACTGCATGGTGGATGTGGGCAGTAGAATTCATACACTGGTCTGGAGGATGTCGAAGAAGCTTTTGGTGATGTCTGGGTAGCCTTATCTTTTTTGGAAGGTTTGGGTGGTTGTGATGGTGGTGGTTGGGAGGAGGATCCAGGTTCATGCATGGATGGTTGGGGAAACTGTTGGAGATGTTGGCTGAGAGGAAGAAAGTCTTCCCATGGGTCCTGGGAGTCCTGGTAGAGGAAGTCAGTATAATCTGGTTTTTCCTCTTTGATGATGATGCCAGTGGGTTTTGGGTGTGATATAGTGGATGGAGTGGGGATCATGATGATGTCATGTTGTGGGCCTAAAGAGGTGTGGTAGATATCTCTGTGTGGTGGAGTCTGGTGGTTGAGTTGGCAGAGATAATTGTGCAGGGTTGTTTGGATTTCATTTTCAATGACAGCTGGGTGTGGTGCAGTAAACTATTCATACACCTGATCTTGAGTCCAAAAAAGCTTTGTATCTGGATGCTGAAAATATGGCCTATGAATGATGAAGGCTGAGGTGAACAGGCGAGCTTCTGAAGCAGGCATTCTTTCAAGATTATAAATTTCAGAGAGTTGCTGTAGTTTCTTTCTCCACCATGGAATAGGAGAAAACGATTCAAGGAGAGTCCAGGTGAGGGAGGTGGCTTTGTCCGGGTTGAGGAGATGTTCCAAAGTGGACTGATTGGCTGGATGAGCTTGGTGGCATAAAGAACAGTTAAGCACTAGAGGTACCATAACTCATCTTCAGTGATCTCCCTGGAGGGGTCAAGGGTGAGACCGATAAGGAACAAGTTTTCTGGGTGGAAGGTAGAAAATGGAAATGAGTCTGCCATAAGGTAAGCTTTCATGAAAAAGCGAAAAACAGGTTTGCGGGCAAAGTCCTGGATGGCAAGGACATAGGAGAAAGTTTTGTTAAGGGGAAAGCTTTTCTTGTTGAGAGCTTCTGGAGGAAGGGAAGTGGCCATGGAAATAACTGGGAAGTGGTAGGCAATAGAAAACACGGTGAGAAGTTTGTCTGGTTTGGAGAGTTTGGATAGCATATCAGGGATGAGGTTCTGGGACCCCTTTATATGCTTGACTGAAAAGTCATACTTGGAAAACCAATCTTTTAACCTGAGTAACATTTTTTTAGGAACAATTTTACCTTTGAAATTGAGGATATTGGGAAAGGCTGAACTGTCCATTCGGATGAGAAAATGGTGTCCAATCAAATGATACTCAAATTTCTTGATGCCATTCTTGACCGCTAAGATTTCTTTGAACACACTATGGAAATGCTTCTGTGTGTCAGAGAAATGTCCACTAGCGTAGGCGATAAAGTTTTCTTTTCCATTGATGTCTTCGAGGAGGATGGCACCCCATAATTCATCACGGGCATCTGTCTGTAGTATGCGCTTGCCATCTGCAATCAACTTTAAGGGAGGCGGATTTTGCACAATCTGCTTTAATGTAGTGACAGCAAGGGTGTGGTTGTCATTCCACTCTGGGGGCTTCTTTTTCAATAAAGCCGAAAGATGTCGTGTGTTGGTCCACGTGTGGGATGAAATCACGGATGTAGTTGATGATACCAAGAAACTGTTGGACTTGCCTTTTTGAAAGGTGCTGATCTGGAAAGTAAAGCAACTATTGGGCAATGTGCTTTCCAGGCTGATAATGGCCGTCTTTTATGACCATTCTAAGAAATTCAATGGTATCTGTGGCAATGGTGCTTTTCTTGGCTGATAACATAATTCCATGACTTTTATGACAATATCTTTTGTACAGTTGGTAGGGACTGAGGAGAGGGTAAGATGACTCACTGATTTGGGCGAATTCAGGGATGTAGGAGTATGCTACAAGGTTTTCTATTTTATTAGCTGTATGAGAAGTGCAAGATTTAGGGAGAGAAAGAGTAGAAGACAAAGTAACAGGATTGGAAGGAGATGAAGATAAAGTTGAAGCCATAATTGAGAAGTTCTCTCTGCTCTTGAAGTCTAAAGATCAAAACAAATCAAATACTTAAATTATACCATTTTGAGCATGAAAAATGAGACTTAGAAAACATGGAAGTTTCAAGGACGAGTATGGCTCTGATACCATAAAGGATGTTCATTTTGCAGGTTACTGAAAACTAACGGCAAACCATTTATTACAAACGGTTAACCGATAACATTTAGAGTGTCACTTCATGCAAATCCTTAACTGTTTACTATAAACAGATAATGGGTGTTCATCTTGCAGGTCTCTGGAAGTTAACGGCGAAAGGATAACCCTAAACGGCAAACTGTTTATTTGAAATTTAGTCCAACGGTAACTTTGACCAACGCAAATGGTTAACTATTAATGGCTAACGGTGAACCATTTTTGGGCCAATAGTCAGTAACAGCTAGTTTTTCAACTCTAAATATAAATAAGCTCATTCAAATTCAAAGAAGATTGATCACAACACAACCATTGAGCTTATACTCGAGTTTACAATCTTCATAGAGCTTTAAACATATTCTTACTTCATCTATTCACACTTTGAGCATTGATTTGTAATCTTAAATATTGTGTGAGAGAAAAACAGTTTGTAATCTTTCATTTTAAGTGATTGTAAGTATTGGGATACGTTTAGGTTAAGAGATTGGGGATAATCTCTTGTTGTAAGAGTTATTGACACCTTAGAAGTCAAGTGTAAGCAATTGAAGCCTTGGAGGCTTGCATAGTGAAATCCTCAAGCCCGAAAAGCTTGGAGGCGTGGACGTAGGCGAGGTTGGCCGAACCACGTAAAAATCTTAGTGTTTGATTCTCTCTTCCCTTATCTTTTTAAATTGTGATTGATTTAATTATTTTGTTTTAAATTCGTTTTAGATTTGCATGATATTTTGTTTTTAGTTGAATAATTTTTAGAATCCCAATTCACCCCCCTCTTGGGTTGCCTAGTTAGTATTTCATTTGGTATCAAAGATTGGTGCTCTTGTTTAGACTTAATCGTCTAGAGCTAAAGATCAATGGCAACTCAAAATGATTCCACATTTAGGGAAGGACAATCCACCACTAGACCACCTTTCTTTGATGGAAACGATTACCCTTATTGGAAAACTAGGATGAGAATTTACTTGTAAGCCTTAGATTATGAGATTTGGGAAATTGTTAATGATGGTCCTTTCATGCCTTTGACTTGGATGAAACAAACACTTAGAGATTATGGCATTAATCTTGAACAAATTCCTATTAAGTGTGATAATACTAGTGCTATAAATCTTTCAAAGAATCTCATTCAACACTCTAGAACCAAGCATATAGAAATTAGACATCATTTCTTGAGAGATCATGTTCAAAAGGGAGATATTGCATTAGAGTTTATTTCTACGGAAAAACAACTTGAGGCAAGTGCAGAGCATACTCAGATTTGAAAACGAGGTGAGCAGGTACACTTCTTTTCATCTTTGCATTCTATCTTGAGGTGAGGTTTGCGACAAGCATCAGAGAAAGGTTTTTTATCTTCCATGAGATCTTTGAAGAATGCTTTCTGTTCACAGAGCTTGTCAAGAGATGAGATGGCCATTTGGAAAATCTTTCCCAAAGAGATATCAGCTATGCTCATATTGGTGGCTGTGAGCTTTCGTTGAAGGTCAGGCTGTAACTCAACAGGAAGAGAGGCAATGAAGACATGTTTCAAAGATGGTTCGTTGAAGCCATTGAGCTTGTAGAAGAGAATGCTCATTCTTTTGTAGTGAGCATCCAACAGATGGCGTTTGAGAGAGCAGCATTTCATCTGGTGGTATTCTTTTCTGTCTGCTTCAGTGGAGGCAGTTTTTTCACCGAGGAACTGCTCATGAATGATATTGAGGGCTGTACCAACCGGAGCTTCAATGAATTGGAGTTGTCTGAATTCTCCTAAGCTCTCTAGCCAGTCCCGTAAAGAACCCGTGGAACGGGCCATGAATTCACGAAGGACGGTTTGAGATTGAGCAGAAGGCTTGGTACTTTGAAGATCAATCCAAGCAGCAAATTCTTGAAATCGAGCTGCCCATTTGTGACGGGGAATGTCATCAAATGTGAACCAAGATGTTGAGGATGGTTTAGTGGAGTGGTCATGGACTGGTGGTGGCACTGGGTTTGTTTGAGACGCTTGGTCTGGAGGGTCATCTTCTACAATAGGAGTGGAAGTAAAAGCACTTGGGTCTGCAGTCTCAGTGGCCATTAATATGCCTGTGATGTCAGCATATTCGGACTCAAAATCAGTGGATGTGTTTGATGAGTCATATGAGGAAGATGAGGAGGAATTGGGTGTTTCAGGCTCAGAAGAATCAGAGGATTCTGAAAGGTGAGGCTGGACAGTATGATAGTGATACTGGTCCATTGGGTTTTTATCCTTTTGAGGAGGTTCAGGATAGATTTGTGATGGTTCTCTTGGAGGGATAATAGGTGTAGATGAAGAGGCTATGGCCTTGGGACGTGGTTGAGAGGTGTTGACTTGGGATCGTGGTTTTTTGGATGAAGATGGTGGAGGAGGTACTGGAAGATGAGAGAAACCAAAAGGTTGCTGATAAGCAGGTTGTTGAGATCTAGATGGTGGATAGAAAGGTACAAATGCATCAAAGAGTGGAGGAGATACTGGTGTAGGTTGAGGTCGGGTGAAAAGAGATGGTCGAACCTTTTCAGCATCAATTCTGGATACCTCAGCTTTGAGTTTTATGATCTCGGCTTCTTTGGAATTGAACTCTGGACCCCATATATGATTCTTAATCATATATCTGAGATCGGTGTCTAGCTCAGAAATCCGGTCATGGAGACGGATGTACATTTGATCCAAGCGACTGGTGATGGAATCAACTTTGGTTTCAGTCTGGGAGACTTGAGTGGCAACACGATCAATTTTCTTACCGAGTTGTTAGAGAGAATGGTTTTGAGCATTGGCATTCTTGGTTTGCCAATTCAAGACAGCTTCATATTGTTTGGGCTCTTCAGGTTGCCCAGAGGCTGTAACTGGAGATTGGACAAAAGGTTTTGAGGTAACACGGGTTTGTGGATCTGTTTGTTTTTCAAGGGGTGGAAAGGTGTTTTCATAAGAGTGACTTGAAAACATAAGACAAGACCTAATTGGTTGAACGGGAGGTTTAGGATCCGATGGAGGTTGTGGAGGAAAGGATGTGCAAGATGATGGAGGATAAGAAGCTTTTTTCTTTTTCTTTTTCTTTCTCCGCATAACTTCCAATTCTTCTTCAATATCATCAGTATCCGTATCATCCAAGCAAGGACAATCCGGATTGCACATATGGGCTTCTGGGACATCCCATAGAAAGTGACCATTAAGCTTGGCCGGATAGACTGGATATCCTTCGGATGAAAAGCCATGAATAGGAAGGTTTTCTTCTTGACCAGTTTGCACTGCTGTGATCATAGCAGTATAAGAAAGCCGTGGAACGTCTGGACTAGGCTGAGCATCAGGAGTTTGAAAAGTAAGTTGGACTTGGCCATTTGGACGTCTGGTAAAAGTGGCTTCTGTGGCTTGAACTGGTTCAGAATTTTGGTGAAAGTGCTCATAATTGGTTAGCCATTCAAGAGGCATGAGTTTGAGCAGATCTTGTTTTGGAATTTGTTTGGGGATTTGGATGATGGTAGGAATTTTATCTGTCTCCGCCAATATCATCAAAGCATCAGAAGTTGTGTGTGGTGTAGGAAGGTCGAGTGCATGATTTTGTAATCGATACACTATTTGGTGATGGAGGGTTGCAATCTTGGAGGTAGGTGTTTGTTCTGCTCCTTGGAGCTGGATTTGGACTTTAAGTGTTGTTGGAAGGTTGGGATCCTCAAGAGAGAGGTTGAAGTTTGGGTAAAAGGTTAAGAGGACACTACCAGCATGAAGGGTTGTCAGAACGGTTCCAATGACTGCATGTTGGTACTCCTTGAACCTGGTGTCTAGGAGAGCAATCCTAGCTGTGACAGGTAAGCCTTTGCGACCATGAAGGGTGAGAATCAACCGGACACCACCAAGATGGAGGTGTGTATAGCCTTCTCGTTTCCAGTTGGCTATGAGGTCGGAAGGTATCTCCATAGTGACGTATTGTTCACTTTGAGAAGCTTGTAAAGCACACTGGTCTAGTCTTGAAGACTGGACATATTCTTTTGGAAGTGGTCTTTTAGTGGAGATGAGAGTGCGAATACTTCGGGTGAAGGACTTTTGTTGTTTGTAGAGGTTGTAAGGACTCATGAGGGGAAACTGGGACTCAGTGACTTGAGCAGATTCGGGAATATAAGAATATTCCACAAGGTTTTCTATCTTAGAGGCTATGTGTTTAGAACATGATTGAGGAAGAGATAGAATAGAAGAAAGAGAAATAGGAGATGAAGACGAAGTAGAAGCTGAAGATGTGTTTGTTTCCATGGTGAGAGAGTTCTCTTCTAGGAGATCAAATGATTAATCAAATTACTAATGATACCACCTCGGCGTTGGGTGTGGCTCTGATACCAGTGGGTTGTTGTACGTGGCGTTCTACCATATACACTTATCCACCAAATACCAAGTTGCCAAAAACCGGCTTTTAAATCGAACTTAGAGAAAATTCGAGCCCCTTGGAGATGGACAAACAAGGTTTGGATTTTTGGAAGGGGAAATTTATCATCTTTAAGAAAGGTGTTGAGTGGTTGATAATCAATGACTAATCTTTTCTTGCCACGAACTAATTCAAATCTTTTTTTGACATAAAAGGCTTGACAAGCCCAATCTGAATCAGTAGACTCAATAAGACCTTGTTCAAGTAACTGAGAACATTCTTGCTTAGCAAGCAAGAGGTCTGAAGGAGACATACCCGGATGTGAGGCTTTTGTGGGGTTAATGTCTTCGTTGAGTTTAAAGGGAAGGTGAATGAAGAAGTTTTCATTTTTCCAAAGAGGTGAAGGATGATGGAATTGAGAATGGTTTTCTGGACAGTAGGCTAAGAACTTTTGTGAGATGTGGCTATATGGAGATGGTGTTTCAGAGAGTGTATACAGACGTAGAGTATCTGTATAAGGCATGAACATTTGCTTGTAGCGGACTCCAGAACTAGTGAGGAATAGATTTTTGACTAGATGAAGTATATCAAAACCGATGAGCAAATCTTTATCAGGGAGTTTAGAGGCTACAATCTTTTTCCAAATTATGCAATTCGGAAAGAATTGAATACCAATGGGTTTTTTGGTAATCAAAGTGGTTTCGAAGGTTTCTCCATTAACAGCTCTGAAAAGTTTGGAGTGAGGTTCCCAGTAGGTTGAAGGAAGAACAGAGGGATCAATCATACTGGTGTCTGCACCAGTGTCAAGGAACCCAATAACAGGGATAGGTTTATGGAATTTAGATGGAAGGATGGACATTTTGAGAGAGGGACGAGGAATGGTGGACACATGGTTAATAGTCTGGACAGTGGAGATGACTGAAATATCCTCAGAATCAGAGGATTCGGCAATGAGGAAAGCTGTTTGGTCGTCTTGTGTGGATTGTTCGGAGAAATTAGATTCAACATCCTCATTCTCAGATAACAGAGAAGAATCTTCAAGATGATGGATAAGTCGAACAGCTTTGGCCGATTTGTTGGGACAATTTCGGGCAAAGTGACCGCGTTTCTTGCAAATGAAACAACGGTTGGACTTTTTCTTTCGGTACTGAGAAGGATCTTTCTTTCTGAAATATCGGAAAGGTTTTTTGGAGGAGGATTTGGTTAATCAAATTACTAATGATACCACCTCGGCGTTGGGTGTGGCTCTGATACCAGTGGGTTGTTGTACGTGGCGTTCTACCATATACACTTATCCACCAAATACCAAATCCGAAATTCATTTACTTAAAAAGGGTTTTTCACGATACCACCCGAAAACACGGCACTCAAAAATTCGGCATGAACTTGGGATGATGAAATTTTCGCATTAACGTCTCTATTCATGCTATTGAGTGTACTAAATTGATTGACTTATAGTTGTGATCTAATATTGATGAAATGCTTGAGCTTGATAGTCAAATGGTGAATTTGCCTTATTATTTCTTGATTGTATGAATTAATTGGTGGAAAACATGTTCATGAATCATGCATTAAAATGGCTCATAAAATATTTTCAGATCAATTAACTGATCTGGGAATTTATTATTTTCTGGCCAAATATTAAATCAAATGTGCAAAAATTTAGATGAAATAAACAGATAACCATTTCCAATAAACGGTGAATCGTTTTGCTTCAGAAACTAGAATATGTGTTTGTCCATTTACTCTTTCACCATTTTCTTTAAACGGTGAACCGTTTATTAACAGAGAGTCCTCTATCAGTTAGTCCTTAGCTGTTAAGGGCTTAAGGGTTCACCGTTACTCTTTGTTTAGCCTCTGGGAGTTACCCCTTAACCTTTTAAATAAATGGTTAACCGTTTTTGATGAACCGTTACCTATTTCTTAGTCTATGGACGTTACCCTTTAAAGGTTTAAATAAATGGTTAACCATTTTTGCGTTTTTAAAACTGTTCAAAGCCTTTCTCTTCTCCCTCTCTAGCTTACCCTTTCACCGTTTCCACCATTGTTGCGTAGTCAAAGCTATCTCCGTCCTCAAATCCTCATTTTTCTTGCTTTTCGTGCCAAATCAAACCATCAAAATCATTTCTTATCACTTTTAGAACAATTTCACTGATTCAAAACTTCGAATCGAAGCCCAAATCGAAAAATCCCAAATTTAAGCCTTAACAGCCGTGAGTTGGATTCTTCATTTTTGATCCGTTTTGGCCCCCTTTTCCACCAAATTGAGCATCAAACTTACATCCTTTACTCATTTCTCATTAAATCACCGATTCATTTTACTCTTTCTCTCATTTTTTCACTCCACTGTGCTTCTCCATGGCTGAATCTTCTTGGAGAAATGTCTAGCGAAAATATGTGCCTCCAAGGAACCCCATATGACCACGGAAAGTCATTGAATTTGCAAGAATTCACTTCCCCTCACCTCCCTTGACGAAGCAGTTCGAGTTCGAGGATCACTTCGACAGTCGAAAGGTACTTGACTCCTCTTTTGTTGACATTGATGATTTCCATCACTTAGTTGTATGTGGTTGAAGTGTTTGGGATATGTTTAAGCCTTGGTATCTGCTATTAACTTTGATGAATGAGTCTATCCTAACTTAGTGCGAGTCTTTTATTCGAACATGGATATTTCCGATAGTCGCCAAAATAGGATAATTACTCAAGTTAGTGGTGTGCATATAGAATTTGATGATGGGGACCTAGCTGAGTATCTTGGTATCTCGAGTGAGGGGCATGATATCTACACCTTTAGGAAAATCCTTTCCTTTGACCATTTTAGTCATACTGATGTCGTCCGTCATATATGTCGTTGTCGAGACTTGACTGATGAGATTTGTATGCTTCCGTTTCAGTCTCAACTTTTACCTCTCCAAGTCCGTATTCTTCATTCTATCCTACAGCACATAGTGACTCCTAGCAAGGGTCACTCGGATGAGGTCACGAGGTTGGATGTGGGCATACTAGATAGCCCACTCTCAGATCGACCTATAAACCTCGGGTATATTATTGTGCGGCACATGTTGAGCACTCCCGCAGTTAATCACCACTTGCTTCGTTATGGCAGTATTATTACTAAGATACTGCGACGTTTTGAGGTGCCTCTTCATGATACTAGACATATGGAGACTAAATAGATTGGTCCCAAGGCGATGACTAGTATTTGTTTTTCTTGGAGGAATGGAAAATGGATTAAAACTAGCAACTCCAAAAACCGGGATACCTTGATAGCTCCGGAGGACGATCGGATGCTAAATGATGTCTATCCTCTCGATTAGCTTCCTGACTTTAGATTAGGAGCCCATCTTCCTCCTCTACGTTGCCGATTTGTCCCTCGGCCTCCAGCTGACTTTGACTTTGACTTTGAGCAGCGTGTGATGGATGCTGACATTTCCTCCTCCTTTGAGCCGCCTCCTTCACCTGAGCCATCAGCTGTTCCTGAGTAGCCATCTGTTGTCCCTGAGCAGCCATCTGCCTCTATGCCATCTCTAGCTCTAGTTCAGCCACTTGTTTCAGATGGTATGCAGGAGTTGATTCTTGATCGGTTGGACACTCTTTCTCGTGACCATCAGCAGCTTCGTTCTGATTTTCAGACCTTCCAGCGGCAGAGCATTGATCATCAGCTTGAGATTATCCATGCACAGCGCATCATTCTCAGCTATTTTAGTTATGATCCGGGTAGCTCATCTTCTCCTCGTCAACCACCTCAGTAGTTTCTGAGTTCTATTTTCGCACATACAGTTCATATTTTAATTGTTTGCATGTTGTCATGTATATTTTTCCTATGACTTCTATATGCTATTTATGGATTTTGATGACATGTTTTTATGTTGTTCTTGATGTTGGATGACTTGATATTGCTTGATAAAACTTGTGGTTGGGTTGATGATGGAGTTGTGGTCAATTTATATTGGAAGTGTTTTTCTCTCATTTGTATTAATGGTTTTGTTCATTTTTAAGGGGAAAGTTCTGCCAAAATTTTTGCTCACCACAAACCGGATTTGCGTTTCTTTCTTTTCTCTTTTTCTTTTTGATGATGAAGGGGGAGATAATATGGGAGTTTTAGCATAATTTGGGAGTTTTAGAATGCATTTAAAAATTTAAAAATGTTTTATAATTGGGAGATTTAAAATGCATTTAAAAATACTCTCTTGAGCAAAAATCCTTTTATTGAACATTTCTTAATTTGGCCATGCATTTAGGGAGAGCACATATTAAGGGGGAGCTAAATATTGAATGAAGTTTGTCATCATCAAAAAGGGGGAGATTGTTAACATGTATATGTTAATAATATTGATTTTGATGATGACAAACCTTAAATGGTTTTTGATAAAATGTTGGAGTTATTTCTTAATAAATGAATGTCTTAAAAACTACTCCATTCATACTTATAAAAGATGGTTTTTTCAAATTCGAAAAAAATTCTTTGCAAGATCTGATTTAAAATGTGTTTTTGGAAATAAACGGTGAACATTTGTTAGTTGGATTTGACCATTTGGGTGTCTGGCAAATGTAGCTTCTGTGGTTTGGACTGGTACAGAATTTCGGTGAAAACGCTCTTAGTTGATTAGCCATTCAAGTGGCATGAGTTTGAGCAGATCTTGTTTTGGGATTTGGATGATGGTTGGAATTGTGTCTGTATCCGCCAATATCATCAAAGCATAAGAAGTTGTGTATCGTGTAGGAAGATCTAGTGCATAATTTTGTAATCGATACACTATTTGGTGATGGAGGGTTGCAATCTTGGATGTGGGTGTTTGTTCTACTCCTTGGAGCTGAATCTGGACTTTAAGGGTTGTTGGAAGATTGGGATCTTCAAGAGAAAGGTTGAAATTGGGGTAAAAGGTTAATAAGACATTGCCAGCATGAAGGGTTGTCAGAACAGTTCCTATAATAGCTTGTTGGTACTCCTTGAACCTAGTATCGAGCAGAGCAATTCTAACTGTAACAGGTAAGCCTTTGCGACCATAAGAGTAAGAATTAAGCGGACACCACCAAGATGAAGGTGGGTGTATCCTTCTCGTTTCCAGTTGGCGACGAGATTGGAAGGTATCTCTATAGTGACATATTGTTCACTCTGTGAGGCTTATAAAGCACACTGATCCAGTCTAGAAGACTGAATATATTCTTTTGGAAGTGGTCTTTTGGTAGAGATGAGAGTTTGAATACTTCTAGTGAAAGAAGTTTTCTGTTTGTAGAGATTGTAAGGACTCATGAGGGGAAACTGGGACTCAGTGACTTGAGCAGATTCTAGAATACCCAGAGTAAACTAGCAGAAATTTTGACAGAGTCTCCGCTTAAAAATGGATAAATCCTCAGATATAGAATATGATTAAAAACACTTCCAAATTTGATATAATAAGTTTGTGAAACCAACAACTCCAACAAGTCAATAATTCAATCACATATACTCAACCATCATCAAAATCATGTAAAGGAATCCATTAAAATCATCAACAAAACATAATGGAATCAAAGCACAAAATATAAGTATCAAGAACACACACACACATATGTATGTATGTATACGTAGACATAATATGAAATGTATGTGCGATAAGATAAAGAACAGAACTAAGATGGAGGTGGTGAAGATGAACTGCCAGGGTCATAGCCAAAATAACCAAGGAGAGTTCGCTCAAGCTGTTGATCGATGCTCTGCTGTTGAAAAGTTTGAAACTGAGAGTGTAGCTGCTGCTAATCTCGAGAAAGAATGTCCAAACTATCAAGAATCAGCTGCTGCCGCTCAAAAAGTCTGTGAACATCAGCAACTAACTGTTGTAAAGTGTCCAATGCTGGGGCTTGGAAAAAGTAAGAGGCGGCTCAAGAACAAAACACAACCCATGAGCAGTAGGCTGCTCGGGAGCTAGAGGCGGCTCGGAAGTGGAGGGAATATCAGTGTCCATCTCATGCTCCTCAGTATCAAAATCAGCGAGAGGTTGGGGGACAAACCGTCGACACGGAGGAGGAGGTTGAGTGCTTAGTCAAAAATCGGGAAGCTGATCGTGGGTATAAATGTCATTAAGCATCCAATTATCCTCCAGAGCAATCAATGTATCTCGATTTTTGGAGGTGGAAGTCTTGATCCATTTTCCATTTCTTCTATAGAATCTAATATTAGTCATGGCCTCTGGACCAATTCGTTTGGTCTCTGTATAACCTGCATCCCGAAGAGGCACCTGCAAGCAGTGGTTAAACCGTAGGAGAACTCAGCATGTACCGCACAATAACATAGCAAGGTTAATAGATCGTCCTGAAATAAGGTTATCTAATAAACCAACATCTAATCTCATGACCTCATCCGAGTGATCCTTCCTAGGCGTAATGATATACTGTAAAATGGTGTGGAGGATGCAAACTTGGAGAGGTAACAATTGAGACCGAAATGGTAGAGCACAAATGTCACCAATAAGGTCTCAACGCCGACAAATATTATGAACACCATCATTATGAACAAAGTCGGCAAAGGAAAGAGCTTTCCTAGAGGTATAGATTTCATGACCATCATTAGGTATACCTAGAAAGCTATTAAGGTCCTCATCATCAAATTCAATAGGCACACCACCAACCTGAGTAACTATCCTATCTAAGTAGGTTGCGGAAATTTCCATGTTTGAATAGAAACTTGCACTAAATTAGGATAAACTCGGTCATCAAAATCAATAGCGGACTCCCAAGGTTGAAGCATATCCCTAACACTTCTACCACACATAATTAAAGTTCTAAAATCTTCTATATCAACATAGTAAGAATCAAGTACCTTTCGACCCGAGCTGCTTGACAGCTTCTGTCTGAGCTGGGCCCCATGGAGGGCATTGTTTCTTGAGCATGGGGAAATGAATTCTTTCAAATTCAGAGGTTTCCCGTGGTGGTACAGGTTTCTAGTGGGAGCTGCTTTCCTCTTTCTAGTTGGACGAGATGAGCTTGCCATGGAGGGAAAAAGAGAAAATGAGGAAATGTGAGGAAGATGAATTTGGAAGAAAATGAACCGTTTATTGGGTTAATAGAGAGTATAGAAAGTGATGTTGAGGCTCAATTTGACCATGAAAAGGCAAAAATCCGGTCAAAATTGGTGAGAATCGTTCGGCTGCCTAAAGGTTTGAATTTGGGATTTTTGATTTTTTTAGGCTTGATTTGAGTTTTTGAATCAGTAAAAGGTTCTAATGATGATTAGAAATGATTTTATGGGCTTGATTTGACAAGTGAATGGAGGAAAATGAGAGATTGAAGGAAGAGAAAACTTCGGTTGCATCGTCAATCCTTGGAACAATTTTATATTGCACGAAAACGGCAAACTGTTTTTTGTAAACAATGAAAGACTAATTTCCAGAGAGCATCTAAATGAGAACAGATAAAGAGTAAGCATTAACGGTGAAGGAGTAAAATGTAATGAGCTTACTGCTTTTTTAAACGGTTTACCGTTTGCATCAAATGGTAAATGAGTAATTAACAGTCATCATATCCTAGTTTCTGGATTTAAATAGTACACTGTTTATTGATAAACGATTATCTGTTTATTTCATGTATAATTTCACAAATTTGATTTAATATTTGGCCAACAAATAATGCATTCAAGATCATTTAATTGATCCAAAAATGTTTTAAAAGCCATTTTTAATGCATGATTCATCAACTAACATGTATTCAAACATTCAAAAATTTAAATGTAAACACATCACTTATATACTTAACAATTTATAAATGTCACAAAATCAATATAAATCAATGCATGATGGAGGATGAGCTGAAAGATTTTGATCATGGATTTTTGGAAAATTGATAGGGCAGTTTTAAGGCCGAAGGGTAAGATTGTCCATTGGAAGTGGGCATTGGGGATACAAAAGGCAGTTTTGTACCATTCTGAGGGTTCAATGCCTAATTGCCAAAAACTAGATTTTAAATTAAATTTTGAAAAGATCTGGGCATTTTTGAGAAAAGTAAACATGCTTTGTCATCGGGGCAAAGGAAACTTGTCATCTTGCAAAAACATGTTTAATGGCTGATAGTCAATGACTAAGCATTTCTTTCCTCGGACAATCTCAAAATGCTTTTCAACATAAAAGGCTTGGCAAGCCCATTGAGAATTCGTGGGCTAAATTAGACCTTGGGCTAACAATTGTGAACATTCCTGTTAGGCTAGGAGTCAGAAGGACTCATTCCTGGATGGGTTGCTTTGGTTAGGTTAGTGTCTTCATTGAGTTTGAAAGGTAACTTAATGAAGAAAGACTTATTTTTCTACAATGGGTTTGGATGGGTAAACTCAGCATGAGATTCTAGACAAAAACTCAAAAGCTTGTTTGAAATATCTTGATAGGACTGGGGGGTTTCAGAGAGATTGTAGAGTTTCAGAAAGTCAGTGAAAGGTTTGAACATTGACTTGACTTGGATTCTAGTGGGAATGATTTGGAGATGTTTGATCTGGTGCAGGATGTCAAAACCTAACAATATATCCTTATTAGGAAGAGTGAAACTAATAACCTTGGTCCAGATGACACAATTAGGGAAAATTTGAATACCAATGGGTTTTTTGGTAATCAAAGAAGTGGTGAACAATTTGCCATTGACAGCTTTGAAATGTCCCTCATATTCTGTCGAGTATTCTGGTGGAAGAATATGTGGGTTTAATATGTTGCGCTGGGCTCTAGTATCTATAAGACCAATTGCTGGAATGGGCCTTTGGAATTTGGAGGGTAAGATCTGGAGTTTAATGGAAGGTATAGGAATAGTGGTATCTAAGGATAGCAACTGTTGGTGGAAAATAACTTGTGACTGATCACTATCTGAGTCATCAAAGGAATTTTATAGTGCGAACACAGTTTCATCATTGGGTTCATCTTGTTCACAAAAATAGAATTCTAGTTCATCATTGGGTTTTATAACCTTAAAAGAACTCGTTTCAGGTTTTGATCTCAGAGGTATATCGGCTGGAAACCAGAACGTGCGGGATATTGATCTGTTCTAAGCCAGATATGGTCCCTAAGGTAGATTCAATTCTTCATCGATTTGGTAGAACAATGCCACGTACTTTATGGTATCGGAGCCATACTCGTCCTTGAAAATTTTTTAGTTTTCTAAAACTCATTTTCTTGCTCAAAATGGTATAATTTAAGTATTTTGATTTGTTTTGATCTATAGACTTCAGGAGTAGAGAGAACTTCTCACTCATGGCTTCCACTTCATCTTCAACCCCCTCTAATCCTATTACTCTTTCTTTTACCCAAATCTTGCACTTCTCATACCACCAATAAGATTGAAACCTTGTCGAATATTCCTACATCCCTAAATCCACCCAGATCAGTGAGTCATCCTACCCTCTCATCAGTCCTTACCAACTGTACAAACGACCCAATTCCTTTACCCGTAGTATCCGCACCCTCATCTCTACTCGACGACCTCACCCTAAAGAGTATATCCAGTCATCTCGTCTAGATCAATGTGCTCTTCAAGCTACTTCTGCTGAGCAATATGTTACTCTGGAGATTTCCTTAGAGTTAATTTCAAACTGGAAACGAGAAGGTTATACCCATCTCCATCTTGGAGGAATCCGCTTAATCCTTACCCTCCATGGGAGAAAAGGATTACCAGTCACAGCTCGCCTTACCCTCCTTGATACTCGGTTTAAACAGTACCAAGATGCTGTTATTGGCACTGTCCTCACTATCCTTCATGCAGGAAGTGTTTTACTCACTTTCTATCCAAACTTTAACCTTTTTCTCCAAGACACCAATTTGCCCACAACCTTAAAAGTCCAAGTCTAAATTCAAGGTGCAGAAAAAATCTCCTCTGCCAAAATTGCCACTCTCCATCATCAACTATTCTATAGGCTTCAAAACCATGCCTTAGATCTACCCACTCCTGACCATCACTCTAATACTCTCATGGTCTTAGCTGAATCTGACCAGATCCCAACAATAATCCAAATCACAAGACAAATTTCCCGTCATGAGCTCATAAAGCTTATGTCTCTTGAATGGATCTCCAACTATGAACGGCCAGATGGAACAGTCAGAATGACTTTCAAACCGCCTCCCAGTGCTCCACAAGAGCCTCCTCGGCTCTCCTTTACTTACTCTTCGATGATCACAACTGTGCAAACAGCTCAAGAAGATTTGCCCATTACAGGATTTAATTATGAAGGTTACCCTATTTATCTAGTAAAGCTAAATGGTCATTTCCTATGGGATGCCCCTGGCTCAGGCATATGTGACCCATATTGTCCCTGCTGGGATGATTGGGAAGAGGACGATGATTATTCCACCAAACGAAAAAAGAAATCCAAAAAGAAAACACATTTAGTCTCATGTCATCATACTGAACCTAAACCACCACAAGATCCACCACCTCCACCAGCTCCATTACCCTTTTACAAAAAAAGAGCTTACATGATACTTTGTTTAATATCAATTCAAAAGTTGAGAAAAATCATTTTACGAATAGAAAAGCTAGAGACAAAGGTTGTGTAACACCCCAAATGTAACACGTGCGGAGCATGTGAAGAAGGAGGTTACTCACAAATCATAATCTTTAATTTCCATAAAACGATATATCACGATAACATAACATAAATTCTTTATAATTTAGAATATCCAAAAGCATATTTTCTTACGAAGTAAATCATATAATACGTTTATAGAAACATAATCAGAATATCGTGTGCACACTCAAACAGTAACCCAGTACTGGTCCAAAACAGACATATATCATATGTTATGATCAGAATCAGAATCAGTATAACTATGGACAATAAGCCAAAACATAATGACTTATACATGGCACTTTGCACTATATGTGGCACTTTGCGACGCTTTGGCGTTCAAGAGGTGGCCCCCATATAGTCCCAAGAGGTGGCCCCCGTACAATCATAAATAATTAAACCATACATAGGCATAAAACATTCTTATCGGTTTCATAAATGTCCATAACAATAATTTAGGCATGCATAATATTTTAAGATAAAATCATAAAAGTAGGCATTTAACAAATAACTTACATATTCAAAAGCATTTATAAAATACTTTGTTAAAAAGAATTTAACTTTAAAACATTTACATAAAACTAATTTTATTATCAAAATCAATTAATCCTTTAAGTAGTATAAAAACATTTTATACTTATAATAATAATATCAAAATACTTATACATATCCAGTATACTAGAAATGAAGTTACTTACCTCGACAAACTAATTTTGAATTAACACACCTCTAAGCTTCTAAGAGCCTCAATCACCTTCAATTCCTTAAACAATACAAGATATGACAATTAATAATTTATTGTAAGAATCTAATTTTCTAATTCATACCCATACAAGTCTGATTGTCAGAATTTTAACTCATAATCTTGCATTATGAGCTATAACCATCTAGAATCGTGCCAATATAAACCCTAGATAGAGTGATTAGAAATCTGTTGAGAACAGGGAGAGTAACTTACCCGTCATTTTGATTCTCTTCTAAATAAAAGTTTGAATCCTAAGATTTGTGTAGGAGCATAAAGAGCAACAAAGAAGAAGAATAAACATTGTGAACTTAGGGTTATGGAAGAGGAAAAGTATGTATTTATAGGAAATCTAAAGAAGTATTTCTAGGGAATTTAGAGAAAACATTCATAGGGAATCTCAAGAAACCTTATTTAATAAGGAAAAAATAACCCTTTTTTCAAAACTATCTCATAAATAACCTCTAATCTATTATTACTAACCCTTTCTTAATAAGGGTTATAAGCCACCCATAATTATCAATGAAAGCCCAATTTCCATAATGGAAATTTTTAGCGTTACAATTTCTCCCCTCCTAACAAAAATTTCGTCCTCAAAATTAAAAGGTTACCTTATGCATGGAAGAGTTGAGGATACTTCTCCAACATTTCTGCTTCGCGCTCCCATGTGGCTTCCTCAATTGAATGATTCATCCATCGAACCTTCACTAGGGGAATAACTCTATTCCTTAATACTTGTTCGTTTCGATCGACAATCTCAATAGGTTGTTCCTCATACGACATGTCTTCAGTTATCTAAATCGGTTGATAGTCTGGCACATGTGAAGGGTCTGCAATGTAGTTTCTTAACACAGACACATGAAATACATTGTGAAGCCTAGACAGACTTGGTGGTAAAGCTATGCGAAAGGCCACTGGACCAATACTCGAATGGAAAATATTGTTATAAGCAAATTCGATCAACATTAGGTGCTCTTCCCAACCACCACTCAAATCTAGTACACAAGCTCGAAGCATATCCTCGAGGGTTTGAATAGTCCTTTCTGATTGTCCATCTCAATTTCGTCCCTAATTCTTTATGTAAGCTAGCCCAAAATCTTGAAGTGAACTGTGGATCTCTATCAGACACTATTGACACTGGAACTCCATGAAGCCTTACTATCTCTTTAATGAATAACTTAGCTGGTTGCGCTACATTGTCTGTACTCTTCTTTGCCACGAAATGAGCCAATTTCGTCAATCGATCAACAATTACCTAAATACAATCACATCCCCTCCTAGAACGAGGTAATCTAGAGACGAAATCCATTGTTATGTGTTCCCATTTCCACTAAGGAATAGCAAGCGTTTGTAAAGTTCCCGCTGGTCTTTGATGGTCGATCTTAACTTGTTGGCAAACTAAACATCGGGACACAAAAGAAGCAATATCTTCTTCATATTCCTCCACCAAAAACTCTGCTTTAGATCACGATACATCTTAGTACTACCAGGATGCATGTTGTAAGATGATTCATGTGCTTCTCTTAAGATCTCTGCCTTCAACTCTTCGTCTGCTGGCACGCAAAGCCTTTGCCCCAACCATAATGTATCCCCATCATCCAATCTAAATCCAGGCTTATGTCCTTTGCTGACGTCTTTACGGATTTTATTGAGTTCTATGTCGTTCTTTTGAGCTACCTTAACTTTATCAATTAGAGTAGATTGGACTGATAAATATGCTAACAAGTCTGCTCGCCCATGAGCAACTACCTCAATTCCACATTTGCCTTACCCTGATGGTAATTAATAGAACAATCAAAATCCTTCACCAACTCCAACCATCTTCTCTGCCTCAAATTCAATTCCTTCTGAGTAAACAAGTACTTCAAACTCTTATGATCGGTGAAGATCTCACAAGTCTCCCCATACAAATACTGTCTCCAGATTTTTAGAGCAAACACTATAGCAGCCAACTCCAAATCGTGAGTTGGATAGTTTTGTTCATGACTCTTTAACTGTCGAGAAGCATATGCTATAACTTTACTATGCTGCATTAAAACGCAACCCAAACCTTTTCTAGAAGCATCACTGTAAATCACAAAACCTCCACCTTTAGAAGGGAGAGTTAAAATGGGGGCAGTCACCAAATGACTCTTGAGCTCTTGAAAGCTCTTTTCACATGCCTTATCCCAATTGAACTTCACATTCTTCTTAGTCAAATTAGTCAATGGTGTTGCTATGCTAGAAAATCCTTTGACAAAGCGCCTATAATAACCTGCCAATCCTAAGAAACTCCTTACTTCAGTCACACTAGAAAGCCATTCCCAATTTACAATTACCTCCACTTTGGCTGGATCTACTGAAATACCATCCTTCGTCACTATATGACCCAAAAACTTCACACGATCAAGCCAAAACTCGCATTTCTTAAATTTTGCATACAACTTCTTCTCTCGCAATATTTCTAATACAATCCTCAGGTGCGTCTCATGCTCCGCCTTACTCTTAGAGTAAATCAATATGTCATCAATAAAGACGATGAAAAACTGGTCAAGATAAGATTGGAAGATCCTATTCATCAAATCCATGAACACTACAAGAGCATTAGTTAATCCAAAAGGCATAACTAAGTACTCATAGTGTCCATAACGAGTTTGAAAAGCTATCTTCGATACATCCTCACTTCTTACTTTCCATTGATGGTAGCCAGATCGTAAATCAATTTTAGAGAATACCGCTGCACCTCGTAATTGATCAAAGAGGTCATCAATTCGAGGAAGATGGTATTTATTCTTGACAGTAACCATATTCAATTGCCGGTAATCAATACACAACCTCATTGAACCATCTTTCTTCTTTACGAACAAAACAGGAGCACCCCAAGGTGACACACTAGGACAGATGAAACCCTTATCTAGTAACTCTTGCAGCTGGAACTTCAGTTCTTTCAATTCAATGGGTGCCATCCGATATGGCGCCTTGGATATAGGTGTAGTACCGGGAACTAATTCTATAGTAAACTCAACCTCTCTATCTAGGGGTAGTCTAGGAAGATATTCAGGAAATACATCAATAAACTCCCTTACAATAGGTATGCCTTCAAGGCACACCCCATTGGGATCGTCAGCAACTATATACGCTAAAAATCCTTCACAACCCTTCTTTAGCATTTGCATTGCCTTAACCATAGAAATCAAAGCTTTTTGACTCTTATGTTTCCCTTGAAAATGAAATTCTTCCTCGCCAGGTAAGCGAAAAATAATTTCCTTAGCAAAACAATCTATTGAAACATGGTAAGGTCTTAACCAATCCATCTCCAAAATCAAATCAAAATCGTGCATCACTAAAGGTAGGAGATCCACAATGAATTCTTTATCACACAATCTGATCACACATGACTTATAGACATGATCTATTAACTGGCAATCCCCCATAGGAGTACTAATTGTCACATGAACATCTAATGGTGTGATAGGCACATCAGCAAAACGGGCAAACACACAAGATATAAATTAATGTGTAGCACCAGGATCAAAAAGAACTTTGGCTTCTCTAGAGAATAAGGACAATGTACCTGATACTACATCATTGGACACCTTAGCATCTTTCTCCGTCGGTGCAAAAACACACCCTTGTACCTTCAGTTTCTTCCTCTGCCCTTCGTTAGTCGGAGTATTTGTAGTCTCATGACGTCTCTTTGGGTAATCCATGATCCTATACCCAGATTCTCCACAAGCAAATCAGGCTCCAGTTTTCCAATGGCATTCACCAGGGTGTCTCCTTTCACAATGTCGACAAATGGGGTAGTCTCTCCGAGCAGTGTCATCAGAAACCCTTTATTATCCCATTTGTTACCTCCACCATTATACTTTTGGGAGTGAGTGCCCTGCATATAAGAACTTCCATTTCGCGGTTCACCTTGTCGATTCTTTTTATCTCTCTGATCCCTCATAGCTTGAGCTTTAAGAATATCCTTCTCCGCAAGAATTGCTCGATCCACCAAATCATCATAGTTGTTAATCTTAAGGATAGTCAATCGCCCTTTAATGTTAGGACGTAACCCTTCTAGGAACTTCCTACACTTACTTCCCTCATTAGCAACCAAGGTAGGAGTAAAACAAGAGAGGGCAGTAAATTGTTCCTCATACTCCGCAACAGACTTTGTTCCTTGAGTCAACTTCAGGAAATCTGCCTCCATCTGATGTCGAACTCGTTAAGGAAAATACTTTTCATGAAAAGCTTCCAGAAATAACTCCCAAGTAATGGGTGCATCTTGCAAGCCAGCCCTTAAAAGACGCAATTTGGCATCCCACCAATGGTTTGCCTCACCCTGAAGGACAAATGAGGCCAATATTACCCTCTGTTTTAGCCATGCCTCTACAACCATGGGCCACCTTGAACTACCTAAACCTTTTGAATCAGTCCTCAACTGGCAAACCCAAAATGCCAGAGCACAAAATGATACTTTGGTGAATATCAATTCTAAAGTTGAGAAAATCAGTTTACGAACTGAAAAGCTTGAAACCAAGCAAAAGAAGGATTGTGATTGCAGTCCTAAAAAGAAAAGGCAATTTCAGAAATTCAAACGTCCGGAATATTCATCTAAGCCTCGCCGGTCCAAAACGCCCTACAGATTCTTTAGAAAGAAGTCATCTTCATCCAGAGACTTTAAAAGGAAAAAGTCAAGTAGATGTTTAATCTGTAAGAAGAAAGGTCATTATGCCAAGGATTGTCCCAACAAAAGGGAAAAATCTATTCGGCTACTTGAACATCTCCAAGCTACTACAGATTACTCTCCAGAAAAGGATGAGTTGGAATTATATTTTTCAAAACAAGATGAACCCAATGATGAAACAGTGTTCGCACTACAAAACTCCTCTGATGACTCAGACAGTGATCAGTCCTAAGTAATTTTCCACCAACAGTTGCTGTCCCTTGATACTACTGTTCCCATACCTTCCATCAAACTCCAAATCTTGCCTTCCGAATTTCAAAGGCCCATTCCAGCAATTTGTCTCATCGACACTGGAGCTCAACGAAGCATGTTAAATTCGCATATTCTTCCACCAGAATACTAGAAAGAATATGAGGAACATTTCAAAGCTGTCAATGTCAAATTGCTCACCACTTCTTTGATTACCCAAAAATCCATTGGTATTCAAATTTTCCCCAATTGTGTCATTTGAACCAAGGTCATAGGTTCAACCCTTCCTAATAAGGATATCTTGTTAGATTTTGACATCTTCCACCAGATCAAACACCTCCAAATCAATCCCACTGGAATCTGGGTCAAGTCTCTGTTCAATCCTTTCACAAACATTCTGAAATGCTACAATTTGTCTGAAACCCCCCAATCTTACTAGGATATTTCAACCAAACTTTTGAGTTTGTGTCCAGAGTCCCATTCTCAATTCACTCATCAAAACCCATTGTGGAAAAATAAGTCGTTTTTAATTAAGTTACCATTCAAACTCAATGAAGATGTTAACCCAACTAAAGCTACCCATCCAGGAATGAGTCCATCTAACTTACTCCTAGCCTAACAGGAATGTTCACAATTGTGAGCCCAAGGTCTAATTTAGCCCACGAATTCTCAATGGGCTTGCCAAGCCTTTTATGTTGAAAAGCATTCTGAGATTTTCCGAGGAAAGAAATGCTTAGTCATTGACTATCAGCCATTAAACATGTTTTTGCAAGATGACAAGTTTCCTTTGCCCCGATGACAAAGCATGTTTACTTTTTTCAAAAATACCCAGATCTTTTCAAAATTTAATTTAAAATCTAGTTTTTGGCAATTAGGCATTGAACCCTTAGAATGGTACAAAACTGCCTTTTGTATCCCCAATGCCCACTTCCAATGGACAATCTTACCCTTCGGCCTTAAAACTACCCTATCAATTTTCCAAAAATCCATGATCAAAATCTTTCAGCTCATCCTCCATCATGCATTGATTTATATCGATGACATCTTGCTTTTTCAAGATCGCATGAGGAACATCACCAGTTGTTAACTCAATTCTATGATATTGTCCAAAGTTATGGAATTATGTTGTCAGCCAAGAAAAGCACCATTGCCACAGATACTATTGAATTTCTTGGAATGGTCATAAAAGACGGCCATTATCATCCAGGAAAGCACATTGCCCAAGAGTTACTTCACTTTCCAAATCAGCACCTTTCTAAACGGCAAGTTTAATAGTTTCTTGGTATCATCAACTACATCTGTGAGTTCATCCCACATGTGGACCAACACACTCGACACCTTTCGACTTTATTGAAAAAGAAGCCCCTAGAGTGGAATAATGACCACACCATTGCTATCACTACACTAAAGCAGATTGCGCAAAATCCGCCTCCCTTAAAGTTGATTGCTGATTGAAAGCACATACTACAGACAGATGCAAGTGATGAATCATGGGGTGCCATCTTCCTCGAGGAAATCAATGAAAAAGAAAGCTTTATTGCTTACACTTGTGGACATTTTTCTGACACACAGAAGCATTACCACAGTGTGTTCAAAGAAATCTTAGAGGTAAAGAATGGCATCAAAAAATTTGAGTATCATCGGATTGGACACCATTTTCTTATCCAAATGGACAGTTCAGCCTTCCCCAATATTCTCAATTTCAAAGGTAAAACTGTTCCCGAAAAAATGTTACTCAGGTTAAAAGATTGGTTTTCCAAATATGATTTTTCGGTTAAGCATATAAAAGGGTCCCAGAACCTCATCCAAACCAAAACAACTTGTTACCATGTTTCCCACCACCTACCACTTTCTAATCATCTCCATGGCTACTTCACTTCCCCCTGAAGCTCTCGCCAAGAAAAACTTTCCCCTTGACAAAACTTTCTCCTCTGTCTTTGCCATCCAAGAGTTTGCATGAAAAGCTATTTTTCATTTTTTCATGAAAGCCTACCTTATGGCAGACTCATTTCCATTTTCTACCTTCCATCTAGAAAATTTGTTCTTTACAGTCTCACCCTTGACCCATGCAGAGAAATCACTGAAGATGAGTTATGGTACCTATGGTGCCTAACTGTTCTCTATGAAACCAAGCTCATCCTACCCATCACTCCCACTCTAGAACATCTCCTCAACCCGTCAAAGCCACCTCACTCCTTTTGGACACTACTTGAATGGTTTTCCCCCATACTATAGTGGAGAAATAAGCTACAACAGCTGTTAGAAATTTATAATCTTGAACGAATGCTTGCTTCAGAAGCACGATTGTTTACCTTAGTATTTATCATCCATAGGCCATATTTCCAGCATCCAAATACAAATCTTTTCTGGTCTCAAGACCAAGTCTATGAATGGTTTATTGCACCACACCCAGCAATCATTGACAATGAAATCTAAACCACTCTACACACCTACCTCTGTTAGCTAAACCACCAGACTGTGCCACACAGTGATATCTTCCACACCTCCTTAGGCCCACAACATGACCTTATAATGATCCCCACTCCATCCGCCATATCAAAACCAAAGTCCATTGGCATCATCATCAAAGAAGAAAAATCGAATTACACAAACTTTCTTTACCAAGACTCCCAGGACCTATGGGAAGAATTTCTTCCTTTAAGTCAACATCTCCAGCAGTTTCCCCAACCATCCATGCATGAACCAAGATCCTCATCACAACCATGATCATCACAACCACCCAAACCTTCAAAAGCAGACAAGGCTACTCAGACATCACCCAGACCAGGATATAGACGAGAATACCCTTTTCCCACCAACCCATGACGGTGACCCATATGCAACCGAAAGCTCCTCTCAAGACGAATACATGAACTTTCACTCTCCATAAAGTATTTTGTCTTGTTGCATAAACTTTCTCCTCTGTCTTTGCCATCCAAGAGTTTGCACGAAAAGCTATTTTTCACTTTTTCATGAAAGCCTACCTTATGACAAACTCATTTCCATTTTCTACCTTCCATTTAGAAAATTTGTTCCTTACAGGTCTCACCCTTGACCCATCCAGAGAAATCACTTGAAGATGAGTTATGGTACCTATGGTGCCTAACTGTTCTCTATGCAACCAAACTCATCCTACCCATCACTCCCACTTTAGACTATCTCCTCAACCCCGATAAAGCCACCTCTTTCCTTTGGACACTACTTGAATGGTTTTCCCCCATACCATGGTGGAGAAAGAAGCTACAGCAGTTGTCAGAAATTTATAATCTTGAACGAATGCTTGCTTCAGAAGCACGACTGTTTACCTCAATATTTATCATCCATAGGCCATACTTCCAGTATCCAGATACAAATCTTTTCTGGTCTTAAGGCCAAGTCTCTGAATGGTTTACTACACCACACCTAGCAATCATTGACAATAAAATCTAAACCACTCTACACAACTACCTCTGTCAACTAAACCACCAGACTCCGCCACACAGAGATATCTTCCACACCTCCTTAGGCCCACAACATGACCTCATCATGATCCCCACTCCATCTGCCGTATCAAAACCAAAGTCTACTAGAATCACATCAAAGAAGAAAAACCAGATTATATAGACTTTCTTTACCAAGACTCCCAGGACCCATGGGAAGAATTTCTTCCTTTAAGTCAACATCTCCAGTAGTTTCCCCAACCATCCACACATGAACCAGGATCATCATCACAACCACCTAAACCTTCAAAGTAGACAAGGCTACTCAGACATCACCCAAACCAGGATACAGACGAGAATACCCTTATCCACCTTGCCGTGGTCCCACCTGCAAGCACCCAAAGCTCTCCGAGGCCTTTTTTTTCCACCAACTCATGACGATGACCCATATGCAATTGAAAGCTCCTCTCAAGATGAATACATGAACCTTCACTCTCCATAAAGTATTTTTTTCTTGTTGCATGAACTTTCTCTCTTTGTCTTGATTCATGAACCTTCCCTCTTTGTCCTGTTGTAATCATAAAAGATGTAATAATGTATCTTCTACTTTTTAAAAAGTTGTGTCATGATAATGTATCTTTTACTTTTGTACTGTATCTTTTGCTTTTGAAAAAGATAGGGGTCCTGTCCTATCTTAAGAATCCTCCTATATAAAGGATTCTCCCCTCCCTTGTAAGAGATATAGAAGTTTTCAGCAATAAACTCTCATTTGCCTTTATCTAATTATGAAGTTCTAAACTCTCTCTTCTCTCTGCAAATGAAGTTCTAGTGAAAGAAACATATCAAAGAATTAAATTTGCTTATTTTGAAAACTTAAGGAAGTATGCTCTGCACTTGCCTTCAAGCAAGGATCCTGTGCATCAGAAAACTTATGATGATTTCTTAAATGGTTTGGTACCCTATTTAAAGACTAAGGAAAAGTCTATTTTAGGTTTTATAACCTTAAAAGAACTCGTTTTAGGTTTTGATTCAGAGGTATATCGGTTGGAAACTAGAACGTGCGTCAATATGTTCTAAGCCAGATCTGGTCCCTAAGGCAGATTCAGTTCTGTATCGATTTGGTAGAACAACGCCACGTACTTTATGGTATCAGAGGCATCTTGAAGGGTTTGGCGATTACTTTAACTTTCTTAGTAGAGAACATAATTGCAAGCTCACCATGATGCAAAGAAATTAGCTTGACTAGATTGGAGAGGGTTGTTGAGCCCGTGACAGCATCCAGAAAGGATTTTTTAGGCCAAAGGAGGCAGAAGGATTAAAGACGAAAGCAGTGTTCACAATAGTTTCATAGGATTGTAGAGTTTGGATTACGGTTTGAATGATTAAAAGAGGTTGGTCGGTTTGAGGTAGAGGGGCCAGCGGTGACATCATTAGCAGGAAGCATAGGCTAGGAAAATGTCCCACGAGCAGGCTGTCGTTTTGACTGGGATAAAGTTGAAGACTGTAGAATGAGATTAGATATTATTAGGGGGGGGTATATCTAGATGGTTGTGGGTGTTCAAAATAAACACGAGGCCACAACATAACCAAGGCTGTATGAGAGGTATTAAGGTATGTTATTGGCATGTTTAAGGGGTAGGAAGAGGGTAGATGAGGCTCAAATATACCACCACAAGTGGCGTCCAAAAGCAAATGAGAAATATTTGAATTAGATTCCAAAACAAAGATGTATGGCCGCAAAGTAGCATTCTAAAGGTATGAGAAGCTAACTGACTGTTAAAGAACGAAGAAGAAAGGGGCACCCAAAATAGAAGCACCATCAAAAACTATGATGACCATTGTTTGGGCTCAGTTGTGAGAGTTAAGGCTTTTTAAACAAGATATGAGGTAAGCCAAGGAAGATTGTTGTGCTGTCAGAGAAGGCAAGGTTACATCGAGTTGAGTCATGGGTGGTTGCAAAAGTCGGTTGAAAAGAATTTGGCCGGTTTGATAAAATAAGGTCTATTGAGTTTGACGAAAAAAAGACCTATGGGGCCTATTCAGCCAAGGATGGATCACCAATGGGTTGGAAGGCTCCAGCAATGGCAACACACCACCACCAGTGGCATGAGGGTCAGTTTGTGACAAAAGCCTATTGGTGGGATTGAAGTTGATGTGGCTTAATTTAGGGCTACTATGATTGGAAAGGAGATAATGCTCCGACGGTGGCTAGTGGTCGCCACCGACAATTGGTGATGCCATGCTGACAGCGAAAAAGTGAGAAAAAGGAGACGGCTTGGTGATGGCTAGTTGAGAGAATTTTCAAGAGGTCTAAGGGGTAGTTTTTGAAATTGCAATTTTTGTACATCAGAATCGAATTTTTTATTAAATTGAGTTTGGGAACTAAATAATTTTGAGAACTAAGAAACTAAAAAAATAATTTTGAAATCAGGTTTCATAATTTCAGTTTCCTTAGGCCTTTAGAGCTCAGCTGTTGCTTAATAGGCGTTGAAGTTGTTGGCCGAGCAAGGTGCGGTTGTTGAACCATGCCATGCATGCAAGCCCCAGCCACCAAACCATGACTACTTGAGGAAAAACCAACGACCAAGAATTAAAAAAAAAAACAGAGGGGCACTATGGTTTTCTGTCGGGAAAGGCGTGGCCATGGGCTGTGCCAACAAGCCAACCACTATCACCGTAGCATGGTGGCTTTGGTTAAAGCAAAGAAAAGAATAAAAAAATTTAAAATTACTGTTTTAAAGATTTATCAGTTGTTTTAGGATCTGGTTCGTGTCCAGCCCTAAATCAGTCAATGATTTGACCGATCAATAGTTGACTACTCAAACTATTGACTATTGACCTTCTGACTTTGACTTGACCTAATTTTTTTACAGATTATTTTTTATGCAATTTTAAATTCAAATATAGGTATGTTTATATATATTTAAGATAAATAAATTAAAGCACCAAGTGACCTCTCTTGTGAAAATTAACTTATATTGAAAACGTTATGTATATGTAATTTCTATGAATATTGATTGGCCCAAAAGAAGGCTTATATTTGACAGAATTGCATGTGTACCTATACTAATAACGTGTGATGATTATTCGGTTTTACATGTGAATAATAAATTAGGCCAAAAGAGGGTTTATTATTTGAACTATTGTTATTATCAGTGTTTGATTATTATACCAAGATATTATTTACAAATTAATATAGTGTCCAAAGATGAAATATCAATGGAGTTTTGGTATCTTGATATAGGGTTTAACTTCATTTGAATTTATTTTTATTTTGTGACTTATATGAGCTTGTTTTGGTTATTTGTTATTCTCTATTCAGTTATGACATTGATACCAGTGGGTGTGTGTACGTGGCGTTGTTCTACCTAGGAATGACAATGCAAGATCGTCCTTTGGACCCAAACCTGGATTAGAACAGGTTAATAGTCCGCATCCATTGGTTTCCAGCCGATATACACTTATCCACCAAATACCAAATCCGAAATTCATTTAGTTAAAAAAGTTTTTCACGAAACCACCCGAAAACACGACACTCATGGCTTTTAAAAAGGGTGAATGTTGTGAGAAAATAATTTTGTTGGATAAAAATCGGTTTTGGAGGATAAAACAGGACCTTTCTGATGCACAGGATCCTCAAGCATGAGGCAAGCGCAGAGCATACTCAGTTTAGAAAATTAGAGGTGAGCGTATCATTTGTAACTCAAATAATTTCTTTGAGTCCTAGAAGAGATAAAGAGGTTTAGGGAAACATAATTATTGAAACTTAAGCTTTTTATTTTTCAAATTGGCTCCCTTACAACTAAGACCAAAGGTGCTTTATTTAGAGGATCATTGAGAATAAGACCTCTCGAATGATCATGACACATAGCACACCTTTTTTGAAAGCAAAGCAAGCCAAACAGGACTTTTATAAGAGGCAAGCATACTAACAAGGACTTTAACAAAAGTAAAGCATACCGACAAGGACTTTAACAAAAGACAAACAGGAGTCACATGGGTTGCATCAAAAGTTGTGTGAGAGCGAAAAAGTGTCATTATGGCGTGGATGGATAACGCGATGATGACACGTCTCCTGTTTCTTTCTCATATTGTCGCTTATGCCAACGCCTTTGTCTCTTGTCGAGATACGCCTCAGCTTGTTGGTACTTTTCTTCATCAACTTCAGACGTGTGCTGTGAAGAATACTGGGGAGTATCAGTAGGAAGCAGGGACTGAAAGTCTTCTCATGGGTCCTGGGCATCTTGGAATAAAACATTTGTATAGTCAGGACGTTGTTCCATAACAAGGATTCCTTGAGGACTTGAACTTGAACCTGGAGTACAGCCTTGTGTTTTTGGGATTATTTCAAGGGTGTGTGACCAATGGAGGTGTGGTGAATATTTGTGGTAGGTAGAGAAACATTGTTGAGTTCCATGAGATAGGCTTTGAGAGCGGAAGTGACTGTTGCATCATGGATGAAGGTATAAGGATGAGAGTAAGTTTTCCACTCATATGCCATGTCCTGTGTGTCCAGTAGTCTCGTGTTTCTTAATGTTGAAAATAAGGCCTGTGGACGATGAAAGCTATAGTCCACATGTTAGCTTCTTGTTCTGGCATTTTATCTAAGCCGTGAAAGGTAGACAAATGTTGGAGCTACTGGCTCCACCAAGTGAGGGGAGAATACCATTCAAAAAGAGTCCATAGAAGGTCTGGGGAGAACTCTGGAGTGGTAAGGTGAGTTAGGATTGGGTTTATGGGAAAAACTAGCTTTGTAGCATACAAGGTGATGAGGCACCACATATACCAAAGCTCATCTTCGGAGATTGATAGGGAGGACAAAGTGAGACCTGTGAGAAACAGGTGCTCCATGCAAAGATTAGGAAATCGGTCAGGTTTTGTGGACTGAACATTAAAGAAAAACCGATAGAGAAACTTTTTTGCAAAATCTTGCAATTGGTAAGCAGATTAGAAAGAGATGTTCATGGGGAAATTTCTCTGGTTAAGAGCTTTGATGGGAAGTTGGCGATTCATGGCGATAACTAGAATGATGTGAATTGAGGAGATGAGTGCAGGTTTATTTATAGCTGAAAGGGTAAGGAAGTATGGAATGAGGTTTTGGTGGCCTTTTATGTGTTGAACAATGAAGTCATATTTAGCAAACCAAGTTTTGAGACTGAGTAATTGATTGTGAGGGAGCAATTTGTTCTTGAAGTCAAAGATTCGGGGAAAAGAAGAATTATCCATGTTGATGAGGAATTTGTGGCTGATGCGATGGAATTAAAATTTTTTAATTCCATATTTGGCTACTAGAATTTCCTTGTAGATCAGATGGTAGTTATTTTCAGAGTCTTTGAATTGTCCGCTTGCATGTGCAGAGAAATGACGCACGCCATTAATGTCTTCGAGAAGAATGGCACTCCAATAATCATCATTGGCATCAGTCTGGAGGATGCGTTGGCTAGTTGTGGGAATTCGGAGTGGTGGAGGTGATTGGGCTATCACCTTTAGCTGTTTAGCAGCTTTGTCTGAGTAGGGCTCCATGGAGGGCACTGTTTCTTGAGCATGTGGGACAACTGGCTTGTGTGAATTGCAACTTTGGGGATAAAGTCACGGACATAGTTGACAATCCCGAGGAATTGTTGTATCTACTTTCTATTGAGATTTATGTTTGGGAAGTTTAGTAATTCGACTGCAATATGGGGACTAGGCTGATACTGACTGTCTTTAATCACCATGCCAAGAAAGTCAATAGATTCCTTTCCTATGCTGCTTTTCTTTTCGGAAAGCATGATACCATGTGCCTGCACAATGTGAAAGAAATCCAAAGGGAGCTTCTGGTGGCTCTCATGGTTAGAGAAAAACAACAAAATATAATCAATGTAGACCAATGCATGATGGAGAATAGGACTGAAGATTTTTGTCATGGCTTTTTGAAATAAGGAGGGAGCGACTTTGAGACTAAAAGGCATGACTGTCCATTGGTAATGGGCATCAGGAATGCAAAAGGCAGTTTTGTGACGGTCACTTAGTGAAATACCAAGTTGCCAAAAACTAGCTTTTAAATCGAACTTGGAGAAGATACGAGCCCCATGGAGATGGACAAACAGGGTCTGGATTTTTGGAAAGGGAAACTTATCATCTTTAAGAAAAGAATTGAGTGGCTGATAATCAAAGACTAATCTCTTTTTTCCATGAACTAATTCAGATCGTTTTTCAACATAAAAGGCTTGACAAGCCCAATCTGAATCAGTGGACTCAATAAGACCTTGTTGAAGTAACTGAGAACATTCTTGTTTAGCAAGCAGGAGGTCGGAAGGTGACATACCCGGGTGTGAAGCTTTTGTGGGGTTGATGTCTTCATTGAGGTGAATGAAAAATTGTTCATTTTTCCAAAGAGGTGAAGGATGATGAAATTGGGATGATTTTCTGGATAGAATTCTAAGAACTTTTGTGAAATTTGACTATATGGAGATGATGTTTCAGAAAGTGCATACAAACGTAGGGTATCTATATACGGCATGAACATTTGTTTGTAGCGAACTCCATAACTAGTGAGGAATAGGTTTTTAACCAGATGAAGAATGTCCATCCTTCCTTCCAAATTCCATAAGCCTATTCCTCTTATTGGGTTTATTGACACTGGTGCAGAATACCAGTATGATTGATCCTTCTGTTCTTCCATCAAACTGTTATGGTTATTTGTGACTTATATGAGCTTGTTTTGGTTATTTGTTATTCTCTATTTAGTTATGACACCTTCTAACATTACTTTAAGTCATGGCAAGAGAACCTTTTAATAGTTCTCACAGTCATGAATCTTGACCAGGGTTGTTAAAAAAACCCGGACCCGGCCCGGACCAGGACGAACCCGGATAATCCGGGCCGGGTTGAATATAAAAAAATCTAGGTCCGGAATTATTTTTTATAACCCGGATGTATCTGGGTCTGGGTTCGAGTTGAGGTTAAACCGGACATTCGGAACCCGGACCCGGATATTTAATTTTAATATTATTTTTTAATTAATTTAAATATATTATTGCTTGAAAATATATTAATTTTTAATTTTAGAATTTTAAAAATTAATATTAATTTATTAATCCATGTTCAAAACCCGGAATCTGAAACTTGGATTTTTCCGGGTTGAACCCGGACCTGGACCCGGGTGAAAAAATCCGGGTTAAAATTCGGGTCCGGAAAAAAAAATTATATCCAGGTCCGAATCCGGAAAAGCAAAACCCGGACCCGGACTCGAATTTTGCCATCCCTAATCTTGACCTCACGTTAAGGCTTGATTCTACCCCATCTCTTACAGATAAGAGTACTCTTGATGACCAAAAGGATATAGAAAGGTGAGAGAAATCAAATTACATGTACGATCATCGTGATGGAAGCCATTCTTAGAAGCATTTATCCGCTCAATATCTGAAAAGACAACTATGGCTAAGGAATTCCTTGAGGATAATAGAAATAAAATTTTCAAGGAAAAGGTAGAAATAGGTACGCATTTGACAAGTTTAATTTCAGTAAGGTATAAAAAAAATAAGGAAGCTACAGATACAACACCTTAAAAAAAACAACAAAAGGAATCAAATGATCTAAAAGGTACTAGTTGTACATTATGTGGAGCTAAAGGTCATAGAATGCATTGTACCGACTATCACGCATGGTGTGATAAGAAGGATTTGTTTCTTAATTTGGTTTGTTTTTAGGTTAATTTAACTTTGGTACCTAGACACACGTGGTAGATAGATTCTGGTACAACAACTCATAGCAGTGTGTCTATTCATGGTTACCTGAATTGTCGAATGCTTAATGATGGTGAAAGATACGTCTATGTGGGCAATAGCAAAAAGATTGAAGTTGGACCGAAAATTTAGATTATCATTAAAGAATGGATTTTATTTGAATCTTGATGAAACATTTATTGTTTCATGTTTTAGATGAAATTTGATTTCCATTTCTGCCTTGGACAAGTCTGGTTTTTCTTGCTTATTTGGGAATGAAAATTCAATTTGTTTTATGATTCAAAATTAGTTGGTTTCGGTTCTTTATCAAGCAATAATAGTCTTTATTTGATTAATATGATTGCTTTATTTAATAAATCTCCATGATTAAGTACACAAGGTATAAAAAGAAAATTAACCAATGAGAATACGACTATGTTATGGCATAAGAGATTTGGTGTTAGCTCCAAATGAAGAATAAAAAGACTTGTGTCAGGCTAAATTCTCGATCCCTTAGATTTTATAGATTTTGATGTTTGTGTTGACTGTATAAAGGGGAAACAAACTATTAAAAGAGATTTAAAGCCAATTGGACTTTAGATGTCTTAGAATTCATACATACATTTATTTGTGGGCTATTTCGTACGATTGCTTGGAATAGTCAATAATATTTTATAACTCTCATAGATGATTTTTCTAGATATGACTACATATCTTTTCCATGAAAAGGCACAGTTCTTGGACATGTTCAAACATTTTAAGGCTGAAGTTAAGAATCAACTCAACAAAAAAATTAAAAGCATCATATCTGACCATGTTGGTGAATACTATAGTAGATATGACGGCTAAGATGAACAACTTCTAGGACCATTTGTTAAGTTTCTGGAGGAAGGTAGTATCATCCTACAATACACTATGTTGGGTTTGCCCACTATGAATGATGTTGCTAAAAGATGAAACATGACCCTTAAGGACAAGGTAAGGAGTATGATTTATTATCATACCTTACCAAAATCATTTTGAGGAGAAGCACTCAAGACTGTAGCATATATTCTTGATAAAATTCCAACAAAAGAGACTGCCAAAACCGCTTATAACTTTGGACAGGCAAGAAGCCTAGTCTAATACAGTGGTAATGGATTTGTGTGTCAGAGAAGTGTCCACTTGCATAGGCAATAAAGTATTATTTGCCATCTGTTTCGTCAAGGAGGATGGCCCCCCATGATTCGTCACTTGCATCAGTCTGCAATATTCGTCTGCCATCGGTGATGAGCTTTAATGGTGGCAGATTTTGCACAATTTACTTTAACATTGTGACAACAAGTGTGTGGTTGTTATTCCACGAAGGTGGATTCTTCTTTAGCAAGGCTGACAGCTGGCGGGTGTGATGATCAACATGAGGAATTAATAATACCAAGGAACTGCTGAATTTGTCTTTTGGAAAGATGCAGATTTGGAAAGTGGATGAGCTCTTGAACAATGTGCCTTCCTGGCTGATAGTGGTCGTCTTTGATAGTCATTCCAAGGAATTCAATGTTATTGGTAGCAATTGTGCTTTTCTGGGCTAATAACATGATTCTATGAGATTGAATAATGTCAAAGAATTGATTTAACAAATGGCGATGGTCATCTTGTGTACCTGAAAATAACAAAATATCATCAATGTAAATCAATGCACTATGCAGAATGGGTTTGAAGATTTGGACCATGGTTTTTTGGAAAATAGATGAGGTTGTTTTAAGACCAATGGGTAAAACTATCCATTGATAATGGGCATTGGGAATGCAAAAGGCAGTTTTGTAACGTTATGAAGGTTGAATTCCAAGTTGCCAAAATCTGAATTTAAGATCAAATTTTGAAAGAAGTTGAGCATTTTTTAATAGGTGAACATGCCCTGTCTTTTTGGCAAAGGGAATTTGTCATCTTGTAAAAACATGTTTAGATGTTGATAGTCAACGACTAATTGTTTTTTTCCTCTAACAATCTCAGAATGTTTTTCAACATAAAAAGCTTGACAAGCCCATTGAGAACTAGTGGGTTCAACAAGACCTTGGGCCAACAACTTAGAACATTCCTTTTGGGCTAGGACTAAGTCGGAAGGACTCATTCCTGGATGGGTGGCTTTGGTTGGATTGACATCTTCATTCAACTTGAAATGCAATTGAACAAAGAAATGTGGATTTTTCCATAGAGGTTTGGATGGTGAAAGACAACATGAGACTCAAGACAATATTTCAAAAGCTTTGTGGAAATGTCTTGGAAAGGTTGGGAGGTTTAAGAAAAACCATAAAGCTTAAGAACATTGGAGGTTTAAACATGGACTTGACTCGGATTCCAGTAAGAATGATTTGGAGGTGTTTTATCTAGTGAATGATATCAAATCCTAACAAGATATCCTTATTAGGCAGATTGGAACCGATGACTTTTGTCCAAATAATACAATTTGGAAAGATTTGAATACCAATGGGTTTTTTGGTAATCAACTTGGTGGTGAAGAATTTTCCATTGATTGCTTTGAAATTTTCTTCATAATGTTGCCAAGACTGTGATGGAAGTATGTCTGGGTTGAACATACTTCTTTGGGCTCCGGTATCAAGAAGTCCAATGGCAAGAATTGGTCTCTGGAATTTGGAAGGTAAGATTTGGAGTTTTATGGAAGGGATAGGTATGGTAGTGTTTAGAGACAAAAGTTGGTAGTGAAAAATAGTTGTTTGAAACTCATCATTTTCTAAATCATCGAATGAGTTTTGTAGTGCGAACATTGTTTCATCAATAGGCTCCTCTTGTTCCGAGAAGTAGAACTCGATTTCATCTTTGTGAGGAGAATGATCAGTGGTGGCCTATAAATGCTCAAGAAGTCTGATTGCTTTATCTTTTTTATTGGGGCAATCTTTGGCATAATGGCCTTTCTTTTTGCAAATGAAGCATCGGCTTGACTTTCTCCTTTTATATTCTCTGAAAGAACTAGATCTTTTCTTGAAAAGCCTATATGATTTTTTCCTGGATTTTGATCTAGGAGACAAATCTGGATTTTTAAATTTTCGGAAATGCTTCTTATTTTTGGTGCTACAATCACAATCTTTCTTTTTGTTGCATTTGATCTGTAAGTAAGGCTTTTTGCAAGTACTTCGGAAAGGCTCTTTGTCTTTTAAAAGTATCTTTGAAGAATTGTTTTTGTTCACATAACTTTTCCAAACATCCTTTGGCAATTTGAAAGATCTTTCCCAAGGACATGTTGTCAATGGTGAGATTGAGACTCGTGAGCTGCCTCTGTATGTTTGGTTGCAATTCTTCAAGTAATGATGCCAGAAATACATGTTTGAGAGTCAGATCATTGAACCCATTAAGCTTATAAAATAGGATAGACATCCGTTTGTAATGGAAATCAAGATCTTTAAAGTTGAGGGAGCTACATTTCATGTTGAGTTAGTCTCTTCTTGCAGCTTCAAAGACTGCGGCTAATTCTCCAATAAATTGTTCGTGAATGATAGAAAGAGCAGTTGAGACATTAGGTAGTTGCACAAACTGTAATTGTCTGTATTCTCCTAAAGTATCAAACTAATATCTTAAAGATCCCATAAAATAGCCATTTCGGATAATCTGCAAGGGTATCATCAAAAGTGAACCATAGCAGGCCGGTTAGGAGCTGAGGATGCTTCGGGTGGATCTTCCTCAATATCTGAGGGTATTTCAAAGAATGGGTCAGTTCTTGAGGATTGAGTAGGCTCAGTCTCTTCAGGGTGGCCCATAAGGATTCTAGTGATATCAGCATAAGGATTTTCAGAATCACTAGATGAAATAGAAGATTTTAAGGAAGATTCTGTTTCAAATTCAGATGGATCTTCTAAAATGGGTAGATTTGAATTAGAAGTTTGGTCTGTATCGGATGGATCTGGGATTATTTGTGCATTGTATTGTTGCGCTGGGGATTTATCTTTGGCCTGAGTTGGTGTTGGTCGAGGAAGTGGGGTATAAATAGGCGGTTGTTGTTCTGGGGTGGACAAAGGTGGTTAAAAAGGTTGTTTTTCTGGTCTTAGTCGAGGATGAGGTTTAGATCTAGATGATTTTGGCAGAGGATTATTTCTAAACAAAGTATGTGTCATGGGAGAAAGCATAGGTGCAAAAGGATGGAAGGCTGGGCTGATGGTAGGTAATGGTGGAGAGGTGGTAAATAATGTTGGCCTTTGCCTTTTTGACTCAATCCGTTCAAGGTCTGCTTTCAATTTTCTAATTTCCTTTTCTTTCTGATCAAATTCTGGGCCATAGTATCTATGACTCTGCATGGTTCTTAATTCTAAATCTAGTTGAGAGATTCTGGATTGAATATTTTGGTAAATTTGTTGTATCTCGGAAGTGATCGAGTCCATCTTATACTCAATAGGATCAGTTCGTAAACTGATATGATTAACCTTCTTATGGTTATCAACCAAGGTTTCATTTTGAGCTCTAGCATTTTGGGTTTGCCAATTGAGAACAGCCTCAAAAGGTTTGGGGTCTTCTAAGTGACCTATGGGAGTTATGGCTGAAGGAATAAATGGTTTGGTTATGACCTTTCATTGTGGATTGGTCTAGGTTTCTAGAGCAAGGAAATTGGAGGAATAATCTTGAGAGGTGGATGAAAACATCATATAAGCCATAGGTTGTATGGGTGGTTTGAAATTCTGGATATGTGGAAGAACTTCAGTCTTGCAATTTTTTGCAATCCATCTAAGTTATTTTTGGTAGATCGGTAATGGAGCTGGTGGTGGTGGAGGATTATGATGTGGTTTAGGTTAGTTGTGTGAGCACGGAGTTTTAAGTATTTGCTTTTTTGGTTTTCTTCTCCGCTGCGATTTAACATCATCTTTTTCCCAATCATCCCAACAGGGACAATCTGGGTCACAATTTCCTGATCCTGGTGAATCCCAAAGAAAGTGGCTATTAAGTTTGGCAGGGTAGACAGGATATCCTTCCGAATTGAATCCTGTAATTGGTAGCTTTTCTTGAACATTGTGAACAGTGGTAACCATGGCTGAATAAGTGAATGAGAGTCGTGGAGGCTCCTTTGGTGCTTTGGTGGAGGTCGAAAAGTCATTCAGATAGTTCCATCATATCTTCTTTCAAACATACTTTCTGTTGCCTGGATAGAAGTATTGGTGTGGAACTTCTCATAATTTGAAATCCATTCCAAGGGCATGAGTTTTATGAGTTAATGTCTAGGGATCTGTCTTGGAATTTGAATGATGGTTGGTATCTGATCTGATTCTGCTAACACCATGAGGGCGTCAGAGTGGTGCTTAGGTGAAGGAAGATCTAAGGCATGGTTCTAGAGCCTATAGAGTAATTGATGGTGAAGAAGTTGCAATTTTTGCAGAAGAGATTTGTTCTACACCTTGAATTTGCACTTGGACTTTCAAGGCAGTGGAGAGATTAGTATCTTGAAGAGAAAGGTTGAAGTTGGGATAGAAAGGGAGTGAAACACTTCCAGCATGAAGAGTGGTTAAGACAATACCAATAACAGCATCTTGGTAATGTGTGAACCTAGTATCCAGCATAGCAATTCTGGCTGTGACTGGTAATCCTTTCCTTTCATGTAAGGTTAGGATTAGTCTAACTCCTCCGATATGGAGATGAGTATAACCTTCTCTTTGCCAATTGGAAATCAATTCTGGGGGAATTTCCAAAGTGACATATTGTTCAGCTGTGGTAGCCTGAAGGGAACATTGATCCAATCTGGATGACTGGATATATTCTTTTGGATGTGCTCTTTTGGTAGAAATAAGGATGCAGATACTGCAAGTAAAGGAGTGTGGACGTTTATAGAGGTGATGAGGATTAAGAAGAGGAAAAGAAGATTCATGGATCTGAGTAGATTCAGGGATACAAGAATATTCAACTAAATTTTCTATCTTACTAGTTTGAAGGAGCTCATCAAGAAATAAAAATTCAGTTTTAAACCTCTCCCTCTCTTTTAGGATACCAGTGGGTAGTTGTACGTGGCTTTGTTACACTAAATCTATAACAGAACGAAGTTTGTTCTTAGGGCCAATAGCCTGCAAGTTCTGGTTTCTAGCCGATATACACTTATCCATTTAATACCAAATCTGAAATCATAGTTGAAAATAGTTTTTCACGATACCATCCGAAAACTCGACACTCATGGCCTTCAAAGAGGGTGAACATTGTGAGAAAATACCGTCATTTTATAAAATCAATTTTGGAGGATAATAACAGGACCTTTCTGATGCACAGAATCCTTAGGCTTAAGGCAAGTGTAGAACATACTCAATTTAGAAAATTTGGAGGTGAGCGTATCATTATTAATCTAAATAATTGCTTTGATTCCTAGAAGAGAGGGAGAGGTTTAGGAAAACATAATGGATAGAATTGAATTTTTATTTCTTGATGAGCCCTCTCAACAGAAGTTGAAGGTGCTATTTATAGAAAATCATTGAGAACAGGACCTCTCGAATGATTCTAAAGCAAAGCACACCAATAAAGACATTTACAAAAGTAAAGCATGCCAACAAGGACTTTAACAAAAGTAAAGCATACTGACAAGGACTTTAACAAAAGACAAACGGGAGTCACATGGATAGTTGTATCAAAAGCTTGTTCATAAGTTGTTATCATGGAGTGGATGGATAACGAGATGGTGACACGTCTCTTGTGTCTTTTTCATATTGTCGTTTGTGCCGACGGATTTGTCGTTGGTCGAGGTATACTTCAACTTGCTGGTATTTTGCTTTATCAGCTTCAGTCATGTGCTGAGATGTAGATGTAGCAGGAGAGTCTGGAGTGGTGACAGTATAATGGGGATTTTCAGTATGGAGAAGGGACTGAAAGTCTCCCCATGGATCCTGAGCATCTTGGAATAAGACACTGGTATAGTCAGGACGTTGGTCCATGACAAGGATACCCTGAGGGCTTGAACTTGAACCTGGAGTACAGCCTTGTGTTTTGGGAATAATTTCAAGGGTGTGTGATGGTCCAATAGAGGTGTGGTGAATGGCTGTGGCCGGGGGAGGAACATTAGTTATTTCCATAAGGTAGGCTTTGAGAACAGAAGTGACAAACGTGTACTGATGGATTGTGAACTACCTCTGAAGTTCTGACTTTATTTCTTTAGGAAGAGATGTTACGAAGACATGCTTCAATGAAGGGTCATTAAAGTCGTTGAGTTTGTAATACATTGTAGACATTCTCTTACAGTGAAAATCCAGGTCTTTTATCTGGATGGAAGAGCACTTCGTTAGATGAAACTCTCTTATGATTTGTTCGTTAGTAGTTGTAGCTTCTCCGAGAAATTGTTCGTAGATAAGAGCAAGAACTTGTGAGATTTATGCTTGTATCAACTGGAGTTGTCTGTATTGGCCAAGGCTTTCAAACCAGTCCCTTGAGGATCCTATGAAACGAGAACTAAACTCTTTAAGGATATGAACATCAACTAGGTAGAAAATTCTTGAAATCATGGGTTTAGTGGAAGAATTTTCTTGGAGAGGTGTTGTAGGATTAGCATCTGAATTCGCTTCCTCAACCATTGGTGTTTGAGGGGGCGAGAAGGAAGAAAGATCATTTGACCCTGTTGATGGTTGGACTATAAGAAGCTTAGAGACATCAACTAGCTCTTTTTTCGAGTCTAAAGAAGTAAAGGATTCTTCATATGTAGAGGTTTCTTTTGTTTGAGAGGAAGAACTTTCTTTTGATTCTAAGAGGTGGGTAAAATCTGGGATGGATATTGGTGCATAGGTTCTTTATTCTTCTGCGTTGGTTGAGATTCTTGAGACAATTCTAGGGAGAGTTCTGGATCTGGAACTGTTGGAGTTGGATGATAAGCTGGAAGTGATTGATTCTTAGTGGGTCTAAATTGTGGCTTAGGATGAGCAGGAGTTAAAGTGTGTTTGAGATGAGACTGGCCAAAGAATTTGGCATAGTCTATAGGTTGTCTAAAGGTGGATGGCATGTAGAAAGGTTGGTGTGTGTAGAGGTAATGAGGGAGATTTTGTAAACAAGGAAGGTTTTTGTTTGTTTGTATCAATCCTGGCAAGTTCAGCTTTTAACTGCCTATTCTCTACTTTTTTTTATTGAATTCTGGACCCTAATATTTGTTTTGGATCATAAATCACAGATGTAAATCAAGTTGGGTAACTCAATTTTGCATGTCAAGATACATCTGTTCAAGCTAAGATGTGATCTTGTCTACCTTTGTGTCTGTCTACTTGACACGGAAAGCCACTTTTTCAATTTTCTCGTCAAGAGATCTAATAGCTGAATTTTGAGCTCTGGCATTTTAAGTTTGCTAATTTAGAACAGCTTCAAAAGATTTTGGTTCTTTGAGCTGGCCATTTGGAGTGATTGGAGAGTGGATAAAAGGTTTGGTTGTCACCTTTGTTCGAGGATCAGTTTGTTTTTCTAGGGAAGGTAACTGGTCTTGGTAAGAGCTTAGAGAGAACATCATACATAACTGGATGGGTGTTGAATGAAGAATGGTTTGATTTGCTTCTTGTTTGTATAGTCTTAGACCTTTTCCATGTATAATGTGATAATGTGATAATGTGAGTGCTACTTTCCCCTGTCGATAATGTGAGTGCCACTTTTAATGTTTCTGATCTTTCTCCTTTCAATGCAGGTGAAGATTCAAGGATGAATTCTTTTGAGGAGAGGGGGAATGATGAGAACCATCAAGGGAATACCATTAAAACTTTAAGTGATCCTTTGCACATTCATGGAGGCCCAATTACAAGAGCAAGAGCCAAAAAGATGCAAGCTGCTTTAAATGGATTAATTGAGAAAATATGGATTGAAAATGTAATTCAAGACATCTTGAATTGGGCTTGAAGAGAAGACAAGGCATTGTGGGCGTTATTCAAGTTATTGGGCAGCCAAATAGACAATTTGTATCAAAAGCAGAAAGGTCAAATTCGGAATAAAAACTGTATTGATTGAGCCAAAAGTAATGTGCAAGCTATATAACGTTGGAAAGGTAATTAAGTTAGCTTTCCAATAAATTTTACAGAGCTGGATTTGGAGTTCTCTGGAAGGAGTTATGACCAATTCATTATAGCTTGTTCAGACTTGGGATTTTCAACGACTCCTTTGTTTTTCAAATTCTTTTGTTTGTTTTGTTTCAAGTTTGTCAATGTGTAAGGTAAGTCTACCATCAATGATGGTGAGCTAACATTAAGTTTGTCAATGATAGCATTAATTATAGTAGGCTATCATTAAGTTTGTCAAAGATAGCATTAATTATGGTGGGTTGGTGAATACTTTTGAAACATCCTTTGACAAACCTACTTGGAGGGTTGTTCCAATGTTCCCATTTGTATTTTTAGGATCTTGGGTTTTTTTTAGTCTATTTAAATTCAGCAACCTTTCTATGTAATAATATTACAGATTAATGTTATTTGAATTTGAAAGATTATTCTTTCTTTGGTTCTTTTGAGAACTAGTGAACTTATCAAGAATTTGCATTCTTGTGGCGTTCTAAATTTAGACTTATCACTCACCTTCTCATCTATTTCTTGAGTGTGGCATCAATATCATTCTCTATATCTTTGGTTCATGTTTTCTTAAGCATTGGGTCAAGGTTTTTTTTGTCATAAATTTGTTTAGAACTTTCTTGGGAAGTTGAAACTACAAATTAAGTGTGGGTTTCAAAGTTTCATTGTGGGATTCGCAACAACTTGTGAGACTTATGGCCTAAGGAGTTTTTGATACACACTAATCATGAATACTTGAACCATTTAAAGAGCCAAAGTAAGTTGAATCAAAGGCATGCTGCTTGGATGGAGTACATTGAGACATTTCCATATGTCATTCGGTATAAACAAGGTAAAAAGAACATAGTTACTGATGCTATCTCAGAGGTATGTGCTTCTTAATTCTTTGAGAGCCAAAATGCTTGGATTTAAGTATGTTAAGGAGTTGCCAATGATTCTGATTTTGTTGATGTGTTTGTTGCAAGTGATAAAAGATCATTTGGTAAATTTTATAAGCATGATGGTTATTTGTTTAGGAAAAACAAGCTTTGCGTGCCTAATAGCTTTATGTGCGAGTTGCTAGTGAGAGAGGCACATAGCGGTGGCTTGATGGGTCATTTTAGGGTCAAGAAAACCTTAGAGACATTGAATGAGCATTTTTATTGGCCTAACATGAAAAAAGATGTCATTCACACATGTAGAAAGGCCAAGTCTAAGGTTTATATACACCTTTACCAGTTCCCAGCAAGCTTTGGGTAGATATTTCGATGGATTTCGTTTTGGGGCTGCATAGGACTCAAAGGGGAAGAGATTTAGCAAGATGGCATATTTCATTCTATGTCATAAGTCAGATGATGCCACCCATATAGCTGATTTGTTCTTCAGGGATGTGGTGCAACTCCATGGTGTTCCTAGGAGTATTGTTTTGGATAGAGACGCCAAGTTCCTTAGTCACTTTTGGAAGGAATTATAGAGTAAGTTTGGTACTAAACTTCTGTTTTCTACTACTTGTCACCCTCATACTGATGGACAAATTGAAGTGGTTAATAGAACTTTATCTCAGCTTTTGCACACTATCATTAATAAGAATTTGAAGTCTTGGGAATGATGTTTGCCATTTTTAGAGTTTGCATATGATATAAGCATTCATTCTTCTACTTCTTATCCTCCATTTGAGATTATTTATGGTTTTAATTTGTTGACTCCAATGGATTTGATTCCTTTGCTTGTTGATACGGGGGCTAGCTTGGATGGTCAAAAGAAATTGGAGTTGGTAAAGTCCATTCATCAGAAAGTGCGACTTCACATTGAGAAAAAGAATGATCAATATGCTACTCAAGTTAATAAGGGCAGGAAACGTTTGATTTTTAAACCTGGTGATTGGGTTTGGGTTTACATGCAAAATGAGAGTATCCAACCCATAGGAAATCTAAGTTGCACCTCAAGGTGATGGTCCATTTCAGATTCTTGAGCATATTAATAACAACACTTATAAAGTGGATCTCCTAGGTGAGTATAACATGTCTGCTACATTTAATGTTTTTTACCATTCTCCCTTTGATGCAGGTTCAGATTTAAAGATGAATCCTTTTTTAGGAGAGGGGGAATGATGTAATCCAAAGTGCTCTAAGCATTAAAGATCCATTTCTTGTTCCAAAAGGGCCAATTACGAGAGCGAAGCAATGAAAGGATTAGTTCAAGCTACTTTAGACAAATTCAATTCAAATTCAATCCATAAAAGGTCAATATTCAAGATAGGCTTAAAAGAGGAGGAACCAGCCTTGGTATACTTGATTTGAGCAAACAAGGTGATGAGCGGCGGAGAGGACGATTTTTGAAGTAGAAAAAGGGCTGAAAAATAATTCTAAAGCTATAGTTGTATTCCTTCATTGAGAGTTTTCAAAATTGTATATTGTGGACCCAAATTGGAAGATCTGGCCATCTGCAGCTCTGAAATTTTTAATATGTTTTACCCAGCAGTCTGGAGGGAGGATTGAAGGGTGGAACATACTTTTCTGGGCACCAGTGTCTATGAATCCAATGACAGAGATGGGTTTATGGAATTTTAAAGGGAGAATATGGACTGAGATGGAGGGTAGAGATATGGGAGATTGAGCAACTATGCTCGGAGAATGTAGACCATGTCGATTATCTGGACATTTTCTGAGTTAGAGGCATTAGTCTCATTCATGGCTTCCACTTCATCTTCACATCCTTCCCTTCCTGTTACTCTTTCTTCTACTCTTTCTTTACCTAAATCTTGTACTTCTCATACAACCAATAAAATTGAAAATCTTGTAGAATATTCCTACATCCCTGAATCCGCCCAAATTAGTGAATCATCTTACCCTCTCATCAGCCCTTACCAGTTGTACAAACGACCCAATTCCTTTACCCGTAATATCTGCACCCTTATCTCTACTAGAAGGCCTAATCCAAAAGAACATATTCAATCTTCTCGGCTGGATCAATGTGCTCTTCAAGCCACCTCTGCTGAGCAATATGTCACTCTGGAAATTCCCTCAGAGTTAATTTCAAATTGGAAACGAGAAGGTTATACCCATCTCCATCTTGGAGGAATCGCTTAATCCTTACCCTTCATGGGAGAAAAGGATTACCAATCACAGCTCGCCTTGCCCTCCTTGATACTCGATTTAAATAGTACCAATATGTTGTTATTGGCACTATTCTTACCACCCTTCATGCAGGAAGCGTTTTACTCACTTTCTATCTGAACTTTACCCTTTCTCTCCAAGACACAAATTTGCCCACAACCTTGAAAGTCCAAATCTAGGTCCAAGGTGTAGAACAAATCTCTTCTATCAAAATTGCCACTTTCCATCATTAACTGGTCTATAGGTTTCAAAACCATGCCTTAGATCTTCCCACTCTTGAACACCATTCTGATACCCTCATGTTATTAGCTAAATCTGACCAGATCCCAACAATCATCCATATCCCAAGACAAATTCCTCGTCATGAGCTTATAAAGCTTATGCCTCTTGAATGGATCTCCAACTCTGAATAGTTCCATAACAATATTGTTCTGATTCAGACATCAAAAGTATGTTTGAAAGAGGCCAGATGGAACAGTCAGAATGACTTTTAAACCACCTCCAAGTGCTCCACAAGAGCCTCCACGGCTCTCTTTCACTTATTCTTCCATGATCACAGCTGTACAAACCGGTCAGGAAGATTTGCCCATCACAGGGTTTAATTCTGAAGGCTGCCCTGTTTACCCAGCTAAGCAAAATGGACATTTCCTATGGGATGTCCCTAGCTCAAGCATGTGTGACCCAGATTGTCCCTGTTGGGATGATTGGGAAGAGGACAATGATGATTATTCCACCACAAGGAAAAAGAAATCCAAAAAGAAAAAACCTTCAGTCTCATGCCATCATAATGATCCTAAACCACCACAAGATCCTCCAGCTTCACCAGCTCCATTACCCTCTTACAAAAACGAACTCAAATGGATATCAAACCATTGCAAATTTGAGATTCCACCACCAATTCCAAACCCACCATCACCATTGAGTTGTATGATGTTTTCATCCATCTCTTCAAACTACTCTTCTTCCTTTCCTCCTTTAGAAACCCACACAGATTCCCAACGAAATGTTGTGTCTAAACCCTTTATCCCTTCAACCATCACTTCTACAGGACACCTTGAACTACCTAAACCGGACTGTAGATTTTGGTGGATCTGCTGCATTTGTGCAGTGATGGAATCAACTTTGGTTTCAAGCTTTTAAGTTCGTAAACTGATTTTTTCAACTTTGGAATTAATGTTCACCAAAGTATCATTTTGTGCTCTGACATTTTGGGTTTGCCAGTTGAGGACTAATTCAAAAGGTTTAGGGGGTTCAAGGTGTCCTGTAGAGGTTATGGCTGAAGGGATAAAGGGTTTAGACACAACATTGCGTTGGGAATCTGTTTGGGTGTCTAAAGGAGGAAAGGAAGAAGAGTAGTCTGAAGAAGTAGATGAAAACATCATACAACTCAGTGGTGGTGTTGGATTTGGGATTGGGGATGGAATATCATATTTGCAATGTTTTGCAATCCATTTGAGTTCTTTTTTGTAGATGGGCAAAGGAGCTGGTGGAGACGGAGGATCTTGTGGTAGTGTGGGGTTATGATGGTGACATGAGGCTAGAGGTTTTTTCTTTTTAGGTTTCTTTTTTTTGGTAGAATAGTCATCATTGTCCTCTTCCCAATCATCCCAACAGGGACAATTAGGGTCACACCTGCCTGCGCCAGGGGCATCCCATAGGAAATGACCATTGAGCTTTGCTGGATAAATAGGGTAGCCTTTTAAGTTGAATCCTGTAATGGGTAGATCTTCTTGAGCTGTTTGCACAATTGTGATCATGGAAGAGTAAGTAAAGGAGAGCCGATGAGGCTCTTGTGGAGCACTGGGAGGTAGTTTGAAGGTCATTCTGACTGTTCTATCTGGCCGTCGTTCAAACATACTTTCTGATGTCTGAATTGGAGCTGTATTAGTATGGAACTGTTCATAGTTGGAGATCCATTCAAGAGGCATAAGCTTGACGAGCTCATGACGAGGAATTTGTCTGGGGATCTGGATGATGGTTGGGATCTGGTCAGATTCAGCTAAGACCATGAGGGTGTCAGAGTGGTGTTCAGGAGTAGGTAGATCTAAGGCATGATTTTGAAGCCGGTAGACCAGTTGGTGATGAAGAGTGGCAATTTTGGCAGAGGAGATTTATTCTGCACCTTGGATCTGGACTTGGACTTTTAAGGTTGTGGGTAAATTTGTGTCTTGGAGAGAAAGGTTGAAGTTTGGGTAGAAAGTAAGGAGAACACTTCCTGCATGGAGGGTAGTGAGAACAATGCCAATAACAACATCTTGGTACTGTTTGAAGCGGTTATCAAGGAGGGCAAGGCGAGCTGTGACTGGTAATCCTTTGCGCCCATGAAGGGTGAGGATTAATCGAATTCCTCCAAGATGGAGATGGGTATAACCTTCTCGTTTCCAGTGGGAAATCAACTTTGAGGGAATCTCCAGAGTGACATATTGCTCAGCAGAGGTTGCTTGAAGAGCACACTGATCCAGACGAGAAGACTGGATATATTCTTTTGGATGAGGCCATCTAGTAGAGATAAGGGTATGCATACTGTGGGTGAAGGAACTGAGGCATTTGTATAGTTGGTAAGGACTAATGAGAGGGTAGGATGACTCACTGATTTGGGCAGATTCAGGGATGTAGGAGTATTCTACAAGGTTTTCAATTTTGTTGGTGGTATGAGAAGTGCAAGATTTAGGGAGAGAAAGAGTAGAAGACAAAGTAACAGGATTGGAACAAGATGAAGATGAAGTTGAAGCCATGATGGAGAAGCTCTCTCTACGCCTGAAGTCTAAAGATTAAAACAAATCAAATACTTAAATTATACCATTTTGAGCATGAAAAATGAGATTTAGAAAACATGGAAGTTTCAAGGACGAGTATGGCTCAGATACCATAAAAGAGTACGTGGCATTGTTCTACCCCCGTGATGGGTTCCTTTGCTCTTTTGAAGCTAAGATATTTAAAACCCCTTTGGACCAGTAGCCCGCACACAGTGGTGTTCCAACCGATATACCTCTTAGATCAAAACCTAAAATGAGTTCTTTGCAGGTTATAAAACCCAAAAACAGACTTCTCTTTAGTCTTAAAACAGGGTACCAAACGGTTTAAGAAATCACCATAAGTTTTCTAATGCACAGGATCCTTCCTTGAAGGCAAGTGCAGAGCATACTTCCTTAAGTTTTCAAAATGAACAAATTTAATTCTTTGATTCGTTTCTTTCACTTAGAACGTCATTTGCAGAAAGAGCGAGGAGAGTTTAGAACTTCATGATGAGAGAAAGGCACACGAGAGTTTATTGCTTTAAAATTTCTTAAAAACTTCTTATATCTTACAAGGGGGGTGAGCTCGTTATATAGGAGAGGTCATGAAGATAGGACAGGACCCCTATCTTTTACAACAGTAAAAGTAAAGGAAAGCTACAGTACAAGAGTAAAACTATAGTTTACTTTGTTGAATATCAATTCAAAAGTTGAGAAAATCAGTTTACGAACTAAACATCTTGAGACAAAGGTCGACTCCATCACTGCACAGATGTAGTAGATCCACCAAAATCTCTAGTCCAGAATTACTCAACTCGATTCTGAGTTACGCACCATGCTTGCTCAACGCTATTATGGCCCAAAATTTGACCAGAAGGAAAGAGAGATCAGACGCTTGAAAGCTAAGCTTGATCAGATAGAATCAGAAAAACAAAGACCTACCTTTTTTACTACATCACCACCGATCCCTTCTGTTGGTCCAACCTATCATCCATTTGCCTCCATGCTTTCCCCTATTTGACAGTATGAGCCTTCCAAATTATTTGGTATGACTCATACTCTTTTCTGAGACAATTCATTACCACCACAGCCTAAACCTAAACCAAAGCCTAAACCTCACCCACAACCAGTCACGATTCACCAACCTGCTGTTTCCACTCCTGACCACCAATCCCCTGGTTATATAGACCAGTATCACCACTAGCACCTATACCACCAACCCCTTCCCAACCTCCTACCCAATTCAAGGATAAACAACCCATGCACCAGTTCAATGCTCACACAATTGATCACCCATCCACTACTGATGATCAAACTTCTGATTCAAATCTCGCTATTTCAGATAGCCATACTGAGCCAGATAAAACATCCTCCAGTGACTCTGAAAAGTCTTATGCTGATCTCACCAAAATTCTAATAGCTCAGCCTGATTAACCTGATCCAGGCCAAACCTCCCACACAGAACCATGTGTTGACATTCCTTCTGAAGTTGAAGAAGAAATGCCTGACTTCTCTGCCTCTAATCAACCCCCTTCGCCCCAGCCTCAACCCAGTCAAAAATTGTCAAACGGTCCATGGTTCACATTTGATGATCTTCCATCCTTTAAATGGCGTGATCGGCTTAATGAAATGTCTGCCTGGCTTGACTTTCAAATGTTACGACCAGGAGCCACAACTCAATCAGTCCTTAGAGAATTTGCCACTCGTTTTACGGGTGCCCTAAGAGATTGGTTTGATTCTTTAGGCCACTATAGACAATTATAGTTTGTTCGATTACCAGAGGTCTCAAGTGCCCTTGCGGTTATCCATGATCAATTCCTTAGAGACACCTTTGCAGTTTTTGAAGCTGTACGACGAGACTATCTCAACATGAAATGTTGCTCACTCAATGCTAAGGATCTTGACTTCCATTATAAAAGAATGTCCCTGCTGTTTTGTAGGCTTAATGGATTAAATGAGCCAGCATTAAAGCATGTTTTTCTGGCTTCCCTTCCAGATGAACTCCAACTAGACATACAGAGGTAACTCCGTGCATCTAATCTTGCCCTTGACAACATCTCTCTTGGCAAAATCTTTCAACTTGCCAAACTTGTCTTGACAAACTTTGATTTTCAAAGATCTGTTGAAAGATAGATAATCATTTAAGAGTGCCTGCAAGAAGCCTTATTTACAGATCAAATGCAAACAGAAGAAGGATTGTGATTGCAGTCCTAAAAAGAAACGGCATTTCGGAAATTCAAAAGTCTGGAATATTCATTTAAGCCTCGCGGGTCCAAAAAGCCCTACAGATTCTTCAGAAAAAAGTCATCTTTATCCAAGGAATTTAAAAGGAGAAAATCAAGCAAATGTTTATCTGCAAGAGAAAAGGCCATTATGCCAAGGATTGTCCCAACAAAAGGGAAAAATCTATCAGGCTAGTTGAGCATCTCCAAGCTACTACAGCTTACTCCCCAGAAAAAGATGAACTGGAATTCTATTTCTCTGAGCAAGATGAACCCAATGATGAAACCGTGTTTGCATCGCAGAATTCCTCTGATGAATCAGATAGTGATCAATCCCAAGTGATTTTTCACCAACAGTTGTTGTCCCTTGATACTACTGTTCCCATACTTTCCATTAAACTCCAGATCTTGCCCTCCAAATTCCAAAGGCCCATTCCAGCAATTGGTCTTATAGATACTGGAGCCCAACGCAGCATGTTGAATCCGCATATTCTTCCACCAGAATATTGGACAGAATATGAGGAACATTTCAAAGCTGTCAATGGCAAATTGTTCGCCACGTTTTTTATTACCAAAAAACCCATTGACATTCAAATTTTCCCAAACTGTGTTATCTGGACCAAGGTCATTGGTTCAACTCTTCCTAATAAGGATATCTTCTCAGGTTTTGACATCCTTCAATAGATCAAACACCTTTAAATCATTCCCACTGGAATCTGAGTCAAATCCATGTTTAAACCTTTCACCGATATTCTGAAACTCTACAATTTGTTTGGCACCCCCCAGCCCTACCAAGATATTTCAACCAGACTTTTGAGTTTGTGTCCAGAATCTCATTCTCAATTCATTCATCCAAACCCATTGTGGAAAAACAAGTCTTTCTTCATTAAGTTGCCTTTTAAACTAAATGAAAATATTAACCCGACCAAAACTACCAAGAATGAATCCTTCTGACTTTCTCCTAGCCCAACAGAAATGTTCACAATTGTTAGCCCAAGGTCAAATTGAGCCCACAAATTCTCAATGGGCTTGTCAAGCCTTTTATGTTGAAAAGCATTCTGAAATTGTTCGAGGAAAGAAATGCTTAGTCATTGACTATCAGCCACTAAACATGTTTTTCAAAGATGACAAGTTTTCTTTGCCCCGACGACAAAGCATGTTTACTTTTCTCAAAAATGCCCAGATCTTTTTCAAATTTGATTTAAAATCTAGTTTTTCGCAATTAGGCATTGAACCCTCTGAACGATACAAAATTTCCTTTTGTATCCCCAATGCCCACTTCTAATGGACAGTCTTACCCTTTAGTCTCAAAACTGCTCCATCCATATTCCAAAAATCCATGATCAAAATCTTCCAGCCTCTCTTGCATCATGCATTAATTTACAATGATGATATCTTTCTATTTTCAGGAACGCATGAAGAACATCACTAACTGTTAACTTAGTTCTATAATATTGTCCAAAGTCATGGAATCATGTTATCAGCCAAGAAAAGCACCATTGTTATAGATACTATTGAATTTCTTGGAATGGTCATAAAAAACGATCATTATCAGCCAAGAAAGCACATTGCCCAACAGTTGCTTCACTTTCCAGATCAGCACCTTTCCAAAAAGCAAGTCATGAATCATAGGGTGCCATCCTCCTCGAGGAAATCAATGGAAAAGAAAGCTTTATCGCTCATAATGAAGGTAAGTGGCATTGTTTTACCAAATCAATGCAGAACTTAATCTGCCTTAGGGACCAGATCTGACTTAGAACAAATTAATATACTGCATGTTTTGGTTTCCAGCAGATATACCCCTGAGATCAAAATCTAAAATGAGTTCTTTTAAGATCGTATAACCCAAAACAGACTTTTCTTTAGTCTTTAAACAAGGTACCAAACCTTTTAAGAAATCATAATAAGTTTTCTGATGCACAGGATCCTTACTTGAAGGCAAGTGCAAAGTATACTTCCTTAAGTTTTCAAAATGAACAAATTTAATTCTTTTGATTTGTTTCTGTCATTAGAACTTCATTTGCAAAGAGAGAGAGGAGAATTTAGAAAGCCATAGCTTATGAAAACACACAAGTTTATTTCTGAAAACTTCTATCTTACAAGTGAGGGGAGAATCCTTTATATAGGAGAATTTTGATGAAGATAGGATAGGACCCCTATCTTTTACGAAAGCAAAAGTAAGATAAAGATACATTATTATGGTACATCATTACAAAACGACAAAGTGAGCTATAATAATTATACAGGAAAACAAGACAAAGAGGGAAGGTTCATGACAACAAGACAATCTACTTTATGGAGAGTGAAGGTTCATGTATTCGTCTTCAAATGAGCTTTCGGTTGCATATGGGTCATCGTCATGGGTTGGTGGGAAAAAGGTCTTGGAGAGCTTTGGGTGCTTGCAGGTGGGACCACGGCAAGGTGGACAAGGGCATTCTCGTCTGTATCCTGGTCTGGGTGATGTCTAAGTAGCCTTGTCTGCTTTTGAAGGTTTGGGTGGTTGTGATGATGATCTTGGTTCATGCACGGATGGTTAGGGAAACTACTGAAGATGTTGACTTAAAGGAAGAAATTCTTCCCATGGGTCCTGGGAGTCTTGGTAAAGAAAGTCTGTGTAATCTGGCTTTTCTTCTTTGATGATGATGCCAGTGGACTTTTGTTTTAATATGGCGGATGGAGTGGAGATCATGATGAGGTCATGTTGTGGGCCTAAGAAGGTGTGGAAGATATCTCTGTGTGGCAGAGTCTGGTGGTTTAGTTGACAGAGGTAGTTGTGCAGGGTGGTTTGGATTTCATTGTCAATGACAATTGGGTGTGCAGCAGTACCATTCATAGACTTGGTCTTGAGACCAAAAAATATTTGTATCTGGATGCTGGAAGTATGGCCTATGGATGATAAAGACTGAGGAGAAGGTTTTGTCAAGGTGAAAAGCTTTCTTAGTGAGAGCTTCTGGGGGAAGTGAAGTAGCCATGGAGATGATGGGAAAGTGGTAGGTTGTGGAAAACAGGGTGAGTGAGTTGTCTAGTTTGGAGAGTCTGGAAAGCATATTAGGGATGAGGTTCTGGGACCCCTTTATAAGCTTAACCAAAAAATCATATTTGGAAAACCATTTTTTGATGCCATTCTTGACCGCTAAGATTTCTTTGAACATGCTGTGGTAATGGTTCTATGTGTCAGAAAAATGTCCGCTATAGTAAGCGATAAAGCTTTCTTTTCCATTAATTTCCTCGAGGAGGACGGCACCCCATGATTCATCACTTGCATCTGCCTGTAGTATGCGCCTTCCATCAGCAATCAACTTTAAAGGAGGCGGATTTTGCGCAATCTGCTCTAGAGTAGTGACAGCAGTGAGGTGGACATCATTCCACTCTGGGGGCTTCTTTTTCAATAATGCCGAGAGTGTTGAGTGTAACAATCCACATGTGGGATGAAATCATGGATATAGTTAATGATGCCCAGAAACTGTTGAACATGCTTTTTGGAAATGTGCTAATCTGGAAAGTGAAGCAACTCTTGGGCAATGTGCTTTCCTGTCTGATAATGGTCGTCTTTTATGACCATTCCAAGAAATTCAATAGTATCTATAGCAATCTGCTCTAGAGTAGTGACAGCAGTGAGGTGGACATCATTCCACTCTGGGGGCTTCTTTTTCAATAATGCCGAGAGTGTTGAGTGTAACAATCCACATGTGGGATGAAATCATGGATATAGTTAATGATGCCCAGAAACTGTTGAACATGCTTTTTGGAAATGTGCTAATCTGGAAAGTGAAGCAACTCTTGGGCAATGTGCTTTCCTGTCTGATAATGGTCGTCTTTTATGACCATTCCAAGAAATTCAATAGTATCTATAGCAATGGTGCTTTTCTTGGCTGATAACATGATTCCATGACTTTGGGGACAATATTATAGAACTGAGTTAATAGCTGGTGATGTTCTTCATGCATTCCTAAAAAAAGCAAGATATCATCAATGTAAATTAATCCATGATGCAAGAGAGGCTGGAAGATTTTGATCATGGATTTTTGGAATATGGATGGAGCAGTTTTGAAACCGTAGGGTAAGGCTGTACATTGGAAGTGGGCATTAGGGATACAAAAGGCAGTTTTGTATCATTCAAAGGGTTCAATGCCTAATTGCCAAAAACCAGATTTTAAATCAAATTTTAAAAAGATCTAGGCATTTTTTAGAAAAGTAAACATGCTTTGTTATCGGGGCAAAGGAAACTTGTCATCTTGTAAAAACGGGTTTAATGGCTGATAGTCAATGACTAAGCATTTCTTTCCTCGGACAATTTCAGAATGCTTTTCAACATAAAAGGCTTGACAAGCCCATTGAGAATTTGTGGGCTCAATTAGACCTTGGGCTAACAATTGTGAATATTCTTGTTGGGCTAGGAGTAAGTCAGCAGGACTTATTCCTGGATGGGTAGTTTTGGTCGGGTTAACATCTTCATTTAGTTTAAAAGGCAACTTAATGAAGAAAGACTTGTTTTTCCACAATGGGTTTGGATGGGTGAATTAAGAATGTGATTCTGGACATAGACTCAAAAGTCTGGTTGAAATATCTTAGTGGGCTGGGGGGTGTCAGACAAATTATAGAGTTTCAGAATATCGGTGAAAGGCTTAAACATGGACTTGACTCAGATTCTAGTGGGAATTATTTAAAGGTGTTTGATCTGGTGAAGGATGTCAAAACCTGAGAAGATATCATTATTAGGAAGAGTTGAACCAATGACCTTGGTCCAGATAACACAGTTTGGGAAAATTTGAATGCCAATGGGTTTTTTGGTAATAAAAAACGTGGCAAACAATTTGCCATTGACAGCTTTGAAATGTTCCTCATATTCTGTCCAATATTTTGGTGGAAGAATATGCGGATTCAACATGCTGCGTTGGGCTCCAGTGTCTATAAGACTTATTGCTGGAATGGGCCTTTGGAATTTGGAGGGCAAGATCTGGAGTTTAATGGAAGGTATGGGAACAGTAGTATAAAGGGATAGCAACTATTGGTGAAAAATCACTTGGGATTGATCACTATCTGAGTCATCAGAGGAATTCTACAGTGCGAACACGGTTTCATCATTGGGTTCATCTTGCTCAAAGAAATAGAATTCCAATTCATCTTTTTATGGGGAGTAAGCTGTAGTAGCTCGGAGATGCTCAACTAGCTTGATAGATTTTTCCCTTTTGTTGGGACAATCCTTAGCATAATGGCCTTTTCTCTTGCAGATGAAACATCTGCTTGATTTTCTCCGTTTAAATTCCTTGGATAAAGATGACTTTTTTTTGAAGAATCTGTAGGGCATTTTGGACCCGCGAGGCTTAGATGAATATTCTAGACTTTTGAATTTTTGAAATGCCGTTTCTTTTTAGGATTGCAATCACAATCCTTCTTCTGTTTGCATTTGATCTGCAAATAAGGCTTCTTGCAGGCACTCCTAAATGGTTGCCTATCTTTCAATAGATCTTTGAAAATCAAAGTTTGTCAAGACAAGTTTTGGCAAGTTGAAAGATTTTGCCAAGAGAGATGTTGTCAAGGACAAGATTAGATGCACGGAGTTGCCTCTGTATGTCTGGTTGGAGTTCATTTAGAAGGGAAGCCAGAAAACATGCTTTAATGTCGACTCATTGAATCCATTAAGTTATAAAACAACAGGGACATTCTTTTACAATAGAAGTCAAGATCCTTAGCATTGAGTGAGCAACATTTCATGTTGAGATAGTCTCATCGTGCTGCTTTAAAAACTGCAAAGGGTTCTCCAAGGAATTGATCATGGATAACCGCAAGGACACTTGAGACCTCTGGTAATTGAACAAACTGTAATTGTCTGTAGTGGCCTAAAGAATCAAACCAATCTCTTAGGACACCTGTAAAACGAGTGGCAATTTCTCTAAGGATTGATTGAGTCGTGGCTCCTGGACGTAACATTTGTAAGTCAACCCAGGCAAACATTTCATTAAGCCGATCACGCCATTTAGAGGATGGAAGATCATCAAATGTGAACCATGGACCATTTGACGATTTTTGACTGGGTTGAGGCTGGGCCAAAGGGGGTTGATTGGAGGCAGGGAAGTCAGGCATTTCTTCTTCAACTTCAGAAGGAATGTTAACAAATGGTTCTATGTGGGAGGTTTGGCCTGGATCAGGTTAATCAGGCTGAGCCATTAGAATTTTGCTGAGATCAGCATAGGACTTTTCAGAGTCATTGGAGGATGCTGTATCTAGCTCAGTATGACTATTTGAAATAGCGAGATTTGAATAAGAAGTTTGATCATCGGTAGTGGATGGGTGATCAACCGTGTGAGCACTAGACTGGTGCATAGGTTGTTTATCCTTGAATTGGGTAGGAGGTTGGGAAGGGGCTGGTGGTGGAGGTAATGGTGGTGATACTGGTGTATAACTAGGGGATTCGTGGTCAGGAGTGGAAACAGCAGGTTGGTGAATAGTGACTGGTCGTGGGTGAGGTTTAGGCTTTGGTTTAGGTTTAGGCTGTGGTGGTAATAGATTGTCTCAGAAAAGAGTATGAGTCATACCAAATAATTTGGAAGGCTCATACTGTCGGATAGGGGAAAGCATGGAGGCAAATGGATGATAGGCTGGACCGACGGAAGGGATCGGTGGTGATGTAGTAAAAAGGGTAGGTCTTTGTTTTTCTGATTCTATCTAATCAAGCTCAGCTTTTAAGCGTCTGATCTCTCTTTCCTTCTGGTCAAATTCTGGGCCATAATAGCGTTGAGCAAGCATGGTGCGTAACTCAGAATCGAGTTGAGTAATTCTAGACTGGAGATTTTGGTAGATCTGGTGCATCGTGCAGTGATGGAGTCGACCTTAGTCTCAATATGTTCATTTCGTAAACTAATTTTCTCAACTTTTGAATTGATATTCAACAAAGTATTATTCTTTACTTTGGCATTTTGAGTTTTCCAATTGAGGACTGATTCAAAAGGTTTAGGTGGTTCAAGGTGTCCTATAGAAGTGATGGTTGAAGGGATAAAGGGTTTAGACACAACATTTCGTTGGGAATCTATGTAGATTTCTAAAGGAGGAAAGGAAGAAGAGTTGTCTGAAGAGGTAGATGAAAATATCATACAACTCAATGGTGAAAATGGGTTTGTAATTGGTGGTGGAATCTCATATTTGCAATGCTTTGCAATCAATTTGAGTTCGTTTTTGTAAAAAGGTAATGGATCTGGTGGAGGTGGAGGATCTTGTGGTTGTTTAGGATCATTATGATGGCATGAGACTGAAGGTTTTTTCTTTTTGGATTTCTTTTCCCTTATGGTAGAATAATCATCATTGTCCTCTTCCCAATCATCTCAGCAGGGACAATCTGGGTCACACATCCCTGAGCCAAGAACATCCCATAAGAAATGTCCATTTTGCTAAGCTGGGTAAACAGGGTAGCCTTCAGAATTAAACCCTGTGATGGGCAGATCTTCCTGACCGGTTTATACAGCTGTGATCATGGAAGAATAAGTGAAAGAGTGCCGAGGAGGCTCTTGTGGAGCACTTGGAGGTGGTTTAAAAGTCATTCTGACTGTTCCATCTGGCCATCTTTCAAACATACTTTCTGATGTCTGAATTAGAGCAGTATTGTTATGGAACTGTTCATAGTTAGAGATCCATTCAAGAGGCATAAGCTTTATGAGCTCATGACGAGGAATTTGTCTTGGAATCTGGATGATTGTTGGGATCTGGTCAGATTCAGCCAATACCATGAGGGTATCAGAATGGTGTTCAGGAGTAGGAAGATCTAAGGCATGGTTTTGAAGCCTATAGACCAGTTAATGATGGAGAGTGGCAATTTTGGCAGAAGAGATTTGTTCTGCACCTTGGATCTGGATTTGGACTTGCAAGGTTGTGGGCAAATTTGTGTCTTGGAGAGAAAGGTTAAAGTTTGGATAGAAAGTGAGTAAAACATTTCATGCATGAAGGGTGGTAAGAACAGTGCCAATAACAGCATCTTGGTACTATTTAAACCGAGTATCAAGGAGGGCAAGGCAAGCTGTGATTGGTAATCCTTTTCTCCCATGAAGGGTAAGGATTAAGCGGATTCCTCCAAGATGGAGATGGGTATAACCTTCTCGTTTCCAATTTGTAAGGTTTTGTTTGTCATAAATCTGTTTAGAACTTTCTTGGGAAGTTGAAACTTCAAATTAAGTGTGGATTTCAAAGTTTCATTGTGGGATTCACATAATTGAGTCTCGACTAGATGCTAATAATTGCCCATCTCACTTAGCTTAGCTTCCAAGGAATGGATCTTGAGCTTAGGCATAGACGGGTGTAACCCCTCCTCTTAAGTTACTGCTCAATCTTGATGGCTTTGTGGACCATCTCCTCAATCTCCACATAATGTTACAACTCAACCATATTTACAATCTCTCGATTAAGGCCATTCAAGAATCGTGACATGGTAGCTTCTTTATCTCCACATTTTCTCTAATTATGGCAATCTCCATTTCTTTGTAATAATCCTCCATGCTTTGACTACCTTGTGTAGGACTTAGTAATTTTTGGCACAAGTCTTAATAGTAGTGGTTAGGTACAAAATGTCTTCTCATCAACGATTTCATTTCATCCCATGTCTCAACTAGACATTCCCTATTCTACCTCCTACTTATAACAAGCTGATCCTACCAAGTAATAGCATAGTCAGAAAACTCAATCACAATTAATTATACCTTTTTTACCTCTGAGTAATTATGGCAATCGAACACGAACTCTATTTTCTTCTCCCATTCAAGGTGTGCTTTCGAGTCAGATTTACCTTGAAAAGAAGATCCTTATGCTACTTAAACCATCATCCCTATTCCTACTCTCCTACCTCGCCCATCTGTTATACAGCTACCCACTGAGTCCTTCCTTTTATCATACCCATCCCTATAATAGTCCTAAATCTCTCATCTAACTGGAGCTCTTTCCCTCCTACGTGCTTCGGGAACGGGTCGTGGCTACCCTGCACCCATGTTCTCTGCTTGATTTAAACATTTGTGTTTGTGCTTTAATTCAACCCTCATCATCCTTCTCACCTCTCCTATCAATGAATGAATTTGCAAATTCTGAGTAGTTGTGGATTCATCGTCTTCATTTGTGTTTTGTTATGGGTTGTGAGACATGGTTAACATCTGTAAAAGAAACTGAAAAGGACCTTCTCTCACTCCCTTACGCGTTTCACTCAAGAAAATGATTCACTCAATCCCACTTGTATTTCACTCAAATTTATTGGCTTTCACCCTCTGATATGCTCACACTCTTTTGTCTTTTTCCACTCGTAGCAATTCTCACTCAGTTCTTATCAAACTAATCAAACCAATATCAAGATTTTAGTCGCAATTCACAAGACTATACCAAGGAGACTCGAATTTCAAAAGCAAGAATACAATGCATGCGTACAATCAGGTTTCAGTAGCACAAATTTCCAAAATATCAGGCAAAAACTTTAACCGATAGGGTAAAACCAATTTTGGACTCTTCCAGACACTGATAATGGAAAATGAATGTAAGTGCTACTTTTAATATTTCTTATTTGAGTCCTTTTGATGTAGGTGATGATTTGAGGACAAATCATCTTCAAGAGGAGTGGAATGATGAGATTGAGGATAAAACTATCACAAACAAATGGGATGAGGCATATTTAGATCCTATTTAAGTTCCCGTTGGACCCGTTACAAGAGCTCAAGCAAAGAAATTCAAGGAAGTGCTTAGTGGATTTAAGCAACTTGGGCTCCATCAAATTCATTGAGGCTTGTTGAGTTCCCGCACATGATAAATGCATTATTCAGGCTCTTGAAGTTTCCAAATAATCACTTCCATGAAATAGGGAGTTGGCTTACACATTATGGTAGGAAAATATATTATTTTTCTTTTTTAGATACTTTCTCGTTTCTTGAGGGAAACAAATCAGTTATGTATTTTTTAATCACCTAGTTTCCATTTCAATTGATGTAAGACATTTAAGTCAATTAGGATCTTGATTTGATTTAGATTATTTCCTATTCGCTTAGATTAGGATTTTGAGTTGATTTAGATTCTTTCCTATTTGTTTAGATTCATATTCATATTTGATTTTTGGTTTAGGATTTATTTCCAAAAATTCTTGTAGCCAACCCTATATAATGTACTCGTATCCAATAAACATGGATAAGTTTTGATGTAATTTGTGAGAGAGTTAATTCTCCTTGGTTCTGTACAAACTCTTTGAGTGTGGCATCTTCACATACCAAGGTTCGTGCTTTCATTAATCATTGGGTCGAGGTTTCAATCAATTCCTAGTTTAGATTCAATCTTGGGGACTAAATTGGTCGTGTCGGTTCTTGACGGGGTTCGTGTCACAATTGGTATTGGAATAACGAACCAAAATATATTTTAACAAATAAAATTCAAACTAGAATAAGGCAACTACTATAATTTTCAATTAAGAAAGGTAGAGGAAGTATGGGAATTAAGGCTTGCGATTAACAGGAATTGAAAACTAAAGAAAATGATAAGTAAAACCTAATTAGAACATCACACTGATACCAAATGATATAAAACCTACCAAGAATTGATGCGACCCTAACCAATAGTCTCTAAGATCGAACTCTAGACCTAGAATTGTACGAAATCGCAACCCAATGCTCAGTGAAGGCATGAAGCTTGGTATATTGGGACATCACAATTAGCTATGGATAGACTAATTGATAAATCAAGGATTTGAATTCTACGGAAATTCGATAAGTTCAAAGAGTTAGTTTAAGAACCAAAGAGAATTACTCTTAAGCCAATTACATCAAAACGGATTTGTCTTCTTTATTACATGCGAGTACATTATATAGGCTAGTTACAAGAATTCATCCCATAATTGCCCTTGATCAAATCAGAATTAATTACTTAAAGAAAATGCCTAATCTTAAAGCAAATAAGGAAAGTCTCTTAAATATCAATTAAAATGGAAACCAGGCAATTAAAAGAGAATTAGCTGATTTGTCAAGCCACTTGCCTCCTCAAGAATTGGGAAAGCATCTGAAAAGGAAAGTAGCAAACTTTCAGCCATAACATTCAAGCTAACTTGCTGATGTAATTGTAGTATTATCTGGAAACTTGAAGAGATTGAATCATGCATTCGCTAGTTTGCATACCATAAGAGTACGTGGCGTTGTTCTATACCAAATCGATGCAGAATTGATCTACCTTAAGGACCAGATCTGGCTTAGAACAGATCAATATCCCGCACGTTCTGGTTTCTAGCCGATATACCTTTGAGATCAAAACCTAAAACGAGTTCTTTTAAGGTTATAAAATACAAAATAGACTTTTCCTTAGTCTCTAAATAGGGTACCAAACCATTTAAGAAATCATCATAAGTTTTCTTATGTACAGGATCCTTACTTGAAGGCAAGTGCAGAGTATACTTCCTTAAGTTTTCAAAATGAACAAATTTAATTCTTTTGATTTGTTTCTTTCATTAGAACTTCATTTGCAGAGTGAGAGAAGAGAATTTACAAATTAGATTGAGTCCAAGTTACAAGAATCAGACCATTAAGCACCTCTTTAAGTTTCTTTGCATGAGCTCTTGTGACGGGTCCAATGGGAACTTGAATAGGATCTAAATGTGCCTCATCCCACATGCTTGTGATAGTTTTATCCTCAATCTCATTATTCCACTCCACTTGAAGAGGATTTTTCCTCAAATCATCACCTATATCGAGAGGACTTAAATCAAGAACATTAAAAGTAGCACTCATATTGTATTCACTAGGCAAATCTAGTTTGTATACATTGTTGTTGATTCATTCCAAGGCTTCGAAAGGACTGTCACCCCGAGGTAAGAACTTGGATTTTCTTTACTCCGGAGATCGTTCATTGTGCATGTGTAACCACACCCAATCACGAGGCTTATAAAGATTTAGTATTTTTCATGACCTTTTTGAATCTCTACAGTCTTTTATGTTTTGCAAGAGTTTTCAGCCAAATAAATAAAAAGGAATCGAAAAGTTACAAATTGGTGTGAAGAAAAGCCCATTGCGACTTCATGGTTTTTGATTGCTTCTTGGAAGAATCTTTGGGCACTATATCCTTTGTTAGCTATATTCGACGTGCGAAGATTTAGGATCAGATTTGGCCCATAAAAAGATTGATTTCTGAAGGGGTGGTTAGATTTCCAAATTTGGCCTATAAAAAAATTGGATTTTAGAGCTGTTTTGATACTTGGGCCATTCTCTATGAAGGCAACAAGCTAGATGCTGTAGGGAGAGGAAAAACATGAAGACTCAATTCTAGAGGATAAAAGATTAAAAGGAAGAGAGGAGTAGGTGAATTTGCAGAGAAGACTTGGCTACCACAACTATAATTCAATTAGTATTCCTTTCTTTCTTTTTTCTTTTGTTAGTCTTCTTTAATAGATTTGACATTAAATAATCCAGACATGTAGGAGTAACTTGTGTACTAGAAAAACTTTTGTTTCACTGATTTTGGTGTTCAAGTATTGATATCTTGTTTGTTTAGGTGGCCAACTAGATGAATTTGATGGTGATTTGATTGCTAGTTTAGGGTTTTTGATCCAAAATTGTAAAAGAACTAAGCTTAAGTGGCATCCAACATCTCAAGCAAATTGCTTAGCATACACCTCCATTGAGAATTCCTACTAATGGACAGCGTATCCTCCAGACTGATGCAAGTGATGAATTGATTATGGGATATTTTTTAAATGCATGTGGAATGTAATTCAAGATAAATAAAAGGAGCATGTATGTTTGTTTCTTGATTCAACCTACCTTCTTGATTCTAATGCTTTTAGCTTGTTCTGGATTGGCTCTTAGAAATAGATTAAGTAATGGCTTGTTTTAATTAAGTACTAGGTAAGGAAAGATCAAGATAATTGAGATTGTAATTGTCTCTGAATTGTTGTTTTCCCAGAAAGTTCTTGGTTTTGAGACCGATCATACCAACCAGCGTTCATCCTGCTTAAAAGCTAAGGAGACAATTCTAGTAATTGACTGAAACCCAATGTTTTGTGGTGAAGAATGATTCCTTAACTTCACATTATATTTGAACCTCTTTAAAATTATTTTCTGTGATTTTGAATTTTCTACTTTAAAGTGTTTAGTTTAGTTTAGATAACAAATCAACTCCAATTCTTCAAAATTCTTGTGCACGTTCATTATTGTGTCCTTAGATCTGGCATGTTTGAACCAATTTCATTAAGGTTGGATAGGTTTTTCAATTTAGTTTACTTTTTAAGTCAGTTTTTGTGTTTTATGTTTTTTAATAACTAGTTAATTGGGAACAATCTTCTGCCGTAATAACACTTATTATTGACATGGCATCTAGTATGAAAAGTGTTTTCACATTATGCATTCTCATCCTCTTGGATCTGCACAATAAGAGCTCTTCTTCCAACTAAAAAGCCCTCCATCAACCCAATATTCAACATCACTTGCATCCTCGAATGATGGCATGTACTCATCATAAGATCACCTTCAGTCACAATATCCCCCTCATCTTTCAAAATCATCACTCTATTTTTTGGGCATTGAGATGCAATATGGCTTGCTCCTAAACACTTCAAAAATTTGATATCTTTATTTTATAGGATATTAAGAATCAAATGTACCTTGGTTTTGTTCACCGCCACCTTGTTGTCTTTGGAGCCTTTGGCCTTAGGCTTGAAATTAGGCTTTTTATCCATGTTGCTCAAGTTTAGAGTTTCTGTTTTGAAGAACAATCTGAATTCTACCAAATTTAGGTAGAGCCCTTCCTCTTCAATTGTTGTTCCACTTTTATCGCCATATCATATCATCCAACTCAACATAATTCCCCCATGTTTGCAATATAATGGTTCAGGCAACAAGGAACTTGCCTATAGTAATTGCTGTATCCTCCTCCACATTAACTCAGATCATGGCTATTTCCATCTCCTTTAGGTAGTCTATAACAGTGTTAGACCCTTGAGTAAGGTTTTGCAACTTCTAAAATTAGTCCTCATATCAGTGACTTGGAAGAATCTATTCCCCATAATAATAGCCTTCATCTCTTCCCATGTCTTAATATGCCTTTCACGATCCTGTCTCCAACTCAAAATAAGTTGATCCCACCAAACAATAGCATAGTCAATGAACTCTTTGGCAACCAACTTAACCTTTTCATAAGCTTCAAGATCATTTTTACCTTACAAAGATAAATCACTAACATAAAATTTCCTAAATTCATATCAATTCTAATGTGGACCTCACAAAGATAAGTGAGACCCTGCGCTCAATGGGGTTCTTTTGCTAAGGATCATTCTAATGCAGATTCAAACAATCATAAAATAAAGTCCTTGACCATTTATCTATAAAGATAAGAATCAATAGTATAAGAAATCTAGGGTTGATGCCATACTCAAGAGGTTGTTAGTGATAAGTCAAGAATTAATGCCCCAAGATGAAATCTTGTTCTCACTATTATTATGAACTCTGATATGAAATTCTCAATTGGGCTATAAGGATTTATAAGTTGAATTTATAAACCCAATAAGATTTTCATTATTATTAGTTATAGCTTAAAGTAAAAAGGATCTTGTGAGGAACAACTTTTACAATTGAATATAGTAGAACTAATTTTAAGCTAACAATACTCAAGTATTTTAGACTAATGATGACATGAGCGATGATGGCACAAGAGATGTTTGTAGAAATATTTAGGAATTTTAGAATTTTACCAAGACATTTATAGCGGCAAAATCCTTATATGGTTGGATAGCCCTTTCATTTTCCATATCACCTTAAAGAGTAGAGAAATCCTCAAGTTAGGAGGGTCTAAAGAAGTTAAGCTTAGAGGAAAGTAATCCTTCAACTACAATATAATAACAAAGTTCTTATCAGACTAGGAGAGTCCATAGGAGGTCTGGTGAGAACTTAGGAGTGGTAAGGTGAGTTAGGACTGGTTTAAGGGGAAGAACCAACTTTGTACCATACAAGGCGATGAGACCACATGTACCAAAGTTCATTTTCATAGATGGACAGAGGAGAGAGTGAGGCCAGTGAGAAACAGGTGTTCCATGCAAAGATTAGGAAAACTGTTGGGTTTTTTGATTTGAACATAAAAGAAGAAACTATAAAGGAATTTCTTTGCAAAATCTTGCAGCTGGTAAGCCGATTGGAAAGAGATGTTCATGGGAAAGTTTCTCTGATTGAGAGCTTTGAAAGGAAGTTGGTGATTCATAGTTATGACTGGAATGGTTTGGATTGAGGAAATGAGTGAGGGTTTATTTATAGCTGGACATGTGAGGAAGTTTGGAATGAGGTTTTGGTTGCCTTTTATGTGTTGAACAGTGAAGTCATACTTAGCAAACCAGGTTTTCAGGTTGAGCAGTTGCTCGTCAGGGAGCAACTTGTTTTTGAAGTCAAAGATTCGAGGGAAAGAAGAACTATCCATGTTGATAAGAAATGTGTGGCTATTTAGATGAAATTCAATTTTTTTAATTCCATACTTGACTGCCAAGATTTCTTTGTAGATCACATGGTAGTTCTTTTCAGAGACTTTGAATTGTCCGCTTACATGTGCACAGAAATGTCGCACGCCATTGATTTCTTCAAGAAGAATGCACTACAGTAATCATCGCTGGCATCAGTCTAGAGGATGCGGTGTCCATTTGTGAGAATTCTGAGTGGAGGAGGTGATTGTGCAATCACCTTTAGCTGCTTGACAGCTTTTGTCTGAGCAAGGCCCTATGGAGGGCACTATTTTTTGAGCATGCATGGCAGCTGGCTTGTGTGAATTGTAACTTTTGGGATAAAATCACGGACATAATTAACAATCCCGATGAATTGTTGGATCTGCTTTCTGTTGAGATGTGTGTCTGGAAACTTTAATAATTGAACTGCAATGTGTGGACCAGGCTAATATTGGCCGTCTTTAATCACCATGCCAAGAAAGTCAATTGATTCATTTCCTATGCTGCTTTTCTTTTCAGAAAGCATGATACCATGTGCCTACACAATGTGAAAGAAATCCAAAAGGAGCTTCTGGCTGCTCTCATGATGAAGAATAGGACTAAAGATTTTTATCATGGCTTTTTGAAATAAAGAGGGAGCGACTTTAAGACCAAAAGGCATAGCATTCCATTGATAATGGGCATCAGGCATTTAGAAGGCAATTTTGTGTCAGTCAACTGGTGAAATACCAAGTTGCCAAAAACCAACTTTCAGATCGAACTTAGAGAAGATACGAGCCCCTTGAATATGGACAAATAGGGTCTGGATTTTAAGAAGGGGAAACTTATCATCTTTAAGAAAAGAATTAAGTGGCTGGTAATCAATAACTAATCTCTTTTTTCCAAAAAGTAATTCAGATCGTTTTTCAACATAAAAGGCTTGACAAGCCCAATCTGAGTCAGCAGGTTCAATTAAACCTTGTTGGAGTAACTGAGAGCATTCTTGCTTGGCAAGCAAAAGGTCTGAAGGAGACATACCTGGGTGTGATGCTTTTGTGGGGTTTATGTCTTCATTGAGTTTGAAAGGAAGGTGAGTGAAGAATTGTTCATTTTTCCAAAGAGGTGAAGGATGATGGAACTGTGAATGGTTTTTTGGACAGAACTCTAAGAACTTTTGTGAGATATGACTGTATGGAGATGGTATTGCTGAAAGGGCATACAGACAGAGAGTATCTGTATAGGGTAAGAACATTTGTTTGTAGCGAACTCCAGAACTGGTAAGGAAGAGGTTTTTAACCAAATGAAGAATGTCAAAACCTATAAGTAAATCTTTATCTGGAAGTTTAGAGGCTACAATCTTTTTCCAAATTATACAATTCAGAAAGAATTGAATACCAATGGGTTTTTTGGTAATCAAAGTTGTTTGAAAAGTTTTACCATTAACTGTTTTGAAGAGTTTGGAATGGTGTTCCCAACAGTCTGATGGGAGAGCAGAAGGATCAATCATATTGGTGTCTGCACCCATGTTAATAAACCGAAAAATAGGAATAGGTTTATGAAATTTAGAAGGAAGGATGGACATCTTGAGAGAAGGTCTAAGAATAGTGGAAACATGGTTGACAGTTTGAACTATAGAGATGACATAAATATCTTCATAATAAGAGGATTCAGCTATAAGGAAAGCAGTTTGGTCATCTTGAGCTGACTGTTCTAAAAAATTTGATTCGACATCCTCATTCTCAGATAACAGAGAAGAATATTGAAGATGTTGGATAAGACGAACAACTTTGGCAGATTTATGGGGACAATTTCTAGCAAAACGATCGCGTTTCTTGCAGATGAAACAAAGGTTGGATTTTTTCTTTCAGTACTGAGAAAAATCTTTCTTTTTGAAATACCGAAAAGGTTTCTTGGAGCATGATTTCTTGTGGAAGTGTTTCTAGAGATGTCGTTTCTTTGTGGTTGGACAAAAACATTTCTTTTCATCCTTACACTCGATTTTGAGATAAGGTTTGTAACAAGCTTGAGAAAAGGATTTTTTTTCTTCCATGAGATCTTTGAAGGAAGAGAGGCTATGAAGACATGTTTAAGAGAGGGCTCATTGAATCCATTCAGCTTGTAAAATAGAATACTCATTATTTTGTAATGAGTATCTAGAAGATGTCTTTTGAGAGAAAAACACTTCATCTAGTGATATTCTTTCCTGTCTGCATTAGTGGAATAATATTGAGAGTAATTCCAATTGGGGATTCCATGAATTGAATCTGTCTGTATTCAGGTTGAGCAGGTAAAGATAAATTAAAGTATAAAAAGAACTTTGTTCCTACATTGCAATTGAAGTGTTACTTATCTCTTAACCTTGACTTCTCTAAATCCTCTTACTTGAGGATTTTTATACTCTTTGATGTTATTACTTAAAATAGAAGAGGATAGAATTTCTAAGGTGATATGCAAAATGAAAGGGCTAGGGGTATTTGCAAGATTTCTTAAAGCTTATGGATGGATAGGATTTTTCCACCATAACTTTTGATTAATTGTTGAGATTTATCCTTCTATAAATATCTTTGTAAATTCTGGAAATTGTAAATATTTCTACAAGCATCTCTTATTGCATTATTGCTTATGTTGTCATCGTCGTCGTCCTCGTCATCATCATCATCATCATCATCATCATCATTATTGTTATTATTATTATTATTATTATTTATTGGAGTGCTATTCTTCTCGAATACATCAATGGCGTGTGTCATTTCTATGTACATGCCAGCGCCCAATTCAAAGACTCTGAAAAGAACTACCATGTGATCTACAAGGAGATTCTTGCAGTAAAATATGGGATTAAAAAATTCGAATTCCATCTCATCAGCCACAAATTCCTCATCAACATGGATAATTCTTCTTTTCCCCGAATTGACTTTAAAAACAAATTGCTACATGACGAGCAATTACTCAGCCTCAAAACCTGATTTGCTAAGTATGACTTCACTGTTCAACATATTAAAGGCAACCAAAACCTCATTCCAGACTTCCTTACCCGTCCTACTATAAATAAACCCGCACTCATCTCCTCAATTCAAACCATTCCAGTTATGGCCATGAATCGCCAACTTCACCTTAAAGCTCTTAACCAAAGAAGTTTCCCCATGAATATCTCTTTCCAATCGGCTTAACAATTACAAGACTTTGCAAAGAAGTTTCTCTACAAGTATTTCTTTAATGTTCAGTCCAAAAACCCTGAACGATTTCCTAACCTTTGCATGGAGCACCTGTTTCTCACAGGCCTCACTCTATCCTCTCTCACCATCTTCGAAGATGAGCTTTGGTACATGTGGTGTCTCACCACCTTATATGCTACTAAGCTAGTTTTTCCCATCAAACCAGTTCTGACTCACCTTACCACTCCAGAGTTCTCCCCATATCTCCTATGGACTCTCTTTGAATGGTATTCTCCCCTCACTTGGTGGCGCCAACAACTCCAACATTTGTCTACTTTTCACAACTTAGACAAAATGCCAGAGCACGAAGCCAACATGTGGCATACAGCCTTCATTGTCCACAGGCCTTATTTTCAACCTCCAGAAACACGAGACTATTGGACCCAGGACATGGCCTATGAATGGAAAACCTACTCTCATCCCTATACCTTCATCCATAATACAACAATCACTTTAGCCCTCAAAGCCTATCTTATGGAACTCAACAATGTTCCTCCCCCTACAACAAATATTCACCACACCTCCATCGGACCATCACAAACCCTTGAAATAATCCCAAAAACACAAGGTTGTACTCCAAGTTCCAATTCAAGTTCAAGTTCTCGAGGAATCCTTGTTATTGAACGACGTCCTGACTACACAAATGTCTTATTCCAAGACGCCCATGACCCATGGGAAGACTTTCAGTCTCTCCTCCCTACTGATACTCCACACTCTTCTTCACAACACATGTCTGAAGCTGATGAATACAGGTGCCAACAAGCTGAGAAGTATCTCGATAAACGACAAAGGTGTCGGCACAAGTGGCAATATGAAAAAGACATAGGAGACATGTCACCAAGGCGTTATCCATCCACGCCATAATGCCACTTTGTCGCTCTCACACCACTTTTCATGCAACACACGTGACTCCCGTTTGTCTTTTGTACATGTGTCAAAGTCTATGTCGGTATGCTTTATTTTTATTAAGAGTCTATGTCGGTATGCTTTACTTTTATTAAAAGTCTATGTTGGTATGCTTTACTTTTTGTCAAAGTCTATGTAAGTGTGTTTTACTTTAATGCTTGCCTTTTGTAAAAGTCATGATTGGCTTGTTTTACTTTACTAAAAGGTGTACTACGTGTCATGATCACTTGAGAGGACATGTTCTCAAGGATCCCCTATATGATTGGGTGAACAGGAGTTTTTGGATCCGGTGGAGTTTGTGGAATGAAGGATTTGCAAGATGACGGAGGATAGGAAGGTTTTTTCTTTTTCTTTTTCTTTCTCCGCATGACTTCCAATTCTTCATCAATATCCGTATCATCCAAACAAGGACAATCCGGATTGCACATATGGGCTTCAGGAACATCCCATAGAAAATGACCATTAAGTTTACCAGGATACACTAGATACCCGTCAGAGGAAAATTCATCAATAGGAAGGTTCTTTTCTAGACCAGTGTGAACTGCTGTAATCATAGCAGTATAAGAGAGCCGTGGAATGTTTGAACTGGGCTTAGTGTCAGGATTTTGAAAAGTGAGTTGGATTTGACCATTTGGACATTTGGTAAAGATAGCTTCTGTTGTTGGAAGGTTGGGATCCTCAAGAGAGAGGTTGAAATTGGGATAAAAGGTTAAGAGGACACTGCCAGCATGAAGGGTTGTCAGAACAATTCCTATAACAGCACGTTGATACTCCTTGAATCTGTTGTCTAGAAGAGCAATCCTAGCTGTAACAGGTAAGCCTTTGCGACCATGAAGAGTGAGAATTAACCGCACACCACAAAGATCGGAAGGTATCTCCATAGTGACATATTGTTCACTCTGAGAGGCTTGTAAAGCACAATGATCCAGTCTAGAAGACTGAACATACTCTTTCGGAAGTGGTCTTTTGGTAGAGATGAGAATTCGAATACTCCGGGTGAGAGATGTTTTCTGTTTGTAGAGATTGTAAAGGCTCATGAGGGGAAACTGGGACTCAGTGACTTGAGCATATTCTGGAATATAAGTGGGTTATGTTGTACGTGGCGTTGTTCTACCTAGGAATGACGATGCAAGATCGTCCTTTGGCCCCGTTTCAGACTTACAATTGCTGAATATTTAGGCTGCATCCATTGGTTTCCAGTCGATATACACTTATCCACCAAATACCAAATCCGAAAATTCATTTGCTAAAAAGGGTTTTTCACGATACCACCCGAAAACACGGCACTCATGGCCTTTAAAAAGGGTGAACATTGTGAGAAAACAGTTTTGTTGAATAAAAATCAGTTTTGGAGGATAAAACAGGACCTTTCTGATGCACAGGATCCTCAAGCGAGGGAAGTGCAGAGCATACTCAGATTAGAAATGGAGGTGAGCGTATCATTTGTAACTCAACTAATTTCTTTGAATCCTAGAAGAGAGAGAGAGGTTTAGGGAAACATAATTGTGAAACTTAAGCTTTTATTTCGAAATTGGCTCTTGGCTTTTTGAAATAAGGAGGGAGCGACTTTGAGACCAAAATGCATGACTGTCCATTGGTAATGGGCATCAGGAATGCAAAAGGCAGTTTTGTGACGGTCAACTGGTGAAATACCAAGTTGCCAAAAACCAGCTTTTAAATCAAACATAGAGAAGATACGAGCCCCTTGGAGGTGGACAAACAGGGTCTGAATTTTTGGAAGGGAAAACTTATCATCTTTAACAAAAGAATTGAGTGGCTGGTAATCAATTACTAATCTCTTTTTTCCACGAACTAATTCAGATCGCTTTTCAACATAGAAGGCTTGACAAGCCCAATCTGAATTAGTGGACTCAATAAGACCTTGTTGAAGTAACTGAGAACATTCTTGCTTAGCAAGCAAGAGGTCTGAAGGAGACATACCCGAGTGTGAGGCTTTTGTGGGGTTGATGTCTTCATTGAGCTTAAAAGGAAGGTGAATGAAAAATTGTTCATTTTTCCAAAGAGGTAAAGGATGATGAAACTGGGAATGGTTTTCTGGACAGAACTCTAAGAACTTTTGGGAGATTTGACGGTATGGAGATGATGTGTTAGAAAGTGTATACAGATGTAGGGTATCTGTATAAGGCATGAACATCTGTTTGTATCGAACTCCAGAACTAGTGAGGAATAGGTTTTTGACCAGATGAAGGATGTCAAAACCTATGAGCAAATCTTTATCAAGGAGTTTGGAGGCTACAATCTTTTTCCAAATTATGCAATTCGGTAAGAATTGAATACCAATGGGATTTTTGGTAATCAAGGTGGTTTCAAAGGTTTCACCATTAACTACTCTGAAAAGCTTAGAGTGAGGTTTGCTTGTCAGGTAGCAATTTGTTCTTGAAGTCAAAGATTCGGAGAAAAGAAGAATTATCCATGTTGATGAGGAATTTATGGCTGATGAGATGGAATTTAAATTTTTTAATCCCATATTTGACTGTAAGAATTTCCTTGTCGATCACATGGTAGTTCTTTTCAGAGTCTTTGAATTGGCCGCTGGCATGTACACAGAAATAACGCACGCCATTGATGTCTTCGAGAAGAATAGCACTCCAATAATCATCCCTGGCATCAGTCTGGAGGATGCGCTGTCCATGTGTGGGAATTCGGAGTGCAGGAGGTGACTGGGCTATCACCTTGAGCTGCTTGACAGCTTCTATCTGAGCTGGGCCCCATGGAGGACTTTGTTTCTTGAGCATGCGAGACAGCTGGCTGGTGTGGATAGCAACTTTGGGGATAAAGTCACGGACATAGTTGACAATTCCGAGAAATTGTTGTATCTGCTTTCGATTGAGACATGTGTCCGGGAACTTTAATAATTCAACTGTAATATGTGGACCAGGCTGGTACTGGCCATCTTTAATCACCATGCCAAGAAAGTCAATAGATTCCTTTCCTATGCTTCTTTTCTTTTCGAAAAGCATGATGCCATGTGCCTGTACAATATGAAAGAAATCCAAAAGGAGCTTCTGGTGGCTCTCATGGTTAGAGGAAAACAACAAAATATCATCAATGTAGACCAATGCATGATGGAGAATAGGACTGAAGATTTTTGTCATGGCTTTTTGAAATAAGGAGGGAGCGACTTTGAGACCATAAGGCATGATTGTCCATTGGTAATGGGCATCAGGAATGCAAAAGGCAGTTTTATGACGGTCAACTGGTGAAATACCAAGTTGCCAAAAACCAGATTTTAAATCAAACTTAGAGAAGATACGAGCCCCTTGGAGATGGACAAACAAGGTCTGGATTTTTGGAAGGGGAAACTTAAAGAAAAGAATTAAGTGGCTGGTAATCAATCACTAACCTCTTTTTGACACGAACTAATTCAGATCGTTTTTCAACATAGAAGGCTTGACAAGCCCAATCTGAATCAGTGGACTCAATAAGACCTTGTTGAAGTAACTGAGAACATTCTTGCTTAGCAAGCAAGAGGTCTGAAGGAGACATACCCGGGTGTGAGGCTTTTGTGGGGTTAATGTCTTCGTTGAGCTTAAAAGGAAGGTGAATGAAAAATTGTTCATTTTTCCAAAGAGGTGAAGGATGATGAAACTGGGAATGGTTTTTTGGACAGAACTCTAAGAACTTTTGGGAGATTTGACTGTAGGGAGATGATGTGTCAGAAAGTGTATACAGATGTAGGGTATTTGTATAAGGCATGAACATCTGTTTGTAGCGAACTCCAGAACTAGTGAGGAATAGGTTTTTAACCAGATGGAGAATGTCAAAACCTATGAGCAAATCTTTATCAGGGAGGTTGGAAGCTACAATTTTTTCCAAATTATGCAATTCGGAAAGAATTGAATACCAATGCGTTGTTTGGTAATCAAGGTGGTTTCAAAGGTTTCACCATTAACTGCTCTGAAAAGCTTAGAGTGAGGTTCTCAGCAGTGTGATGGAAGGACAGAGGGATCAATCATACTGGTGTTTGCGCCAATGTCAATAAACCCAATAACAGGAATAGGTTTATGGAATTTGGAAGGAATGATGGACATCTTGAGAGAAGGTCGGGGAATGGTGGAAACATGATTAACAGTCTGAACTTTAGAGATGACTGAAATATCTTCAGAGTTAGAAGACTCAACAATAAGGAAGGCAGTTTGGTCATCTTGTGTGGACTGTTCTGAAAAATTGGATTCAACACCCTCATTATCAGATAACAAGGAAGAATGTTCAAGATGTTGGATAAGACGAACAGCTTTGGCTGATTTGTTGGGACAATTGCAGGCAAAGTGACCGCATTTCTTGCAAATGAAACAACGGTTGGATTTTTTCTTTCAGTACTAAGAAGGATCAGAAATACCGGAAAGGTTTTTTGGAGGAGGCTTTTTTGTGGAAGTATTTTTTCTTTTTGGGTGTACAAGTACACTTCTTGTCATCTTTACATTCTATCTTGAGGTGAGGTTTTCGACAAGCTTCAGAGAAGGGTTTTTTGTCTTCCATGAGATCTTTGAAGAATTCTTTCTGTTCACAGATCTTATCAAGAGATAACATGGCCATTTGAAAGATCTTGCCCAGAGAGATATCAGCTATGCTCATATTTGTGGCTGTGAGTTTCCTCTAAAGATTAGGTTGTAACTCAAGAGGAAGAGAGGCAATGAAGACATGTTTCAGAGATGGCTCATTGAACCCATTCAGCTTGTAGAAGAGAATACTCGTTCTTTTGTAATGAGCATCCAAAAGATGTCTTTTGAGAGAGCAGCATTTCATCTGATCGTATTCTTTTCTGTCTGCTTCAGTGGAGGCAGTTTTTTCACCGATGAATTGCTCATGAATGATATTGAGGGCTGTGCCAACCGGAGATTCCATGAATTGGAGCTGTCGATATTCTCCTAAGCTCTCTATCCAATCTAGTAAAGAACCCGTAGAACGGGCCATGAATTCACGAAGAACGGCTTGAGGTTGAGCATTAGGCTTGGTACCTTGGAGATCAATCCAAGCAGCAAATTCTTGAAGTCGAGTTGCCCAATTGTGACGGGGAATGTCATCAAATGTAAACCAAGATGCTGAAGATGGTTTGGTGGAGTGTTCATGGACTGGTGGTGGTACTAGGTCTGCTTGAGAAGCTTGGTCTGGAGGATTGTCATCAACAATAGGTGTTGAGGTAGAGCCACTAGGATCTGCTGTTTCAGTGGCCATCAATATGCCTGTAATGTCAGCATATTCAGACTCAGAATCAGTGGAGACAGTGGATGAGTCATAAGAGGAAGATGACGAAGTTTGTGTTTTAGGCTCAGGCTTAGAAGAGTCAGAGGAATCTGAAAGTTGAGGCTGGACAGTATGATAATGATACTGGTCCATTGCACTTTTATCTTTTTTAGGTTGGGCTAGTGGTGATTCTTCTGGAGGAATGGTAGAGGTAGAGGGAAAGGTTGTGACTTTAGGACGTGGTTCGGAGATGTTGAATTTAGATCGTGGTTTTTGGGTGAAGAGGGAGGAGTTGGTTGAAGGTGAGAGAAACCAAAGAACTAATTAGAAATAGGTTGTTAAGGTCGGGATGGTGTGTAGTAAGGTGCAAAGGTGTCAAAGATTGGAGGAGATACTTCCATCAGTCCAACCTATCATCCATTTGCCTCTATACTTTCCCCTATCAAACAGTATGAACCTTCTAAGTTATTTGGTATGACTCATAATAGGTTGTTGAGGTTGGGTGAAAAGAGAAGGTCGAGTCTTTTCAGCATCAATTCTGGATAATTCAGCTTTGAGTTTTCTGATCTCGGCTTCTTTTCTATTAAACTCTGGACCCCAGATATGATTGTTGATCATTTGTCTGAGATCGGTGTCTAGTTCAGAAATTCGATCTTGAAGATGGATATACATATGATCTAGACGACTTCTGATGGAATCAACTTTGGTTTCAGTTTGGGAGACTTGAGTGGCAACACGGTCAATTTTCTTACCGAGTTGTTGCAGAGAATGGTTTTGAGCATTGGCATTTTTGGTTTGCCAATTCAAGACAGCTTCATATTATTTGGGTTCTTCAGGTTGCCCAGAGGCTGTAACTGGAGATTGAACAAAAGGTTTTGAGGTAACACGGGTTTGTGGATTTGTTTGTTTTTCAAGGGGAGGAAAGGAGTCTTCATAGGAGTGACTTGAAAACATAAGGCAAGACCTGATTGGTTGGACAAGAGGTTTTGGATCCGGTGGAGGTTGTAGAGTGAAGGATTTGCAAGATGATGGAGGATAGGAAGGTTTTTTCTTTCTCCGCATGACTTCCAATTCTTCATCAACATCCGTATCATCCAAACAAGGACAATCCGGATTGCACATATGGGCTTCAGGAACATCCCATAGAAAATGACCATTAATTTTGGCAGGGTATACTGGATACCCTTCGAATGAAAATCCATCAATAGGAAGGTTCTTTTCTTGAACAGTTTGAACTTCTGTGATCATAGCAGTATAAGAGAGCCGTGGAATGTCTGAATTGGGCTCTTTATCAGGAGTTTGAAAACTCAATTGGATTTGGCCATTTGGACGTCTGGTAAATGTGGCTTCTGTGGTTTGGACTGGTTCCGAATTTTGGTGAAAATGCTCATAGTTGGTTAGCCATTCAAGAGGCATGAGTTTGAGCAGATCTTGTTTTGGAATTTGTTTGGGGATTTGGATGATGGTTGGGATTTTATCTATATCGGCCAATATCATCAAAGCATCAGAAGTTGTGGTGCGCATGCAAGTTCGATTTTGGATTTGGTATTTTGGTTTCGATTTTGATAGCTTTAGGGTTTATTTTGGGGAAATAAAATTTAGGAAATTGTAACAGTAACACTTACACACACACACACACACACATATATTATATACTCTGATTGTATGCATGCAAGTTCATGTTTCTTATCTTACACATCAGTTAAAAATTAACATATGTTTAATTTAAATTAAATAAAAAAATTCGGTTATTCGGTTCGGTTTTTCGGTTCAACTAAATAAACCGAATACCGAACCGATATTTTGATTTTTTTTACAAACGGTTTTTTCTTAAAAAAACCGAACCGAATAAGAAAAAATCGCCGGTTCGGTTCGATTTTTTACATCATGGTTTTTTTGCCCACCCCTATCTATAAATAAACCTGCACTCATCTCCTCGATTCACACTATTCTAGTTATAGCCATGAATCGTCAACTTCCCTTCAAAGCTCTTAACCAGAGAAATTTCCCCATGAACATCTCTTTCCAATCACCTTACCAATTACAAGATTTTGCAAAGAAGTTTCTCTACCGGTATTTCTTTAATGTTCAGTCCAAAAAACCTGATCGATTTTCTAATCTTTGCATGGGGCACTTGTTTCTCACATGCCTCACTTTGTCCTCTCTAGCAATCTCCGAGGATGAGCTTTGGTACACGTGGTGCCTATCCACCTTGCATGCTACAAAGCTAGTTTTTCCCATCAAACCAGTCCTGACTCACCTTACCACTCCAGAGTTCTCCCCAGACCTACTATGGACTCTTTTTTAATGGTATTCTCCCCTCACTTGGTGGCGCCAACAACTCCAAAATTTGTCTACCTTTCACGGCTTAGACAAAATGCCGGAACAAGAAGCTAACATGTGGACCACATCTTTCATCGTCCACATGCCTTATTTTCATCGTCCACGGGATTACTAGACACAGGACATGGCATATGAGTGGAAAACTTACTCTCATCCTTATACCTTCATCCATGATACAACAATCACTTCCGCCCTCAAAGCCTATCTCATGGAACTTAACAATGTTCCTCCACCTGCCACGAATATTCACCACACCTCCATTGGACCATCACACACCCTTGAAATAATCCTAAAAACACAAGGTTGTACTCCAGGTTCAAGTTCAAGTCCTCAAGGAATCCTTGTTATGGAACAATATCTTGACTACACCAATGTCTTATTCCAAGAAGCCCAGGACCCGTGGGAAGAATTTCAGTCCCTTCTCCATACTGATACTCCCCATGTTACCTCACGACACATGTCTGAAGATGATGAAGACAAGTACCAGCAAGCTGAGGCATATCTCGACAAAAGACAAAGACGTCGGCACAAGCGACAATATGAGAAGAAACAGGAGACGTGTCACCATCGCGTTATCCATCCACTCCATAATGACACTTTGTCGCTCTCACACAACTTTTGATGCAATAACCATGTGACTCCCATTTGCTTTTTGTTAAAGTCCTTGTACGTGTGTCAAAGTCCTTGTGAGTGTGCTTTACTTTCGTTAAAGTCCTTGTAAGTTTGCTCGTCTTTTGTAAAATTCATGATTGGCTTGCTTTCCTTTCCAACAGGGTGTGCTATGAGATATGATCATTCGAGAGGTCCTGTTCTCAATGATCCTCTATATAAAGCCCCTTTGGTCTCAGTTGTAAGGGAGCCAATTTGAAAAATAAAAAGCTTAAGTTTCGCCATTATGTTTCCCTAAACCTCTCTCTCTCTTCTAGAACTCAAAGAAATTATTTAAGTTACAAATGATACGCTCACCTCCAAATTTCTAAACTGAGTATGCTCTGCGCTTGCCTCACCCTTGAGGATCCTGTGCATCAGAAATGTCCTGTTTTATCCTCCAAAATCGATTTTTATCTAACAAAATTATTTTCTCACAATGTTCACCCTTTTTGAAGGCCCTGCGTGCCGTGTTTCCGGGTGGTTTCGTGAAAAATAGTTTTTCAAATGAATTTCGAATTTGGTATTTGGTGGATAAGTGTATATCGGCTAGAAACCAAAACGTGTGGGATATTGATATGTTCTAAGCTAAATCTGGTCCCAAAGGCAGATTTAGTTCTGCACGTGGCATAATTCTACCAAATCGATCAGAACTAAATCTAACTTTGGGACCAGATCTGGCTTAAAACAGATCAATATCCCGCAGGTTCTGGTTTCCAGCCGATATACACTTATCCACCAAACACCAAATCCGAAATTCATTCGAAAAACAGTTTTTCACGATACCACCCGAAAACACGGCACGCAGGGCCTTCAAAAAGGGTGAACATTGTGAGAAAATAATTTTGTTAGATTAAAATCCGTGTTGGAGGATAAAACAGGACATTTCTGATGCACAGGATCCTCAAGCGTGAGGCAAGCGCAGAGCATACTCAGTTTAGAAATTTGGAGGTGAGCATATCGTTTGTAACTTAAATAATTTCTTTGAGTCCTAGAAGAGAGAGAGATTTAGGGAAACATAATGGCGAAACTTAAGCTTTTTATTTTTTGAATTGGCTCCCTTACAACTGAGACCAAAAGGGCTGATAGTCAATGACTAAGTGTTTCTTTCCTCGAACAAGCTCAGCATGCTTTTCAACATAAAAGGCTTGGCAAGCCCATGGAGAAGTTGTGGGCTCAATTAGACCTTGGGCTAACAATTGGGAACATTCCTGTTGGGCTAGGAGTAAATCAAAAGGACTCATTCCTGGATTGGTAGCTTTGGTTGGGTTAATGTCTTCATTGAGATCATTGAGAACAAGACCTCTCAAATGATCATGTCTCATAGCACACCCTGTTGGAAAGCAAAGCAGCCCAATCATGACTTTTACAAAAGACAAGCAAACTTACAAGGACTTTAACGAAAGTAAAGCACACTCACAAGGACTTTGACACACGTACAAGGACTTTAACAAAAGACAAACGAGAGTCACTTGGGTTATTGCATCAAAAGTTGTGTGAGAGCGACAAAGTGTCATTATGGAGTGGATGGATAATGCGATGGTGACACGTCTCCTGTTTCTATCTCATATTGTTGCTTGTTCCAACGCCTTTGTCTCTGGTCGAGATACGCCTCAGCTTGCTGGTACTTGTCTTCATCATCTTCAGACATGTGTCGTGAGGTAGCATGGGGAGTATTAGTATGGAGAAGGGACTGAAAGTCTTCCCATGGGTCCTGGGCATCTTAGAATAAGACATTGGTGTAGTCAAGACGTTGTTCCATACTAAGGATTCTTTGAGGACTTAAACTTGAACCTGGAGTACAGCTTTGTGTTTTTGGGATTATTTCAAGGGTGTGTGATGGTCCAATGGAGGTGTGGTGAATATTCGTGGCAGGTGGAGGAACATTGTTAAGTTCCATGAGATAGGCTTTGAGGGCGGAAGTGACTATTGTATCATGGATGAAGGTATAAGGATGAGAGTAAGTTTTCGACTCATGTGCCATGTCCTGTGTCCAGTAGTCTTGTGTTTCTGGATGTTGAAAATAAGGCCTGTGGACAATGAAAGTTGTGGTCCACGTGTTAGCTTCTTGCTCTGGCATTTTGTCTAAGCCGTGAAAGGTAGACAAATATTGGAGTTGTTGGGGCCACCAAGTGAGAGGAGAATACCATTAAAAAATAGTCCATAGTAGGTCTGGGGAGAACTCTGGAGTGGTAAGGTGAGTCAGGACTGGTTTGATGGGAAAAACTAGTTTTGTAGCATGCAAGGTGGTGAGGCACCACATGTACCAGAGCTCATCCTCGGAGATTACTAGAGAGGACAGAGTGAGGCCTGTGAGAAACAAGTGGTCCATGCAAAGATTAGGAAATTGGTCAGGTTTTTTGGAATGAACATTAAAGAAATACTGGTAGAGAAACTTCTTTGCAAAATCTTGTATTTGGTAAGGCGATTGGAAAGAGATGTTCATGGAGAAATTTCTCTGGTTAAGAGCTTTGAAGGGAAGTTGGCGATTCATGGCTATAACTAGAATGCTGTGAATCAAGGAGATGAGTGCGGGTTTATTTAGAGCTGGACGGGTGAGGAAGTCTGGAATGAGGTTTCGGTTGCCTTTTATATGTCGAACAGTGAAATCATACTTAGCAAACCAAGTTTTGAGGCTGAGTAATTGCTTGTCAGGTAGCAATTTGTTCTTGAAGTCAAATATTCGGGGAAAAGAAGAATTATCCTTGTTGATAAGGAATTTGTAGTTGATGAGATGGAATTCAAATTTTTTTATTCCATACTTGCCTGCTAGAATTTCCTTGTAGATCACACGGTAGTTCTTTTCAGAGTCTTTGAACTGTCCGCTTGCATGTGCACAGTAATGACGCACGCCATTGATGTCTTCGAGAAGAATGGCACTCCAATAATCATCGCTGGCATCAGTCTGGAGGATGCGTTGTCCATTTGTGGGAATTCGGAGTGGAAGAGATGATTGGGCTATCACCTTGAGCTGCTTGGTAGCTTTTGTCCGAGCAGGGCCCCAGGGAGGGCATTGTTTCTTGAGCATAGTTGACAATCCCGAGGAATTGTTGTATCTACTTTCTGTTGAGATGTGTGTCCGGGAACTTTAGTAATTCAATTGCAATATGGGGACCAGGCTGATACTGTCCATCTTTAATCACCATGCCAAGAAAGTCAATAGATTCCTTTCCTATGTTGCTTTTCTTTTCGGAAAGCATGATGCCATGTGCCTGCACAATGTGAAAGAAATTCAAAAGGAGCTTCTGGTGGCTCTCATGGTCAGAGGAAAACAATAAAATATCATCAATGTAGACCAATGCATGATGGAGAATAGAACTAAAGATTTTTGTCATGACTTTTTGAAATAAGGAGGGAGCGACTTTAAGACCAAAAGGCATGACTGTCCATTGGTAATGGGCATAAGGGATGCAGAAGGCAATTTTGTGACGGTCAATTGGTGAAATACCAAGTTGCCAAAAACCAGCTTTTAAATCGAACTTAGAGAAGATACGATCCCCTTGGAGATGGACAAACAGGGTCTGGATTTTTGGAAGGGGAAACTTATCATCTTTAAGAAAAGAATTGAGTGGTTGGTAATCAATCACTAATCTCATTTTTCCACGAACTAATTCAGATCGTTTTTCAACATAAAAGGCTTGACAAGCCCAATCTGAGTCAGTGGACTCAATAAGACCTTGTTGAAGTAACTGAGAACATTCTTGTTTAACAAGTAAGAGGTCTGAAGGAGACATACCCGGGTGTGAAGCTTTGGTAAGGTTGATGTCTTCATTGAGTTTGAAAGGAAGGTGAATGAAAAATTGTTCATTTTTCTAAAGAGGTAAAGGATGATGAAATTGCGAATGATTTTCTGGACAGAATTCTAAGAAGTTTTGTGAGATTTGACTATATAGAGATAATGTTTCAGAAAGTGTATACAGCTGTAGGGTATCTGTATAAGGCATGAACATTTGTTTGTAGCGAACTCCAGAACTAGTGAAGAATAGGTTTTTAACCAGATGAAGAATGTCAAAACCTATGAGCAAATCTTTATTGGGGAGTTTGGAGGCTACAATTTTTTTCCAAATGATGCAATTCGGAAAGAATTGAATACCAATGGGTTTTTTGGTAATCAAGGTGGTTTCAAAGGTTTCACCATTAACTGCTCTCAAAAGCTTGGAGTGAGGTTCCCAACAGTTTGATGGAAGAACAGAAGGATCAATCATACTAGTATTTGCACCAGTGTCAATAAACCCAAGAACAGGAATAGGTTTATGGAATTTAGAAGGAAGAATAGAAATCTTGATAGAAGGTCGAGGAATAGTGGAAATATGATTAACAGTCTGAACAATAGAGATAATTGAAATATCTTCAGAATTAGAAAATTCGACAATAAGAAAGGCAGTTTGGTCATCTTGTGTTGACTGTTATGAAAACTTGGATTGGACATCCTCATTCTCAGATAACAGGGAAGAATGTTCAAGATGTTGGATAAGACGAACAGCTTTGGCCGATTTGTGAGGACATTGTCGGGCAAAGTGACTGCGTTTCTTGCAAATGAAACAACAGTTGGATTTTTTCTTTCGGTACTCAGAAGCATCTTTCTTTCTGAAGTATCAAAAAGGTTTTTTGGAGGATGATTTTTGTGGAAGTGTTTCTGAAAGTGCTTTTTCTTTTTAGGTGAACAAATACACTTCTTTTCATCTTTACACTCTATCTTGAGATGAGGTTTTCGACAAGCTTCAAAGAAGGGTTTTCTTGTCTTCCATGAGATGTTTGAAGAATTCTTTCTGTTCACAGATCTTATCAAGAGACAACATGGCCATTTGAAAAATCTTTCCAAGAGAAATATCAGCTATGCTCATATTTGTGACTGTGAGTTTCCTCTGAAGATCGGGTTGTAACTTAGGAGGAAGAGAGGATATGAAGACATGTTAAGAGATGGCTCATTGAACCCATTTAGCTTGTAGAAGAGAATACTCATTCTTTTGTAATGAGCATCCAAAAGATGTCTTTTAACGAGCAACGTTTCATCTAATGGTATTCTTTTCTATCTGCTTCAGTGGAAGCAGTTTTTTCACCGACGAATTGCTCATGGATGAGATTGAGAGCTATACCAATCAGAGATTCCATGAATTAGAGTTGTCTATATTCTCCTAAGCTTTCTAGCCAGTCTCGTAAAGAACCCGTGGAACGGGCCATGAATTCACAAAGAACGGCTTAAGGTTGAGCATTAGGTTTGGTACCTTGGAGATCAATCCAAGCAGTAAATTCTTGAAGTTGAGCAGCCCATTTGTGATGGGGAATGTCATCAAATGTAAACCAAGATGCTAAAATTGGTTTGGTTGAGTGTTCATGGGCTGGTGGTGGTACTGGGTCTATTTGAGAAGCTTGGTCATAAGGATTGTCATCAACAATAGGTGTTGGAGTAGAAGCACTTGGATCTGCAGTTTCAGTGGCCATTAATATGCTTATAATGTCAGCATATTCAGACTCAGAGTCAGTGGAGGCGTTTGATGAGTTATAAGAGGAGGACGAAGATGAATTATGTGTTTCAGGCTCAGAAGAGTCAGAGGAATCTAAAGGTTGAGGCTGGACAGTATGATAATGATACTGGTCCATTGGGCTTTTATCTTTTTGAAGAGGCTTAAGATGGTCTTGTGGTGATTCTTCTGGAGGGATTGTGGATGTAGAGGAAGAGGACATGACTTTTGGACGTGGTTCGGAGATTTTGACTTTAGATCTTGGTTTGTTTTAGGTAAAGATGGTTGGGGAGTTGGTTGAAGGTGAGAGAAACCAAAGAACTGATTATAAATAGGCTGTTGAGGTCGAGATGGTATGTAGAAAGGTGCAAAGGTGTCAAAGACGGGAGGAGAGACTGGAGTAGGTTGTGGTTGAGTAAAAAGAGAAGGTCGAGTCTTTTCAGCATCAATCTTGGATAATTCATCTTTGAGTTTCCTTATCTTGGCTTCTTTTTTATTAAACTCTGGACCCCAGATATGATTGTTAATCATTCGTCTGAGATCAGTGTCTAGATTATAAATCCGATCTTGAAGATGGATATACATCTAATCTAAACGGCTGCTGATTGAGTCAACTTTAGTTTCAGTCTGGGAGACTTGAGTGGCAACACGGTCAATTTTCTTACCGAGTTGTTGATGAGAATGATTTTGGGGATTGGCATTTCTGGTTTGCCAATTCAAAACAGCTTCATATTGTTTTGGTTCCTTATGTTGCCTAGAGTCTGTAATTGGACATTGAACAAAAGGTTTTTAGGTAACCCGGGTATGTGGGTCTGTCTGTTTTTCAAGGGGAGGAAAGAATTCTTCATAGGAATGACTTGAAAACATAAGGCATGACCTGATTGGTGAACAGGAGGTTTTGGATCCGATGGAGGTTGTGGAGGGAAGGATTTACAAGATGGTGGAGGATAGGAAGATTTTTTCTTCTTCTTTTTCTTTCGCCGCATGACTTCCGATTCTTCATCAACATCCGTATCATCCAAACAAGGACAATTCGGATTGCACATATGGGCTTCAAGAACATCCCATAGAAAATGACCATTAATTTTATCAGGATATACTGGATATCCTTCTGATGAAAATCATGAATAGGAAGTTTCTTTTCTTGACTAGTTTTAACTACAGTGATCATAGCAGTATAATAAAGCTGTGGACTATCTAGAATGGGCTTAGTGTCAGGAGTTTGAAAAGTCAGTTGGATTTGACCATTTGGGCGTCTGGCAAATGTAGCTTCTGTGGTTTGGACTGGTTCAGAATTTTGGCATAAGTTTGAGCAGATCTTGTTTCAGAATTTGTTTGGGGATTTGGATGATGGTTGGAATTGTGTCTGTATCCGCCAATATCATCAAAGCATCATAAGTGGTGTATGGTGTAGGAAGATCTAGTGCATGATTTTGTAATTGATATACTATTTGGTGATGGAGGGTTGCAATCTTGGATGTGGGTGTTTGTTCTGCTCCTTGGAGCTGGATCTGGACTTTAAGGGATGTTGGAAGATTGGGATCCTCAAGAAAGAGGATGAAATTGGGGTAAAAGGTTAATAAGACACTACCAGTATGAAGGGTTGTCAGAACAGTTCCTATAACAGCATGCTGATACTCCTTGAACTTGGTATCTAAGAGAGCAATTATAGTTGTAACAGGTAAGCCTTTTCGACCATGAAGAGTGAGAATTAATCGTACACCACCAAGATGGAGGTGTGTGTATCCTTCTCATTTCCAGTTGGCGACGAGATCTGAAGGTATTTCCATAGTGACATATTGTTCACTCTATGAGGCTTGTAAAGCACACTGATTCAGTCTAGAAGATTGAATATATTCTTTTGGGAGCGGTCTTTTAGTAGAGATGGGAGTTCGAATACTTCTAGTGAAAGAAGTTTTCTGTTTGTAGACATTGTAAGGACTCATGAGGGGAAACTAGGACTCAGTGACTTGAGCAAATTCTAGAATATAAGAATATTCAACAAGGTTCTCAATTTTGGAGGTTATATGTTTAGAGCATGATTTGGGAAGAGAGAGAGTAGAAGAAAGAGAAATAAGAGATGAAGATGATGTAGAAGCTGAAGATGTGTTTGTTTCCATAGTGAGCGAATCCTCTTCTAGGAGATCAAATAAGATTATTCAAATTCAGTGTCTTTCTCATATTGGTGTTTGGCACGATGGATCTATCTGTGATCAAGATAAGCTTCAGCTTGCAGATAAACTTCCTCATCAGTATTAGTCATCTCTTTTGGGGCTGATGTAGCAGGAGGGTCTGGGTCTGTAACAGTGCAATGGGGATTTTTAGTATGGAGAAGAGACTAAAAGTCTTCCCATGGATCCTGAGCATCTTGGAATAAAACGTTAGTGTAGTCATGATGTTATTCTATGACAAGGATTCCTTAAGGACTTGAACTGGAACCCGGAATACAAGTATGTGTCGTTCGGACAATTTCGAAGGTGTGTGATGGTCCAACAGAGGTGTGGTGGATGTTTGTGGCAGGTGGCTGAACATTATTGAGTTCCATGAGGTATGATTTGAGAACAATGGTAACAGATATATCATGGATGAGAGTATAAGGATGGGGATAAGTCTTCCATTCATAGGCCATATCTTGTGTCCAAAAGTCTCTTGTTTGTAGGTGCTAGAAGTAAGGTCTATGAACGATGAAGACTGTAGTGAATATGTTAGCTTCTTGTTCTGGCATTCTGTCTAATTCGTGAAAAGTACACAGATTTTTGAGTTGTTTTCGCCACCACGTGAGTGGGAGTTACCATTCAAGGAGAGTCTAGAGAAGATCTGGTGAGAACTCAGGAGTGGTGATGTGTGTAAGGACTGGTTTAAAAGAAATGTTCATGAGAAAGGCTCTCAGGTTGAGAGCCTTTGAAAGGAAGTTGAGGATTCATGGCTATAGATGGTATGGTGTGGATGGAGGAAATAAGTGAAGGTTTATTTATAGCCGAACGTGTAAGGAAGTCTGAGATGAGATTCTGTTTGCCTTTTATGTGTTGGATAGTAAAATCATATCTAGCAAACTAGTTTTTGAGGCTGAGCAATTGTTTATCAGGGAGCAACTTATTTTTGAAGTCAAAGATCATATTGATAAAGAATTTATGGCTGATTAGATGAAATTCAAATTTTTTGATTCCATACTTGACCGCCAAAATCTCTTTATAGATCACATGGTAATTCTTTTCAGAGTCTTTGAATTGTCTACTTGCATAAGCACAGAAGTAACGTACACCATTTATCTCTCCAAGAAGGATGGCACTCCAGTAATCATCACTAGCATCGGTCTATAGAATGCATTGTCCAGTTGTGGGAATTCAGAGAGGAGGAGCTGACTGGGCTATCACCTTTAGTTGCTGGACAGCTTCTGTTTGTGCTGGTCAGCTGGCTTGTGTGGATTGCAACCTTAGGGATGAAATCACGGACATAATTAACAATCCCGAGGAATTGTTGTATTTGCTTTTTATTGAGATGTGTGTCCGGGAACTTTAATAATTCAGTTGCAATGTGTGGACCAGGTTGATTATAACCATCTTTAATCACCATGCCAAGAAAGTCAATTGATTCTTTTGCTATGCTGTTTTTCTTTTCGTGTTCCTGGACAATATGAAAGAAATCCAAAAGGAGCTTCTAGTGGCTCTCATGATTAGAGGAAATTAATAAGATATCATCAATGTAGACCAGAGCATGATGAAGGATAGGACTGAAGATTTTCATCATGGCTTTTTGAAATAATGAAGGAGCAACCTTAAGACCAAAAGGCATAATAGTCCATTTATAATGGACATCAGGGATGCATAAGGCAGTTTTGTGATGGTCAACTAGTGAAATACCAAGTTACCAAAAACCCAGCTTTTAGATCAAATATAAAGAAGATACGAGCCCCATGCCCCAAGAATTAAGTGACTAATAATTAATAACTAACTTCAAATCGTTTTCAACATAGAAGGCTTAACAAGCCCAAACTGAGTCAATAGGCTCTATGAGACCTTGCTGAAGCAACTTAGAACATTCTTGCTTAGCAAGTAAGAGGTCTGAAGGAGACATACCCAGGTATGATGCTTTTGTCAGGTTTATGTCTTCTTTGAGTTTGAAAGGAAGGTGAATGAAGAATTGGGCATTTTTCCAAAGAGGTGAAGGTAATGGAACTGTGAATGGTTTTCTGGACAAAACTTTAGAAACTTCTGTGAAATATGACTGTATGGAGATGGTTTTTCAGAAAGTGCATACAGACCTAAAGTATCTGTATAAGGCAAAAACATTTGCTTGTAGCACACGCTGTGGTAATGCTTCTGTGTGTCAGAAAAATGTCCACTAGCATAGGCGATAAAACTTTCTTTTCCATTGATATCTTCGAGGAGGATGGCACCCCATGATTCATCACTTGCATTTGTCTGTAATGTGCGCTTGACTGCAATCACAATCTTTCTTTTGTTTGCACTTAATCTACAAATAAGGCTTTTTGCAGGCACTTCGAAATGGTTCTCTGTCCAACAGTTCTTTGAAAAACTGTTTCTACTCATAGTTGAACAATTCTAGAATGGAAATTTTGGTGGATCTGCTGCATTTGTGCAGTGATGGAGTCGACCTTTGTCTCAAGCTTTTCAGTTCGTAAACTGATTTTCGATGTGGAGGAGTTTGGTGGTTTAAGTGGCAAATGTAGTTGTGTAGGGTGGATTGGATTTCATTGTCAATAACAGTTGGGTGAGGTGTGGAAAACCATTCATAAACTTGGAACTTCATGATAAGATAAAGGCACACGAGAGTTTTATTGCTTTCAAACTTCTTTTTTTTACAAGTGAGGAGAGCCCTTTATATAGGAGAGCTTATGAAGATAGGATAGGACCCTTATCTTTTACACTGTTCCTATACCTTCCATCAAACTCCAGATCTTGCCCTCCTAATTCCAAAGGCCCATTCCAGCAATTGGTCTTATAGATACTGGATCCCAATGCAGCATGTTAAAGAGACTTGGTACGTAGCATTGTTCTACCAAATCGATGCAGAACTGAATTTACCATTGGGACCAGATCTGGCTTAGAACAGATCAACATCCTGCACGTTCTGGTTTCCAGCCGATATACCTCAGAGATCAAAACCTAAAACGAGTTCTTTTAAGGTCATAAAACCCAAAACAGACTTTTTCTTAGTCTTTAAACAGGGTACCAAACCATTTAAGAGGGTGATGTTTGAGTAGCCTTGTCTGCTTTTGAAGGTTTGGGTGGTTGTGATGAGGATCCTGGGTCATGCATGGATGGCTGGGGAAACTGCTAGAGGTGTTGACTTAAAGGAAGAAATTCTTCCCATGGGTCCTGAGAGTCTTGGTAAAGAAAGTCTGTGTAATCTAGTTTTCCTTCTTTGATGATGATTCCAGTGGACAGTGGTTTTAATATGGCGGATGGAGTGGGTATCATGATGAGGTCATGTTGTGGTCCTAAGGAGGTGTGGGAGATACGTCGGTGTGGAGGAGTTTGGTGGTTTAATTGGCAAAGGTAGTTGTGTAGGGTGGATTGGATTTCATTGTCAATGACAGCTGGGTGAGGTGTGGTAAACCATTCATAAACTTGATCTTGGGACCAGAAGAGATGTGTATCAGGATGCTGAAAATATGGCCTGTGGATAATGAACACTGTGGTGAACATTTGTGCTTCTGAGGCAGGCATATGTTTAAGGTTGTATATTTTTTAGAGTTGCTGCATTTTCTTTCGCCACCATGGAATGAAAACCATTCAAGTAAATTGCAAGTGAGGGAGGTGGCTTTGTCAGGGTTGAGGAGATGTGCCGAAGTGGGACTGATTGGTAGGATGAGCTTGGTTGCATAAAGAACAGTTAGGCACCATAGGTACCATAACTCATCTTCAGTGATATTCCTGGATCGGTCAAGGGTGAAACCTATAAGAAACAAATTTTCTGGGTGGAATATAGAAAATGGAAATGAGTCTGCCATAAGGTAGGCTTTCATTAAGAAGCGAAAAATAGCTTTTCGTGCAAACTCTTGGATGGCAAAGACCGAAGAGAAAGTTTTGTTAAAGGGAAAGTTTTTCTTGGTGAGAGCTTCGGGGAGAAGTGAAGTAGCCATGGAGATGATTGGAAAGTGGTAGGTTGTGGAAAACACAGTGAGGAGTTGTTTGGTTTGGATAGTCTGGAAAGCATATCAGGGATGAGGTTCTGGGACCCCTTTATATGCTTAACTGAAAAGTCATACTTGGAAAACCAATCTTTTAATCTGAGCAACATTTTTTCAGGAACAGTTTTACCTTTGAAATTGAGAATATTGGGAAAGGCTGAACTGTCCATTCGGATGAGAAAATGGTGTCCAATCAAATGATACTTAAATTTCTTGATGCCAATCGCTAAGATTTCTTTGAACACGCTATAGTAATGCTTCTGTGTGTCAGAAAAATGTCCACTAGCATACGCGATAAAGCTTTTTTTTCCATTGATATCTTTGAGGAGGATGCCACCCCATGATTCATCACTTGCATTTGTCTGTAATATGCGCTTGCCGTTAGCAATTAACTTTAAAAGAGGTGGATTTTGTGCAATCTGCTTTAATGTAGTGACAGCAGTGGTGTGGTTATCATTCCACTCTGGGGGCTTCTTTTTAAATAAAGCCGAAAGGTGTTGAGTCTGTTGGTCCACATATGGGATGAAATTACGGATGTAGTTGATGATAACAAGAAACTGTTGAACTTGCTTTTTGGAAAGGTGCTGATATGGAAAGTGAAGCAACTCTTGGGCAATGTGCTTTCCTGGCTGATAATGGTCGTCTTTTATCAGACCTTGGGCTAACAATTGTGAACATTCCTGTTGGGCTAGGAGTAAGTCAGAAAGACTCATTCCTAGATGGGTAGCTTTGGTTGGGTTAATGTCTTCATTGCGTTTGAAAGGTAACTTAATGAAGAAAGACTTATTTTTCCACAATGGGTTTGGATGGGTAAACTGAGAATGGGACTCTAGACACAGACTTAAAAGTTTGGTTGAAATATCCTGGTAGGGCTAAGGTATGTCAGACATGTTATAAAGTTTCAGAATATCGGTGAAAGGTTTAAACATGGACTTGACTCGGATTCCAGTGGAAATGATTTGAAGGTGTTTGATCAGGTTAAGGATGTCAAAACCTAACAAGATATCCTTATTAGGAAGAGTTGAACCAATGACCTTGGTCCAGATGACACAGTTGGGAAAATTTGAATACCAATGGGTTTTTTGGTAATCAAAGAGGTGGTGAACAATTTGCCATTGATAACTTTGAAATGTTCCTCATATTCTGTCCAATATTCTGGTGGAAGAATATGCGGATTTAACATGCTACGTTGGGCTCCAGTATCTGTAAGACCAATTGCTGGAATGGGTCTTTGGAATTTGGAGGGCAAGATCTTGAGTTTGATGGAAGGTATGGGAACAGTAGTATCAAGGGACAACAACTGTTGGTGAAAAATCACTTGGGACTGATCACTGTCTAAGTCATTAGAGGAATTCTGTAGTGCGAACATTGTTTCGTCATTGGGTTCATCTTGTTCAGAGAAATAGAACTCCAGTTCATCCTTGTCTGGAGAGTAATTTGTGGTGGCCTGAAGATGTTCAAGTAGCCGAATAGATTTTTCCCTTTTGTTAGGATAATCCTTGGCATAATGACCTTTCTTCTTGCCGATAAAACATTTGCTCGACTTTCTCCTTTTAAATTCTCTATATCAAGAAGACTTTATTTTGAAGAATCTGTAGGGCCTTTTGGACCGGCGAGGCTTAGATGAAAATTCCGGACGTTTGATTTTCCAAAAATGTCTTTTCTTTTAGGACTGCAATCACAATCCTTCTTCTGTTTGCACTTAATCTGCAAATAAGGCTTTTTGCAGGCACTCCAAAATGGTTTTTTGTCTTTCAATAGTTCTTTGAAAAACTGTTTCTGCTCACAGAGTTTGTCAAGACAAGTTTTGGCAAGTTGAAAGATTTTGCCAAGAGAAATGCTATCAAGGACAAGATTGGATGCACGAAGTTGCCTCTGTATGTCTGGTTGGAGTTCATCAGGAAGGAAAGCCAGGAAAACATGCTTTAATGTTAGCTCATTGAATCCATTAAGTTTGTAGAACAGCAGGGACATTCTTTTATAATGGAACTTAAGATCCTTAGCATTGAGGGAACAACATTTCATGTTGAGATAGTCTCGACGTGCAGCTTCAAAAACTATAGAGGGGTCTCTAAGGAATTGATCATGGATAACCGTAAGGGCACTTGAGACTTCTGGCAATTGAACAAACTGTAATTGTTGGTATTGGCCTAAAGATTCAAACTAATCTCTGAGGGCACCCGTAAAACGAGTGGAAAATTCTCGAAGGACTGATTGAGTTGTGGCTCCTGGGCTGGAGGAGGTTGGTTTGACCTTGATCAATTTGAGCCATTAGGATTTTGGTGATATCAGCATAGGACTGTTCAGAGTCACTGCTGGATGCTGAGGATTCTGTATCTGTCTCAGTATGGCTATCTGAAACAGCTAGATTTGAATCAGAAGTTTGATCATCTGTAGTGAATGTGTGGTCAACTGTGTGGGCACTGAACTGGTGCATGGGTTGTTTATCTTTGGATTGGAGAGGAAGTGAAGAAGGAGCTGGTAGTGGAGGTGATGATGATGCTGGTGTATAACTAGGGTGGTTAGGAGTAGAAACAGCAGGTTGGTGAATGATGACCAGTCGTGGTTAAGGTTTAGGCTTTGGTTTAGGTTTAGGTTGTGGTGGTAATGGATTGTCTCGAAAAAGAGTATGAGTCATACCAAATAACTTGGAAGGTTCATATTGTCTGATAGGGGAAAGCATAGAGGCAAAATGATTATAAGTTGGACCGATGGAAGGGATTGGAGGTAATGAAGTAAAAAGGGTAGGCCTTTGTTTTTCTGATTCTATCTGATAAAACTCAGCTTTTAAGCATCTAATTTCTCTTTCTTTCTGGTCAAATTCTGGGCCATAATAGCATTGAGCAAGCATGGTTCGTAACTCAGAATTGAATTGAACAATTCTGGAATGGAGATTTTGGTGGATCTGCTGCATCTGTGCAGTGATGGAGTCGACCTTTGTCTCAAGGTTTTCAGTTCGTAAACTAATTTTTTCAACTTTGGAATTGATATTTACCAAAGTATCATTTTGTGCTCTGGCATTTTTGGTTTGCCAGTTGAGGATTGATTCAAAAGGCTTAGGTGGTTCAAGGTGGCCTGTAGAGGTAATGGCGGAGGGGAAAGAAGAAGAGTAGTCTGAATAAGTAGATGAAAACATCATACAACTCAATGGTGGTGTTGGATTTGGGATTGGTGGGGGAATCTCGGATTTGCAATGTTGTGCAATCCATTTGAGTTCCTTGTTGTAAAAGGGTAATGGAGCTGGTGAAAGTGGAGGATCTTGTGGTGGTTTAGGGTCATTGTGACAGCATAAGACTGGAGGTTTTTTCTTTTTAGGTTTCCTTTTCCTAGAATAATCATCGTCCTCTTTCCAATCATCCCAATAGGGACAACCAGGGTCACACATGCCTGAGCCAGGGGCATCCCATAGGAAATGACTATTTAGCTTTGCTGGATAAACAGGGTAGCCTTCAGAGTTGAACCCTGTAATGGGCAAATCTTCCTGAGCTATCTGTACAATTGTGATCATGGAAGAATAAGTAAGGCAATGTCGAGGAGGCTCTTATGGAGCACTGGGAGGTGGTTTGAAAGTCATTCTGACTGTTCCATTTGGCCGTCGTTCAAACATGCTCTCAGATGTCTGAATCAGAGCTGTATCAGTATGGAATTGTTCATAGTTGGAGATCCATTCAAGAGGCATAAGCTTGATGAGCTCATGACGGGGAATTTGTCTTCGGATCTGGATGATTGTTGGGATATGGTCAGATTCAACTAAGATCATGAGGGTGTTAGAGTGATGGTCAGGAGTGGGTAGATCTAAGGCATGATTTTGAAGCCTATAGACCAATTGATGATGGAAAGTGGCGATTTTGGCTGAGGAGATTGGTCTGCACCTTGGATCTGGACTTGGACTTTCAAGGTTGTGGGCAGATTGGTGTCTTGGAGAGAAAGATTGAAGTTTGGATAGAAAGTGAGTAACACACTTCCTACATGAAGGGTGGTAAGAATAGTACCAATAACAGCATCTTGGTACTGTTTGAAGCGAGTATCAAGGAGGGCAAGGCGAGCTGTGACTGGTAATCCTTTTCTCCCATAAAGGGTTAGGATTAATCTAATTCCTCCAAGATGGAGATGGGTATAACCTTTTCGTTTCCAATTGGAAATTAACTCTGAGGGAATTTCCAGAGTGACATATTGCTCAGCAGAAGTTGCTTGAAGAGCACACTGATCCAGGCGAGAAGACTGGATATATTCTTTAGGGTGAGGTCTTCTGGTAGAGATATGGGTACGAATACTGAGGGTAAAGGAATTAGGTCGTTTGTACAGTTGGTAAGGGCTAATGAGAGGGTAGGATGACTCACTGATTTGGGCTGATTTAGGGATGTAGGAAGATTCGACAAGGTTTTCAATCTTATTGGTTGTATGAGAAGTGCAAGATTTAGGTAGAGAAATAGTAGAAGAAAGAGTACCAAGATGGGAAGGATTTGAAGATGAAGTTGAAGCCATGATTGAGAGGTTCTCTCTAGAACTGGTGAGGAATAGGTTTTTAACCAAATGAAGAATGTCAAAACCTTTAAGTAAATCTTTATCTGTAAGTTTGGATGCCACAATCTTTTTCCAAATTATGCAATTCGGAAAGAATTGAATACCAATAGGTTTTTTGGTAATCAAAGTGGTTTCAAAACTTTGAATGTTTGTCCCAACAATCAGAGGGAATGACAGAAGGATCAATCATACTGGTATCTGCCCTAATGTCAATAAACCCGACGATAGGAACAAGTTTGTGAAACTTTGAAGGAAGGATTGACATTTTTAGAGAAGGTCTAGGAATGGTTGAAACATGGTTGACAGTTTGAACTGTAGAAATGACTGAAATATCATCATAATCAGAAGATTCTATGATAATGAAAGCAGTTTGAACATTTTGTTTTGACTGTTCTGAAAAATTTGATTCAACATCTTCATTTTCAGATAATAGTGAAGAATGTTGAAGATGTTGTATGAGACGAATAGCTTTGGCAAACTTGTGAGGATAATTTCGAGCAAGGTGACCGCTTTTCTTACAGATGAAACAACGGTTATGTTTTTTCTTTCTATATTGGGAAGCATCTTTTTTCCTGAAATATCGGAGAGGTTTCTTAGAGGATGATTTTCTATGGAAGTGGTTCTATAAATGTTTCTTCTTTCTGGTTGGATAGATACACTTCTTTTCATCTTTGCACTCTATCTTAAGATAAGGCTTTTTACAAGCTTCAGAAATGGATTTTTTTGTCTTCCATGAGATCTTTGAAAAATTCTTTTTGCTCACAGATCTTGTCGAGACATAGCATTGCCATTTGAAAAATCTTTCCCAGAGAGATATCAGTGATGCTGAGATTAGTGGCTGTGAGTTTCCTTTGAAGATCAGGTTGTAACTTAGAAGGAAGTGAGGCTATGAAGACATGTTTGAGAGATGGCTCATTGAGCCCATTCAGCTTTGTAAAATAGAATACTTATCCTTTTGTAATGAGATTCCAAAAGATGTCTTTTGAGAGAACATCATTTCTACTGATGACACTCTTTTCTATATGCATCGGTGGAAGCAATTTTTGTTAGTAATAGGCCCTAAAGGCCAATCAAATGGTGTTTGATTATTTAGGGAATGATTGTATTTGAATAGCATTTTGATATTTATAAAATGGCAAAGTTATCAATATTCATATATTAATTTAATGAATATAGTCCAAGAAGTAAAATAGTTAAGGAACACATTCTCGAGTTTATCGAGAATATGAAACGTGCATCCTTTGGAATTGATATTTACCAAAGTATCATTTTGTGCTCTGGCATTTTTGGTTTGCCAGTTGAGGATTGATTCAAAAGGCTTAGGTGGTTCAAGGTGGCCTGTAGAGGTAATGGCGGAGGGGAAAGAAGAAGAGTAGTCTGAATAAGTAGATGAAAACATCATACAACTCAATGGTGGTGTTGGATTTGGGATTGGTGGGGGAATCTCGGATTTGCAATGTTGTGCAATCCATTTGAGTTCCTTGTTGTAAAAGGGTAATGGAGCTGGTGAAAGTGGAGGATCTTGTGGTGGTTTAGGGTCATTGTGACAGCATAAGACTGGAGGTTTTTTCTTTTTAGGTTTCCTTTTCCTAGAATAATCATCGTCCTCTTTCCAATCATCCCAATAGGGACAACCAGGGTCACACATGCCTGAGCCAGGGGCATCCCATAGGAAATGACTATTTAGCTTTGCTGGATAAACAGGGTAGCCTTCAGAGTTGAACCCTGTAATGGGCAAATCTTCCTGAGCTATCTGTACAATTGTGATCATGGAAGAATAAGTAAGGCAATGTCGAGGAGGCTCTTATGGAGCACTGGGAGGTGGTTTGAAAGTCATTCTGACTGTTCCATTTGGCCGTCGTTCAAACATGCTCTCAGATGTCTGAATCAGAGCTGTATCAGTATGGAATTGTTCATAGTTGGAGATCCATTCAAGAGGCATAAGCTTGATGAGCTCATGACGGGGAATTTGTCTTCGGATCTGGATGATTGTTGGGATATGGTCAGATTCAACTAAGATCATGAGGGTGTTAGAGTGATGGTCAGGAGTGGGTAGATCTAAGGCATGATTTTGAAGCCTATAGACCAATTGATGATGGAAAGTGGCGATTTTGGCTGAGGAGATTGGTCTGCACCTTGGATCTGGACTTGGACTTTCAAGGTTGTGGGCAGATTGGTGTCTTGGAGAGAAAGATTGAAGTTTGGATAGAAAGTGAGTAACACACTTCCTACATGAAGGGTGGTAAGAATAGTACCAATAACAGCATCTTGGTACTGTTTGAAGCGAGTATCAAGGAGGGCAAGGCGAGCTGTGACTGGTAATCCTTTTCTCCCATAAAGGGTTAGGATTAATCTAATTCCTCCAAGATGGAGATGGGTATAACCTTTTCGTTTCCAATTGGAAATTAACTCTGAGGGAATTTCCAGAGTGACATATTGCTCAGCAGAAGTTGCTTGAAGAGCACACTGATCCAGGCGAGAAGACTGGATATATTCTTTAGGGTGAGGTCTTCTGGTAGAGATATGGGTACGAATACTGAGGGTAAAGGAATTAGGTCGTTTGTACAGTTGGTAAGGGCTAATGAGAGGGTAGGATGACTCACTGATTTGGGCTGATTTAGGGATGTAGGAAGATTCGACAAGGTTTTCAATCTTATTGGTTGTATGAGAAGTGCAAGATTTAGGTAGAGAAATAGTAGAAGAAAGAGTACCAAGATGGGAAGGATTTGAAGATGAAGTTGAAGCCATGATTGAGAGGTTCTCTCTAGAACTGGTGAGGAATAGGTTTTTAACCAAATGAAGAATGTCAAAACCTTTAAGTAAATCTTTATCTGTAAGTTTGGATGCCACAATCTTTTTCCAAATTATGCAATTCGGAAAGAATTGAATACCAATAGGTTTTTTGGTAATCAAAGTGGTTTCAAAACTTTGAATGTTTGTCCCAACAATCAGAGGGAATGACAGAAGGATCAATCATACTGGTATCTGCCCTAATGTCAATAAACCCGACGATAGGAACAAGTTTGTGAAACTTTGAAGGAAGGATTGACATTTTTAGAGAAGGTCTAGGAATGGTTGAAACATGGTTGACAGTTTGAACTGTAGAAATGACTGAAATATCATCATAATCAGAAGATTCTATGATAATGAAAGCAGTTTGAACATTTTGTTTTGACTGTTCTGAAAAATTTGATTCAACATCTTCATTTTCAGATAATAGTGAAGAATGTTGAAGATGTTGTATGAGACGAATAGCTTTGGCAAACTTGTGAGGATAATTTCGAGCAAGGTGACCGCTTTTCTTACAGATGAAACAACGGTTATGTTTTTTCTTTCTATATTGGGAAGCATCTTTTTTCCTGAAATATCGGAGAGGTTTCTTAGAGGATGATTTTCTATGGAAGTGGTTCTATAAATGTTTCTTCTTTCTGGTTGGATAGATACACTTCTTTTCATCTTTGCACTCTATCTTAAGATAAGGCTTTTTACAAGCTTCAGAAATGGATTTTTTTGTCTTCCATGAGATCTTTGAAAAATTCTTTTTGCTCACAGATCTTGTCGAGACATAGCATTGCCATTTGAAAAATCTTTCCCAGAGAGATATCAGTGATGCTGAGATTAGTGGCTGTGAGTTTCCTTTGAAGATCAGGTTGTAACTTAGAAGGAAGTGAGGCTATGAAGACATGTTTGAGAGATGGCTCATTGAGCCCATTCAGCTTTGTAAAATAGAATACTTATCCTTTTGTAATGAGATTCCAAAAGATGTCTTTTGAGAGAACATCATTTCTACTGATGACACTCTTTTCTATATGCATCGGTGGAAGCAATTTTTGTTAGTAATAGGCCCTAAAGGCCAATCAAATGGTGTTTGATTATTTAGGGAATGATTGTATTTGAATAGCATTTTGATATTTATAAAATGGCAAAGTTATCAATATTCATATATTAATTTAATGAATATAGTCCAAGAAGTAAAATAGTTAAGGAACACATTCTCGAGTTTATCGAGAATATGAAACGTGCATCCTTTGTACTATACTTCTAAAATAGTTCCTAGTGGTGGATTTATGATTGGACATTATAAATTCCTATAAACACTAGTATGTGTTATGACTCCTTATGGTATGTAATACTAAAATGGATGGTGAGTTTCATATCATTGACATGAGATTTCAAGTCAAACACATAGGTACTTGTCAAGAGAACGAGTTTACTGAACTTGACCAAATATAGTAAGCCATATGGTTTTGAGTGTTAATGGCTTATTATACATTGTAACAGATACTATGTTTAGTAATGGTCTTTAGACCTGAGGCATAACAGATGTCTTATACATAGACATCTCTGATATGTGAATGCATAATGATTGATTCCTAATCACGGAAGAGATCTAGCAATAACTGTCATGGTTGGCTATGTATGAAGACAAGTGTATGGCCAATATGGAATTCATTACTTTGTAATATACAAAAGGATGTCCCTATGAGATAATATGAATTGGCATGAAAAATCCTTGGCCAAGGTGAAATATATTTGAAGGAGTTCAAATTATATTTTCATGCCAAGTTCATTTAGATTTATTTTGAGATAAAACATAATTGCTTAACATAATAAACCATAAGCCGTGCTTTTCTCTGGACATGGATGATGAAGAGACCAAGACATAGAGATACAATGGAATAAGTTCTATAGATCCAACAATTCTTGTTATTTGGATAGTCGTGATATATTGCTAGGTGTCACCCACGACTTGTAGAAACTTTATGATCAATATTGGTAAAGCGTATTACCAATGCATCTTAAGGTCATTAGAAAGGTTCTAATTGATGACTAAAGAGTTTAGCATCATTTAATGAATAAAGAGTTATCATTAAAATAGTTCTACTACCTTATAACTAAGAACCTAAAAGGTCACACACAATATAGAAATGAAAAAGGAGTTACTAGAAAATGAGAAGTTAAATTTCCTATTTTTAGGAAAATCAATATTTATATTATAATTCATTGAGAATGAATATATATATAAATATATCTTAAATATGATTTAAGATAGAAATTTAGATGTTCTATCAAAGGTTTAAGATAGAAATTTAGATGTTCTATCAAAGGTTTAAGGAACAAAATAAATTTCATAAATCCTCAATTAAACATTATGTAATATCGAGCATGTAAAATGACCATTTTGGACATGTTCGGGTTCATATATGATTATGGACTTCTAGACCAATTTTGGGTTTAGAATTTTGGGCTTTTATTGGATCTAATATGGATTAAGTGAAAGCATTAGAACATGTCACAAGAGAAGCCCACATTTAACCATTTGATTTGATCAAAATGAAATTAATTAATTAAATCCGAAATTAATAAATTTAGCTATTTATTTATTTGATTAAATAATTTGTTGAAGTGATTAGATCACTTTCAATAAATAATGGCTAAGTGGGTGGGTCTAGCACATGATAATGTTTGGTGCCATTATTAGAGATAATGGTGGCTTTATTTGGTGGAATGAATTGTCATGAACTAGCATTCATGTTTCTTCATTATCTCTCTCATTTTTAAACGAAATTTCGGGATTCCAAATCCTATGAACTCCTAGAACATTTTTAACTGTTGACTGATTAGACGCATCACAATTGGGGTGCTTAAAGGATCTCAAATTGTGGCAAAACAGAAGCTATTCGTGCAGACCTCTATTTTCTGGACAGTGTTCGTAGCTTGCTGTTTTCAGTCATTTGCTCCTACTTCACAAAGTCATTTTTGTAACTACAAGTGAGGTAATTAAACTTCAATCTTTCCTCTTGATTTTCGTTTTCGAATGAAGTCGATCCGAGGTTTTTAGAGCTTCCGCCATCTGTTTTAATTTTACTGCGCAAAAGTTGTGATATTGGGAACCTCATGGACAAATGTTGTCCTTCAGTTTTTTTCACCGATGAATTGTTCATGAATGATATTAAGTGCTGTGCCAATTGGAGATTGCATGAATTGGAGCTAACGGTATTCTCCCAAGCTTTCTAACCAATCACGTAAAGAACCCATGAATTCACAGAGAAAAGCTTGAGGTTAAGCATCTAGCTTTGTTCCTTGGAAATCAATCCATGCAGCAAATTCTTAAGGTCTGGCAGACCATTTGTGATAGGGAATGTCATCAAAGGTGAACCAAGATGCTGAAGATGGTTTTGTTGAGTGATTAGGAATTGGTGGAGGCATTGATGGCTCTGGTTTTGATGGAGATGCTTTATTTTTAGCACCAGAAGAGTTGTCTTCAACAATAGGTGTGGCAGTTGAAGTGCTTGGATCTTCAGTTTTTTTGGCCATTAATATGCTTGTAATGTCAGCATATTTGGATTCAAAGTCAATTGAGGTACCGTTTGAGTTTGTGGATGAAGAAGAGGAAGACGGGTTGGACTCTGATGGGTTTCACTCATAGATTGTTTCTAGCTCAGAGGAGTCAGGAGATATGTTTTGGATAGTATGATAATGATACTAATCCATTGGGTCTTTATCTTTTTTGGGAGGTTCAGGAGTGGCTTTTGGTGAATCTTCTGGTGGTACCGGAGGAACAGATGAAGATAAAGTGGCCTTTGACTTTGGTTATGAGATCTTGACTTTGGATTTTTATTTTTTAGGTGAAGATGGCTTTGGTTGAGGACTTGGTTGAATGTGTGAGAATCCAAATAACTGATTGTAAACAGTTTGTTGAGGCCTGGTGGTGTGTGTTTGAGTAAAAAATAAAGGTCGAATCTTTTTAGCATCAATTCTTGACAATTCAGCTTTCAGCTTTCTGATCTCTGCTTCTTTTTTATTAAACTCTGGACCCCAGATGTGGTTGTTGATCATTCGTCTAAGATTGATGTCTAGCTCAAAGATACGATCTTGTAGATGGATGTACATCTGATCAAGACAATTGTTGATAGAATCAACTTTAGTTTCAGTCTAAGACACTTGACTAGCAACTCAATCAATTTTCTTACCGAGTTGTTGAAGAGTTTGATTCTGAGCATTGGTATTTTTGGTTTGTCAGTTTAAAACAACTTCATACTGTTTGGCTCTTCAGGTTGCCCAGAGGCCATAACTGGGGATTGAACAAAAGCTTTTGAGATAACTCTAGTTTGTGTCTGTCTGTTTTTCAAGTGGAGGGAATGATTCTGCATAAGATTGACTTAAAAACATTAGGCATGATCTTATTGGGTGGACAAGAGGTTTTGGATCTGGTGGAGGAAAAGAGTTTCAAGGCGTTTTTGGATGAGAAGGTTTTTTTTTCTTCTTTTTCTTTCTCCTTATAACTTCTAGTTCATCATCAACATCCATATCATCCAAGCAAGGACAATCTGGATTGCACATATGGGCTTCAGGAACATCCCATAAGAAGTGACTATTGATTTTATCTGGATATATTGGATATCCTTTTAATGAGAAACCATGAATGGGGAGTTTCTTTTCTTGACTAGTTTGGACTGTTGTTATCTGAAATAGGCTTTGCATCCGGTGTTTGAAAAGATAGTTTGACTTGACCATTTTTTCGTCCTTCAAACATGGCTTCTGTTGTCTGAGCTGGTTCAGAGTTTTGGTGGAAATGCTAATAATTGGTTAGCCATTCAAGAGGCATGAGTTGGAGTAATTCTTGTTTCTGAATTTGTTTGGGAATTTGGATGATGGTTGGAATTGTGTCTGTGTCGGCAAGGATCATTAAGGCATCGAATGTAATGTGTGGTATGGGAAGATCTAGTGCATGATTCTGTAATTGATACACTATTTGGTGGTGAAGAGTTGTAATTTTTTATGTTGGTGTTTGTTCTGCTCTTTAGAGCTGGATTTGAATCTTAAGGGTTGTGGGAAGGTTGAGATTCTCAAGAGAGAGGTTGAAATTTAGATAAAGGGTTAATAGGACACTGCCAACATGGAGTGTAGTTAGGACAGTTCCGATTATCACTGTTGGTTTTGTTTGAACCTTGTGTCTAGCAATCTAACACCGCCAAGATGAAGATGCGTATACCCCTCTCATTTCCGTTTGCTACTAGATATGGGGGTATTTCTAAAGTGATGTATTGCTCACTTTGGTAATTATCAAGTCTAGAAGACTGGATATATTCTTTTGGTAATGGTCTTTTAGTGGAGATCAGGGTTCAGATACTTTTGGTGAAAGAAGTTTTTTGTTTGTATAGATTATAAGGACTCATGATGGGGAACTAAGATTCGTTAATTTGGGCAGACTCGGGGATATAGGAATATTCAACAAGATTTTCAATTTTGGAGGTTATGTGTTTTGAACATGATTTTGGAAGAGACAAAGTAGAGGAAAGAGAACTATGAGAGAAAGATGATGAAGGAGTTGAGATTGAAGATGAAGTTGCTTCCATGTTTGGTTAATCTTCTTCTAGGAGATCAAATAATATTACTTAGAATTATAAATGATACCACTTTTGCGTTGGGTGTGTGGCTCTGATACCAGTGGGCCTCCATGAATGTGCAAAGGATCACTTAAAGCTCTAATACTATTCTCTTAATGGTTTAGAATATTTAATTTTAATATTTAATCTACCTAATTCTTCATACAAAAAAATTAATTATTATTTATTATTAAAATTAATAATACATAATTATACATTATTAACAATTACCAAATACCAATTAACAATTTCACTTTCACATACAATATACAATGTATCACATTATCACTTTTATATACCATCAATATCAAAGGCTCAAAGCTCCCAAAACTCAAAGTCAAAAGGGAAAATTCAGATTGTCGCTTACTGGGTTCGAATGGAGCTTGGATAAGAAAAGACACTTTGCACGCGTAGATACATTGCATCACGTGTAGATGCACATTGAAATGGATTTAATGTAACCACAAGCACATTGCATAAACCATAAAACCATAAGCACCAGAGAAAGGCCGTTTAAGGACTACTTTAATGCATTAGCTAATTTGAACACTTCATGCATAAAATACTCAAATGGCTGCTAGGAGCTTTGAATCAAAACATAGTGTGCTAAATTGTCTATCGTCATTCTATGGGCCAGAAAACGAAAATATGTACAATCATCTGGATAATTTTCATGCTGTTTGCCAAACTTTTAAATATGAAAATTTTTCAAATGAAGATGTTAAGATTAGATTCTTTCCATTTTATCTAAAAGGTATAGCGTGCTCTTGATTCAATACATTGCCTACTAATAGTATCACATTATAGGGGAAAAATGGTAACTAAATTTTTAAATAAATATTTCCTAGTGCATAAAATCAATGCTATTTGCAAGGAAATCTTAAAGATTATTTAGAGAGAAGACGAGCAATTTTTTTAAGCATGAGAGTGATTTAATAGGCTACTCTTGAACCCGTGGATGAGAAACAGATAATTCACAATAACAAAACCAATCATTCAAGAATGCAAGAAAAATCAAGTGAGTAAACAAAGTCCATGTTAATCCCAAAGCAACAGTTGAAGGACTTTCTCACCAAATAACATCAGTAATTGCTACCAAATCAATAGAGCCATAAGCCTACAATCAATTTGACTCATACCTATATCAAACAAATGCTATAAATGTGATGGAGAGACCACAATTTTGGATGGAGAGACCACCCCAACTTTTCATGGTCTCATGGACTCCAACACAAAGGAATAACGTCTCTAGCTCCACCAATAAAACTAGTAAATCAAGCTTCCCAAGGTTCTCAACCACTATTTAGACAATACAATTAGATCAGAACTATGGGAAGAGGCGCTCCAAAATTTTAAAAGTTTGACTCATTTGACTCATTTTGTGATGGAACAATAAAATCGCACTATTGATGAGCTGTGAAATGATATGAGCGTTAGTGTCAATTCACAAGCCTAATCGATCTCAAACCTTAAAAATATGGTGGGTCAACTTATTTTTTCAATGCCCAATCCTTAGGGAGTACATGGAGTTAGTAACAATATGTTCTAGTAGCATGAAGAGGTCAAAGCCATCATGACCTTGCGAAAAGGCAAAGAAGTCAACAAAAAAGTAGAGACGCTGGTAAAATAGAAAACTTAAGTTGTACCTGTAGACTCTGAGGACTCATTACCAAAGGAGAAAGAAGAAAGCAGCCCACAAGAATACATTCCCAAAGCTCCTTTGCCTCAGAGGTTATTTAAAGCAAAAAAGTAAAATACTACAGGTCAGATTATAGAGATTTTTAAATAGGTATGTGTTAACATCCCTTTACTTGATGACCTTTGCACTAAAAATAGAAGAATTCATATTCAAAAAAAGGCCTTTTTTAATAAAGAACATTAGTTCCATACTCTAATAGAAAACTCTTTGAAAATATAAAGATGGCTCCCCTACCATCTCCTGTAGTATAAGTAAACACATAAATGAAAATGCTTTGTTAGACTTAGGAGCTAGTGTAAATCTTTTACCTTACTTAGTATATGTGAAACTTGGATTGGGAGAATTACACCCAACTCTAGGTGTATTGCAACTTGTATATCAATTCATAAAAGTACCATGCGGTATTGTGGAAAGTGTGCTTAGGATTCAAAGAAGCACATCTTTATTGTTCTAGGCTAATCTTTCTTGGCAACTGCTAATGCTCACATTCAATGCATGAATAAAAATATGCAATTGTCCTTTGACAATAGTCACAACCTCAAAATAGAGACGATGGAATTGTTGATGTTGATTTAACTTTAATGATCCTTTACAAATATGTTTAACTAACTTTGATTTGAATTTTGATATTGACATATCAGTTGACCAAGTCAATGCCTTACTCAATTCATCACCATCAATAGATACCAATAAATGAGAATTAAGAATAAAGCAACTGGCATCACCAAGGAAGAAACTCAGCCTATCATCAGAATCATCACCAAAACTCAAGTTCAAATTGTTACCCGATAATTTGGAGTATGCATTCTTAGGAGACGAAAACACTTTGCTAGTGATCATTAAATCCTCTCTTAATGACATTCAAAAGAGTAAGTTGTTGGATGTTTTAAGAGAGCACAAAAAGTCATTAAAATGGACCATAACCAACATAAAATGTATAAACCCAGTAGACTACATGCATTTTATTTATCTTGACGAAAATGCTAAATCTACTAAAGAAATGCAACGTCAGTTAAACCTTAATATGCAAGAAGTTGCTAGAGCCGAAGTCCTTGAACTATTGGACGCAAGTATAATTTACTCTATTTTGGATGGTTCATGGGTTAAATTTACGAAAGTTGTCCCAAAAAGTCAGGAGTCTATCATAGTAGTTACCAATACTGATAATGAATTAATACCCATTAGAGTAACTACAATCAAATGCTTGATGGATTAGCGGATTATGAATTTTATTACTTTCTAGATGCTTAATCAAGATATGCCTAGATTTCTACAGCACTAAAAGACCCAGAGAAAACCACTTTCACTTGCTGTTTTACCACTTTTACATATAGAAGAATGTCATTTGGAGTATGCAATGCACCTGTAATATTTCAATGATACATGCTAAGCATTTCTTCTGATATGGTTGAATTTTTTTTAATGATGTAAATCCTACAATTAAACTTTGAAACCCACACTTAATTTGTAGTTTCAACTTCCTAAGAAAGTTCTAAATATATTTAAGACAAACAAAACCTTGACCCAATGCTTAAGAAAACATGAACCAAAGGTATGGAGAATGATATTAACGCCACACTCAAGATGTAGATGAGAAGGTGGGTGATAAGTCTAGATTTGGAACGCTAGAAGAATGTAAATTCTTGATAAGTTCACTAGTTCTTAAAAGAACCAAAGAAAGAATAATTATTTCAAATTGAAATAACATTAATCTCTAATTATCTTATATGGCAAGGTTGCTGAGTTTAAATAGGCAAAAAGAAACCCAAGATCTAAAAAATACAAATGGAAACATTGGAACAACCTTCCAAGCATAGGTTTGTCAAAGGGTGCTTCAAAAGTCTTCACCAACCCCCCATTATTAATGCTAATCATTGACAAACTTAATGCTAGCCTACCATAATTAATGCTATCATTGACAAACTTAATGTAAACCCACCATCATTGATGGTAGACTTACCTAACACATTGACAAACTTGAAACAAAACAAATAAATGAAGTTGAATAAACAAAAGAGTCGTTGGAATTCCAAAGCCTGAATAAGCTATAATACATTAGTCATAACTCCTTCTAGAGAACTCCAAATCCAGCTCTATATAGTGCATTGGAAAGTTAACTTAATTATCTTTTCAACGGTATATAGTTTGAATATTAGTTCTGGCTCAGTCAATACCAGTCCTTTCGGCTTTGGATCCAAATTGTGTATTTGGCTATCCAATAGCTTGAATGATGCTAACAATGCCTTATCTTCTCTCCAAGCCCAATTCATGATGTCTTGCATCTTAAATTGCATTTTCTGTCCACATTTTCTCAATTAATCCATTTAAAGCAGCTTGCATCTTTTTGGCTCTAACTCTTGTAATTGGGTCTCTATGAATGTGCAAAGGATTACTGTAGAGATGTATAAAAAAGAATTTGGTCCTGAACTGAGAAAAGTGTTACTTTATTATAAAATAATGTATTGTCCTCGGTCACATCATTTCCAATAAACGTATTAAAGTTGACAAAGCCAAGATACATCTAATTTCCAATCTTCCTCTACCTAAAACAATTAGAGAAGTAAGATCCTTTGTTGGGCATGCTAGTTTTTATAGATATTTCATTAAAGATTTTAGCAAAATCTCTAGAATCTTATGTGATTTACTTGCTAAGGATATACATTTTGTCTTTGATGATTCATGTCTTAAAGCATTTTAAAAATTAGAGTAGTTGTTGAACTCATCACCCATCATTCAGCCTCGAAACTGGAACTTACCTTTTGACCTCATGTGTGATGCATTTAATTATGTTTATTCTATCCCTTATGTCATTTAATAAGCATAGTTGAATTACTCAATCATCAAAAAAGAAATGCTAACATTAGTGTTTGCTTAAAAAAATTTTGATCTTGCCTTATAGAATGTAAAATAATTGTGTTATATAGATCATGTTTCTCTTAATATCTTCTTACAAAGAAAGATGCAAAGGCTATACTAATTTTATGGGTGTTACTTTTGCAAGAATTGAACCTTGAGTTCAAGTATAAAAAAGGCACAAAAAATCTAGTGGCAAATCATCTTTCTAGCCTCAATTTTGACACAATTCTAAAACTATTACCATTGAATGAATTATTTCCAGATTAACAACTAATAAGTGTAGAAATACTACCATGGTATGTTGATATAATTAATTATCTTGTTACATATAAACTTCCAGAACCAAGCGGACAAAGCCAATTTTTTTATGAAAATAAAGAATTTCTTTTGAAATGATCTTATCTATTCAAGTACTGCTCGAATCAAATAATCAAACGATGCATCCTAGGGAGAAAATTTTAAAAAATCCTTTCATTCTACGATGAACAAGCATATGAAGACCATTTAAAATCCAAAAGGATGACTGCTAAAGTTTTATTGGCCAACTTTATTTTGAGATGCTTACACCTTTATTGTTTACATTATTTTTCCACATGAGGTCGTTGAAATTAAGGATCTAAAGAATGATGTCACTTTTAAAGTTAATGGTAAAAAATTAAAGTCATATCTAGAGTATCAACCACATGAAGAAGGTGCCAAAATAAATTTAAGTGACACATCACACCTTAATTAAGTCTCTTCTTTGGGTAATTTGTCATTTCGTTTTGCTAATTGAAATTATTTGATTGTTTCTCACTTAAGTTTAACAGTTGTATTTTCTTATATAACTTATATTATATGTCATTAGTACTTTAATGAGACATAACCTCTTCAAACACCTCAATGAACTTATTTGTATGTGTAAAGTGTCACATAAGCAACTTGCTCTAAATTTGTAAATTACATCATATTTGGGATTTACGACCACCAATGTCAGTATCCTATTATGAAGAGGTAAAAAGACAACTCAAAGACATAGAGGGTGGTATCTATGGATTAGAACTTAAGTTAAACTCAATAAGGGGACAATGGTGAGTTATCGTCCTACTTTCTACATTGTGTTTTTATTTTGTTATTTGCTTTCGCATGTGTTATGTTTTTGCTAGATTGATTCTTTTATTTGGTATGTTGTCATTTGTTACCTTGGTTAAGTGGTGAATAATGTTATTTCATGATATTAAAATCGATTCCTTCAGTTTCTCATAATAACTAACATTCTCAAGCTAAAGTATGGATAGGAACACAATTCTTATAAAGCTCCACAAGTGATTTCCCTTTCTCCCTTAGAATGCAATCCTCACAATTCATAAAGCTCGGTTCGAACGCTTGCGACTGCTTATAAGGAATAACATCCTTATTGTAATCATAATAATGTCGCTTGTACTGTAGTTTTATTCTTGTACTGTAACTTTACTCTTGTACTGTAGCTTTATCTTACTTTTACTGTTGTAAAAAAGAGGGGTCCTGTCCTATCTTCATGAGCTCTCCTATATAAAGAGCTCACCTCCCTTGTAAAATATGGAAGCATAGAAGCTTGAAATCAATAAAACTCTCGTGTGCTTTTATCATGGTTTGCTAAACTCTCCTCTCTCTCTCTCTCTGCAAATGAAGTTCTAAGTGAAAGAAACAAATCAAAGAATTAAATTTGTTCATTTTGAAAACTTAAGGAAGTATGCTCTGCACTTGCCTTCAAGGAAGGATCCTGTGCATCAGAAAACTTATGACGATTTCTTAAATGGTTTGGTACCCTGCTTTAAAGACGAAAGAGAAGTCTGTTTTGGATTTTATAACCTTAAAAGAACTCGTTTTAGGTTTTGATCTAAAAGGTTTATAGGCGGGAAACTCTCGACATAAATTCCAAAGACGAACCTGAATAGGCGTTAGTCTGGTCTGCACTGAGAGATCACAAGCCACGTACTCTTTTATGGTATCAAAGCCATACTCGTACTTGAAAATTTTCATTTTCTCAACCTCGTTTTCTTGTTCAAAATGGTATAATTTAAGTATTTTGATTTGTTTTAATCTCTAGACTTCAGGAGCAGAGAGAACCTCTCAATCATGGCTTCCACTTCATCTTCCAATCCTGTTCCTTTGTCTTCTACTCTTTCTCTCCCTAAATCTTGCACTTCTTATACAGCTAATAAAATTGAAAACCTTCTAGAATACTCCTACATCCCTGAATCAGCCCAAATCAGTGAGTCCTCCTACACTCTCATCAGCCCTTACCACCTGTACAAAAGACCCAGTTCCTTTACCCGTAGTATCCATACCCTTATCTCAACCCGACGGCCTCACCCTAAAGAATATATCCAGTCTTCTCACCTGGATCAATGTGCTCTTCAAGTAACCTCTGCTGAGCAATATGTCACTCTGGAGATTCCCTTAGAGTTAATTTCCAACTGGAAACGAGAAGGTTATACCCATCTCCATCTTGGAGGAATCAGATTAATCCTAACCCTTCATGGGAGAAAAGGATTACCAGTCACAGCTCGCCTTGCCCTTCTTGATACCCGCTTCAAACAGTACCAAGATGCTGTTATTGGCACTGTTCTTACCACCCTCTATGCAGGAAGTGTTTTACTCACTTTCTATCCAAAATTTAACCTTTCACTTCAAGACACCAATCTGCCCACAACCTTGAAAGTCCAAGTCCAAATCCAAGGTGCAGAACAAATCTCCTCTGCCAAAATTGCCACTCTCCATCACCAACTAGTCTATAGGCTTCAAAATCATGCCTTAGATCTACCCACTCTTGAACATCACTCTGACACCCTCATGGTCTTAGCTGAATTTAACCAGATCCCCACAATCATCCAGATCCCTAGACAAATTCCCCGTCATGAGCTCATCAAGCTTATGCCTCTTGAGTGGATCTCTAACTATGAACAGCTCCATAACAATACAGCTCCAATTCAGACATCAGAAAGCATGTTTGAACGACGACCAGATGGCACAGTCAGAATGACTTTCAAACCACCTCCCAATGCTCCACAAGAGCCTCCTCGGCTCTCCTTTACTTATTCTTCCATGATCACAGCTGTGCAGACAGCTCAAGAAGATTTTCCCATTACAGGGTTCACTTCTAAAGGCCACCCTGTTTATCCAGCAAAGCTCAATGGTCATTTCCTTTGGGATGCCCCTGGCTCCGGCATGTGTGACCCAAATTGTCCCAGCTAGGATGATTGGGACGAGGACGATGATGATTATTCCAGGAAAAAGAAACCTAAAAAGAAAAAACCTCCAGTCCCATGCCATCACACTAACGCTAAACCACTGTACAACCCTCCTCCTCCGCCAGCTCCTTTACCCTTTTACCAAAAAGAGCTCAACTGGATTGCAAAACATTGCAAATCTGAGATTACATCACCAATCCCAAATCCAACACAACCACTGAGTTGTATGATGTTTTCATCTACTTCTTCAGACTACTCTTCTTCGTTTCCTCCTTTAGACACCCACACAGATTCACAATGAAATGTTGTGTCTAAACCCTTTATCCCTTCAGCCATAACCTCTACAGGACACCTTGACCCACCTAAACCTTTTGAATCAGTCCTCAACTGGCAAACCCAAAACGCCAGAGCACAGAATGATACTTTGGTCATTATTAACTCCAAAGTTGAGAAAATCAGTTTACGAACTGAAAAGCTTGAAACCAAAGTTGATTCCATCACTGGCCAAATACAGTAGATCCACCAAAATCTACAGTCCAGAATTACTCAACTCGATTCTGAGTTACGAACCATGCTTGCTTAATGCTATTATGGCCCTGAATTTGACCAGAAGGAAAGAGAGATCAAGCGCTTGAAAGTTGAGCTTGACCAGATAGAATCAGAAAAACAAAGACTTACCCTTTTTAAATCATCACCTCCAATGCCTTCCATCGGTCCAACCTATCATCTTTTTGCCTCTATACTTTCCCCTATCAGACAGTATGAACCTTCCAAGTTATTTGGTATGACTCATACTCTTTTCCGAGATAATCCATTACCACCTCCACCTAAACCTAAACCCAAGCCTAAACCTCGACCACGACCAGTCACCATTCCCTAACCTGCTGTTTCTCCTCCTGACCAACTTGGTCCTACCCCAGTATCACCATCTACACCTCCACCACCAGCTCCTTTTCAACCTCCTATCCAATCCAAGGATAAACAACCCATGCATCAGTTCAGTGCCCACACAGTTGACCACACATCCACTACAGATGATCAAACTTCTAATTCAAATCTAGCTGTTTTAGATAGCCATACTGAGACAGACACAAAATCCTCAGCTTCCACCAGTGACTCTGAAAAGTCTTATGCTGATATTACCAAAATTCTGATGGCTCAAACTGATCACCCCGATCAAGGCCAAACATTTCACACAGAACCATATGTTGACATTCCTTCTGAAGTTGACGAAGAAATGCCTGAATTCTCTGCCTCAAACCAACCTCCTCCAGCCTAACCCAAACCGGTTCAACCGGCCCAAAATCGTCAAATGGTCCATGGTTCACATTTGATGATCTTCCTCCTTAAAATGGCGTGATCGGCTTAATGTAATGTCTGCCTGGCTTGACTTACAAATGTTAAGGCCAGGAGCTACAACTCAATCGGTCCTTAGATAATTTGCCACTCGTTTTACGGGTGCCCTCAGAGATTGGTTTGAATCTCTAGGCCAATACTGACAATTGCAGTTTGTTCAATTGCCAAAAAGTCTCAAGTGCCCTTGCGGTTATCCATGATCAATTCCTTGGAGACCCCTCTGCAGTTTTTGAAGCTGCACGACGAGACTATCTCAACATGAAATGTTGTTCACTCAATGCTCAGGATCTTGAGTTCCATTATAAAAGAATGTCCTTGCTGTTCTATAAGCTTAATGGATTCAATGAGCCGACATTAAAGCATGTTTTCCTGACTTCCCTTCCTGATGAACTCCAACCAGACATACAGCGGCAACTTCTTGCATCCAATCTTGTGCTTGACAACATTTCTCTTGGAAAAATCTTTCAACTTGCCAAAACTTGTCTTGACAAACTCTGTGAGCAAAAACAGTTTTTCAAAGAACTGTTGAACGACCGAGAACCATTTCGGAGTGCCTGCAAAAAGCCTTATTTGCATATTAAGCGCAAAAAAAAAGAAGGATTGTGATTGCAATCCTAAAAAGAAAAGGCATTTTCGGAAATTCAAACGCCCGGAATATTCATCTAAGCCTCGCCGGTCCCGAAGGCCCTACCGATTCTTCAGAAAGAAGTCATCTTCATCTAGAGAATTTAAAAAGAGAAAGTCAAGCAGATGTTTTATCTGCAAGAAGAAAGGTCATTATACCAAGGATTGTTCCAACAAAAGGGAAAAATCTATTCGGGCTACTTGAACATCTTCAAGCTACCACAGATTTCTCTCTAGAAAATGATGAATTAGAATTCTATTTTTCAGAACAAGATGAACCCAATGATGAAACAGTGTTCGCACTACAAAATTCCTATGATGACTCAGACAGTGATCAGTCCCAAGTGTTTTTTCACCAATAGTTGGTGTCCCTTGATACTACTGTTCCCATCCCTTCCATTAGACTCTAGATCTTGCCCTTCAAATTCCAAAGGCCTATTCTAGTAATTGGTCTCATCGATATTGGAGCCCAACGCAGCATGTTAAGCCCACATATTTTTTTCACCAGAATATTAGACAGAATATGAGGAACATTTCAAAGCTGTCAATGGCAAATTGTTCACCACCTCTTTGATTACCAAAAAACCCATTGGTATTCAAATTTTCCCCAATTGTGTTATCTGGACCAAGGTCATTGGTTCAACTCTTCCTAATAAGGATATCTTGTTAGTTTTTGACATCCTTCACCAGATCAAACACCTTCAAATCATTCCCACTGGAATCCACGTCAAGTCCATGTTCAAACCTTTCACAGACATTCTAAAACTTTATAATATGTCTGAAACCCCCTAGTCCTACCAGGATATATCCACTAAACTTTTGAGTCTGTGTCCAGAATCCCATTCTCAGTTCACCCATCCAAACCCATTATGGAAAAATAAGTCTTTCTTCATTAAGTTACTTTTAAACTCAATGAAGACATTAACCCAACCAAAGCTACCCATCCAGGAATGAATCCTTTTGATTTACTCTTAGCCCAACAAGAATGTTCAAAACTGTTAGCCCAAGGTTTAATTGAGCCCACAACTTCTCAATGGGCTTGTCAAGCCTTTTATGTTGAAAAGCATGCTGAGCTTGTTCGAGGAAAGAAACGCTTAGTCATTGACTATCAGCCCTTAAACATGTTTTTACAAGATGACAAATTCCCTTTACCATGTCAACAAAGTATGTTTACTTTTTTCAAAAATACCCAGATCTTTTCAAAATTTGATTTAAAATCTGATTTTTGGCAATTAGGCATTGAACCCTCAGAACGGTACAAAACTGCCTTTTGTATCCCAAATGCCCATTTCCAATGGACAGTCTTACCCTTCGGTCTCAAAACTGCCCCATCCATTTTCCAAAAGTCCATGATCCAAATCTTTCAGCCCATCCTCCATCATGCATTGATTTATATTGATGACATTTTGCTTTTTTCAGGATTGCATGAGGAACATCACCAGTTGTTAACTCAGTTCTATGATATTGTCCAAAGTCATGGAATTATGTTATCAACTAAGAAAAGCATTATTGCCACAGATACTATTGAATTTCTTAAAATGGTCATAAAAGACGGCCATTATTAGCCTAGAAAGCACATTGCCCAACAGCTGCTTCACTTTCCAGATCAGCACCTTTCCAAAAAGCAAGTTCAACAGTTTCTTGGTATCATCAACTACATCCGTGATTTCATCCCACACGTGGACCAACACACTCGACATCTTTCAGCTTTATTGAAAAAGAAGCCCCCAGAGTGGAATGAGAACCACACCATTGCTGTCACTACATTAAAGCAGATTGCACAAAATCTGCCTCCCTTAAAGTTGATTGCAGATGGCAAGGGCATACTACAGACAGATGCAAGTGATGAATCATGGGGTGTCATCCTACTCGAAGAAATCAATGGAAAAGAAAGCTTTATCGCTTACGCTAGTGGACATTTCTCTGACACACAAAAGCATTACCACAGTGTGTTCAACGAAATCTTAGCGATAAAGAATGGCATCAAAAAATTTGAGTATCATTTGATTGGACACCATTTTCTCATTCGAGTAGACAGTTTAGCCTTCCCCAATATCCTCAATTTCAAATGTCTCACCCTTGACCCATCCAGGGATCTCACCGAAGATGAGTTATGGTACCTATGTTGTCTACCTGTTCTTTATGCCACCAAGCTCATCCTACCAATCAGTCCCACTTTGGACCATCTCCTCAACCCTGACAAAGCAACCTCTCTTACCTGGACTCTCCTTGAATGGTTTTCTCCTATTCCATGGTGGAGAAAGAAACTGCAGCAACTCTCTGAAATTTATAATCTTGAAAGAATGCCTGCTTCCGAAGCATGCATGTTCACTCCAGTCTTCATCATCCACATGCCATACTTTCAGCATCCAGATACAAAGCTTTTCTTGACCCAAGATCAAGTGTATGAATGGTTTACTGCACCACACCCAGCTATCATTGAAAATGAAATCCAATCCACCCTACACAACTACCATTGCCAATTAAACCACCAAACTCCACCGCAAAGAGATATTTTCCATACCTCCTTAGGCCCACAACATGACCTCATCATGATCCCCACTCCATCAGCCATATCCAAGCCAAAATCCACAGGGATCATCATCAAAGAAGAAAAGCCAGACTACACTGACTTCCTCTACCAGGACTCCCAGGACCCATGGGAAGACTTTCTTCCTCTCAGCCAACATCTCTAACAATTTCCCCAACATCCATGCATGAACTTGGATCCTCCTCCCAACCACCACTATCACAACCACCCAAACCTTCAAAAGTAGACAAAGCTACCCAGACGTCCCCAAAAACTCCTCAGTCATCATCCAGACCAGTGTATGAACACTACTGCCCACATCCACCCTGCAGTGGTCCCACCTGCAAGCATCCAAGGTTTTCCAAGACCTTTTTCCCTCCACCATCTGACGATGACCCTCATCATCATAGTTTGTCTTTTTGAAGGAAATTTCTCATTTTGTCTTCACTCATGCACCTTCCCTGAACCTTCCCCTTTTGTCTTATTTCATGACATTTCCTTTCTTATCTTGTTACAAGAAATTTCCTCCCTTGTCTTGTTGCAAGAAATTTCCCTCTTTGTCTCATTGCATGCACTTTCCTTTCTTATCCTGATGCATGAAGTTTCCTTTTTTATCTTCCATTGGTTAATCAAAGCCAAAGTACGATTGGCAAGGAAGTTGCCTCTCAAATTTGTTGCCTACATGCCTGGTTGCAGGAAAGGAAATTATTTAAGAAAACAAAGAGTTAGACGGCTCTATGTTTCTTATCATAAGTGTGCTTGAACAAACTGGAATAAACGACTGTGCACATCCTGAAATGCATTAGGGATGGCTTAAAAGTCATTGGATGACTTCCTTTCAACTCTTGAAATGCATCCCAATGGATACATATAATGTGCAATTTCCCAGTTATGGCCATTATTTAAAAAGAACATGTAACATACAGTCTCAGGAATTTAACGACAAATAACCCGATTTGCTTGTTTGCCAGTTTATAAGAAAACTGGATGGGAAGCCTATCGTTAACCCATAGAGGGCATTCAAATTATTTTTTGATATAAAGCAAAGGAAGATGGAAGCCACAGTTGCAACTACCAGCACATATCCTTTTGTTTTGTTCTTTTATCATTTGCATTATTACTTTTAATAGCATGATGTTATGTACATTTACTATTTTTTTTCTTATTGTTCACTTCACGCATCATTTGACAAACACACTACCCCAAATATAGTTGTGTATCAGTGTATCTATCACTAAGGCCTTTAAAAACGAGCTTCTTTTTCAAACAACTCACAAATACCATGCAACTAAGAATCATTTCATTCTATTCATGGTGAAAAAAACTCTTTATTTGTACTCATACCAAATCTTTATTTGATTGGTTAACTAATGGTGATGGTGGTAGTACTAAGAAGTGCAAATTAGATTTTAACTCTTCATTTGTAAATATTTTCTTATGTTGTAACATTTAGCTAGTGTCTTCTAAACTCTGCTTTTTTCCTTTATAACATTAAGGACAATGTCTCATTCTAGTTAAAAGAAGGGAATAGTTGACAATTGTGGAATAACTAATAGTAGTGTTTTTACTAATTGTTTTGAATTTTTAAATCAAAAATAGCTGAATATAGAGTTTAGTTACTTTAGAAACGCATCTTCTTAGTCTCAAAGTTTATTTTAACCCTATAAAAATAAAGCATTTTTTGTGATCTTTTACCATCATAGGGTATGATTACTTCTAAATTTTAGTATTTATATTATCTTTGGCTTTGACTTATGTTACACACCATATTTGCCACTTTGCATATTGATGTTAGTGGCAAATGTGAATTGAGAAATTTGACGAGGGAAATTGATTGAACTATTTGAAGGAATGTACATGTCATAATGAGTTCTAAATGAGTTTTTGAGCCTAGTATTCTTAGAGAGTAACTGTGTTTGCATAAACAGGTCAATAGTTCTTCTATAAGATCTCTATATTTTCTTTTGAGTCAACCAATTAAAAAAAATTATGTTGTTACATCTGAAAATTCATTGAACTAGTAGATATGAAAGACTTTTTAGAGCCCTAGAATAGGACAGAAAGGTCATCTTTGATTTGCTTCAGCATTTTCTAGCCATCTATATTGTGAAGTATCCATAGTTATCCTTTTGAGCCTATTTAGAGTATTACTTTGTGTTTTATATTTTCCATCACCTATTCATGTTTGAGAAAAATATAGATGATTTTTCAAAAAAATGGTGCATTACAAAAAAATAATAATAATAAAATAAAATAAATAAATGAAAGAAAGTGAAAAGCACCTTGTAATTCCCTAATTATATCTATTTTTTCTCAGACATATATTTTATTTTTCATATTATCTTCCTAACCTAACATTAAATGCTAGTAAAAGTCATTCATGATTTTAGGGAGGTATAGTCAAAATGTGATTATTTTCATTAATCTGATTAGAGAAGCAAACGCAATTGCCAGAAAAAAAAAAGGATTTCAATTTGGGTTTAAATTTTGCTAGGACTAGCAATAAGCTGGTAGAGGGTTGTAGGGGGTTGTTGAGTACTGGAGAGTGTATATTTATAACGAGTAAAATCGTCATTTTACACTCCTAAGTCTCACTAACATCTATACTTTTGTGTAATTAAGTCTCTTAAGCTTTGATTTTGTGTGTTTTGTTATAACTTGAGTATTATATGTATTTCATGGTCATTTCATGATTAACGAGAAGTTGGATAGTAGAACAAATAACGTTTTTGAGCTCAGAATAACTAAAAATCTTAAAAAGGATATAAAAGATAAAATTATAATTTTATTTATATTCGTGATCCTAAATGGCAGCATCGACACTGTAAACGGTTTCAGAAGCCCTTAAAACCTAAGGAACCATGGAAATCAAGATCAAAATGGACTTCAATTGCATAAAATAAGATTTACAAAAGTTCGAATTTAGTGTAGTAGGATGCTTGTTAATTTAGTGGAGCCTAGTTGACTTAACATTCACTGATGATGTGGTAGCATGCTATTGGATAGAAAAATGTGCATATGTTACATGTAATACATTGAATTGGTGCTTGCTAACTTTTGTGTATCACATGCCTGATAACGTGTTCCATTCAATCAGAGCTTGCCATATGGTGCAATCTTGTGCATCCAAAATGTATCTGTAAATAAGGGACTCCCTTTAAATTTAACAACTTTGAACCCAAATTTGAGCTCCATTTTATGTAATTTTTGCTCTATCTTGTGTTTTTACTTATTTTAATGTAAAATTACCATTTTATCCCAAGTTCAATATGAGTAGTTAAATTAATTTCAAGCTTTAGTTAAAGGTAAAGTATCAACATGATCCATGGACTTAATTTGGTAGGTTTATTCACTCCCTCTCTCTGATTTATGTGGATTGTTTTAACTTATCGTTAACAGACAGTAAATTTTGTCAAGATTTTGCATGGTATACTAGTTTCCTAGTGCAAGATTATTACTGTTTGGCATGATTAGCACTTTACAGTATATTTATTAGAGAAAAACTCTCGTTTAGTACTAGTGGTTCATCTTCACTTACTGTTGACAGAGAGTGTATTTAAGTTACTTAGAGGACACTCTTACTATATTGTAGATAGAAAGATTGTTATCATCTGACACAATGTGTACTCTACATCATATTTAGCAAAAGCTTATTTTCCCTTGGCACAATGAGTGCTTGGTACCATATTTACCAGGATGAGACTTATGGAGTGGAAATTCCCACCTCATAAATTAATTGGATTTAAAAGGTAATATTAAGCTCATGGTGAAGTGTTAAGTGTGAATACAGAGATTTAAGTGTGAACTCCATTACTTCATCTTCAATTCACACTCGCTAATTTTTTAGCTTAGTATTGCTCAAAATTCACATAATTCATAGATAACCTTAGAAAATTAATCCTGCACATGATTAAATTTACCTCCTCATGAGATCGATACTCATCACCATAAATCTATACTATAATAGATTTATGCACTTGAAAGTACAATAAAATTTGCACAATAGTAGATGATTGTGCAAAAAGACCTCAAACTTAACAATGAACACTAGCATGATTCCGTTCACACAATTCACAAACTTGATTTTGAATAAAAATAATACTTATGTGTGTGCACATAAAGTATTGACAATGTCAACATTATGGGTGCTTGCTGCTTGTTATTGATTGATTCAGGGATCAAACAACCATCTCCTCTAATAATTCATACGGTGCTTTTGGTGTTTTTCCTATCAAAGTTCCTCCTATTGCAACATCAATTATTGTTCTGGTATTGGATACTAAACAATAGTAAAAGGTTTGTACCTGATGGTAGACCAATATTTGGGCATTTTCTTAGTAGGTCTTTGTATTTCTCTCATACTTCATATAATGATTTCATCTCAAACTAAGCAAAGGTTGGGATGTCATTCCTTAACCTATTTGTTTTACTAAGGAAATCAACTTCTTAGTAGGTCTTTTCTTTTTGAAAATTATCCACCGTCCACCCGTTTTTTCTAACATTTTCAAAAATTCACAATTCTTTTTTTTACTGGAATCCACCTGAAATTACATTTATTTTCACTTTTCCCAAAATAAACCTATAATATCAAAATAATAGAAATTAAGATAAAAATTAGTATAATAAAATGTAAATTTTAACATAAAATTAAGTTATGAAAGAATTAAAATAATATATAAAATTATGAGCACATCATGAAGTAAATAAGACTTAATTAAATATGATATAAAAGTATTTGATTGGTATCATAAAAAATACTTCTCAATCTAGACTTGAAAGTGCTTCATTTGCTTGGGCATTTTAATTCACAGATAAGAGAAGAATTAAGTCAAAATCCATCATAGTTACCTTTTTATAATCCTTTATGTGCAGACTCCATATTTGCTCCCGAAAAAACATAATAAAAATTGCACAATATGATTTTTGATTGACAAATTAATAATAATGACTCAATATAAAAGTTATGTTCGATGTTAATTGGAAAAAAAATTACATGCAATGAATATAGATTAAATGGATTTAATGAGTAAGGTTTTGTTTTCCTGAACTCTGAATTTTAATAACTTTCAAACATTTAGAGTATTTAGGTTGCGTTAATTTTTTAATCTGAAATCTGAATAGGTCTAAATTTAGCTAAAGTCTGAGTAGGTTTGAATGAAAATGCTTGAATGACATGTTTGTTTTTTCTTTTTCAACATTTGAAGAGAAAATTTAAAAGCTAGTAGTTTGATATAAATATCTTTTTAAGTGGTGCATATATTTGTTCTTCACAACTTATAATTTTCACAGGTTGATTAGTTTGGTAGCATTAAAAAAAATATAACTTTTATTATAAAGTCAACACTATTATTTTATTTTTTTATTCATCACAATGGACATAATTTGATTTGTTCAATATTTCAGTTTAGTTAATGTTATCATGTGAATAAAAATTTAAAGCAGTTAAAAAAATAACTTCAAGAATAATACAAAAATATTAGGTTTATACATAATATTAGAAATTTATGAATTGTTAACGGTATTTTTGAGATTTAAAATTAAAATTTTTCCATTTAGACTTTAGACTTCAGATAAAAGTGGACTTTTTCTACTTTTTCTATTCAAATAAAATTGTTTGGCAATAAGTGATAAGTTAAAAAAACCTAAAATAAATAAATGTCTAAAAAAAAGTTAAATTCAGACTTCAAACTAAAAAACAAAAGCACCTTAGTTTGTTAAAGTACATGTGTTAGATATATTTTTTATTTTTCGTGCTTTGTTAAAGTACTCATTATCAATTTTTTTTAACTAAGCAAATAATTTATTTATAATTTGTCATATGTTCCACAAATAAATATAAGTGTTGTTAGTATTTATAAGGTTATACATGTCAAAATATCATATTT